>CM056575.1:2992500-3195000 GCA_029721435.1 Gymnothorax reevesii | reverse complement strand
AATATCACCCAACAGGCAAACCTAGGCATGCTGCGAGAGCCAATGGGTCCGTTAGTGGCAGGAGAGATGAGCGCTGCTCGAGCTGGCAGTTCCGCAAAGCCCAGCTGGGGCCGGTTTTGTTTAAAATCTGATCCCCCCCATGTGACTTCCGTCATATTATACAAGTCAAATGACATGTCTTGCGAGGTTATCGTTTAGCTTAGAATAATAGCGTACATCAATTGAATTGTGGCGGCGTGCATGTGGTAACTTCAACTTCAACTTTATTATGAGTCCAGCGGGCAATTGAATAACATACAGTATACTGGTATACTGTAGTCCTATCAGCAAACCAGCCAACTAGCTCTCTACACTGGTGCACTAGCTAATCATGAAATTGTTTGTTATCACTTTAGCTAGCTAGCTAGCTTGCGATTATTAGTAGAAGCGAACTGTTACCTTATTAGCAAGCTAGCTGGCTAGCTTGCGACACTGGTGTGCTAGCTAATCATTTAACAGTTTATCACTTTAGCTCTCTAGCGGTTATTACAGTAAAAGGCACTGTGGCCTTATTAGCAAGCTAGCTAGCTCGTTCAGGACAAGCGAACGACTGTATAACGTCCGCTAACTTCTGTACTAATCATTGCGTTTAAATGCTATGAATTAGTTTATTCATTTCCGAGAACCACGCAAATCATGCAGATGACTCAAATGACATGACTGGACAGAAATTGACGCACAATTTGCAACCAAAGTCAAATGGGGGGGTACCAGATTTTATGGGGGGACCTGATTTTATACGACACTAGATGCTTCCTGTTACTCCAAAATGGTTTCCCATTCTGCGCCTCAGACAGCGACCTTTAACCCCTCTGTGACATCACAATTATGTGGGCAGAAAGTTCTAAACAGAAAATTCCAATGCTGAATTAATAATCGCCACTGGGGCTCCATGTAAATAGTTAGTGCATTACCTGTTCAGTTGCTGCGGCTGTGGTACAGTTCAGTGCCTGTTTAATTGCTGCTTCTGAGGTATAGTACAATGCCCATTTAACTGCTGCTTGCATGGTATAGTACAGTGCCTGTTGACTTGCTGTATGTGTGGTATAGTACAGTGCCTGTTCAATTGCTGCTTGTGTGATGTAGTAGAGTGTCTGTTAAATTGCTGCTTGTGTGGTATTGTGTGGTGTCTGTCCAATTGCTTATTGACTGGGGTAGCACAATGCCCGTTCTACTGCTGCGTCTGTAGTATAGTACAGCGCCCATTGAATTGCTGCTTGCGGGGTATAGTGTAGTGCCTGCGTAGCACAATGCCCGTTCTACTGCGGCATCTGTAGTATAGTACAGTGTCCCTTGACTTGCTGTATGTGTGGTACACTACAGTGCCTGTTCAGTTGCTGCTTGTGTGATGTAGTACAGTGTCCACTCTATTGTTGCTTGTATGATGTAGAGCAGTGCCTGTTCAATTGTTGCTGGAGCCGTATTGGTGCTTGCAGCTGGCTTGATTTCTCAATAACCGCTGAGTTATTAAATGACTTCAGACTCAAACACTGAACTTCTTTCAGTCCTCAGCAAAAGACCTGCCAAGTTCAAGTCAATTGGACAAATGGCTGGCAAAAACGAAAACCAGCAACAAATTATTTTCTGGCTGGAACATAATCGAAAACTGGAACAACACATATTTTAGCAGTTCTGGAATGAAAACCCTATTCTCAATTTTTGATAACTGGTAAATAACATTAGTTATTGTTCCAATAATGTTTTCTTACATATCATCACCGATAATCTTTCAAAGAAAATTCTTTTCCGAAAGTGATTTACTTGTCCGAGTCCGCAGCGTGAATGTTTCCAGGTCCGCTTGTATGCTAACATCAGATTTTATGAGCTTGGATAGCTATCTCCTCAACACAGCATCCCACAATGAGGTGGTAACATGGATTCATGCAGCTAAATTACAGAAGTAGCGTGTTATATAAACTACGAGAGACATTTAAAATATATTCAGTGTCATGCAATTTCAAGCAATGCATTTGGTTGTTGCAATTAATCTTCATATTAAAAGGGGTCTTATTTAAGCTTTTAGTTTTAACCTTTAAGTCGATCAGGAAAAAAAGAGATTATCGCACCATCAGCCATAAACAAATGGACAGAAATAAGGCTTCATTTAACAATGCGGATTTCTTGACGGCTCGGGCAAGTAAAATGCCATGTTGGTCAAGTTTGGGCAAGGGACAAAAACCTTTCACGTAAAATTCTGAATTAAATGCTTTGTTTTTCCCAAAGTGCATGATGGAAGTAGCTAACGAGGCCTGCGGCTCAAAGGGATCCAACACCCGTCAAATGTGACAATATTCTCTCTCTATCTAGTTCTGGCTGTTGAGAAAATTCGGCAAAAATCAAATCACTACGCAGTGTTTGAGCAGCTTCACTTAGCTGCCGTTTGATTGTACAACAATTCAACTCGTCGTAAACTTGTCTCACCAAAAATTTATTTCCATATAAGGTTGTTAGCAAGCCAGCCAGTGATATATCTTCAGCTTTTCACAAAATTGGGCTTGCTAGCGAACATTTTCTTCAGGTTATAATTCTGAATAAATCAGCTTAACCTCAGAAATTTGAGAATCTTGTCCCGAGGTAATTTTTAAGAATTATCCCGTGTTATGGCCCCAATTTGTTATTACATTTATAACACAACAGCAACAGCAACAGCAAGGGATGACAGACACAATTTAAAACTTAAACACATTTAATTAAACAGACAAAGACTAACACTAACCTACAACTAAAGACCAAGATTGATTATAACAAAAACAAAAAGAAATATTTACAGTCCCTTTTTGTGGGGCGGCTTGGTGATGTCCTGGGTGAGAAAAATCCACAAACACAGGCAAAAATCCACAAAAGAAACATCACAGGTCTTGAACAGAATGAAAGGTCTGGTCACATGTATCCTTCTTCTTGCAATTTCTCCTACTACTCCACTGTCTCAACTCTCCCCTTTATATACTCCTTTGCAGACCCCACCCACATTTAGACCTCTTTTTTTTAATTTTCAGAGACTTGCCCCAGACATGTCCAGGACATGTCTAAACATAATCCCAGTCTGAGCTTAACAAAAAAAAGGTAAATACTGCCATCCAGTGGCCTATATTCACATTACACCTCCATTCCAAAAGGGAAAAATTTTGACTCATAAAGGCAAAATTTTTCTTTTCAATACAAAATGGTTAAGTGGACACTTGTCTATATATACATATCATACAATATTCAAAAAAACACGTGATATATATATATACATATTCAAACACGGGATAAGCAATCAGCAATTACATTGTCTGTACCCTTCACATGCTTAATTTCCAAGTCAAACTCCTGTAAAATCAAACTCCAATTCAACAATCTCCGATTCTTGTTTTTCATCTTACTCAAAAACGTTAACGGATTGTGGTCAGTGTACACAATCATTGGCTTTTGTCCTGTTCAAACATAAACCTCAAAGTGTTGTAAAGAAAGGACCAGAGCCAACAGTTCCTTCTCTATTGTGGAATAGTTCCTTTGGTGGCGATTGAACATCCTGGAGAAGTATGCCGCGGGATGCTCAATGTCATCAGAGTCACTTCTCTGTAGGAGCACAGATCCACAAGCTTGGTCGCTAGCATCGACCGCGATGGAGAACGGTTTGTTGAAGTCAGGAGATTTGAGCACGGGGAAGTGACACAGCAGAGACTTCAGGTGATCGAAGGCTCTCTGGCATGCATCATCCCAGGTGAACTTTACGCCTTTCTTCAGTTGGTTAGTTAGACTGAGAGCAATCTCAGCAAAGTTCTTGCAGAACTTGCGGTAGTACCCGATCATTCCAAGGAAGCAGCGCAAAGCTTTTTTGTTGTCAGGAACTGGAAAGTCCATGATGGCTTGGACTTTAGCATTTATGGGTGCCACCTTACCCTGGCCTATGACGTAGCCAAGATAGGTGACAGTAGCACAACCAAAGTCACTCTTGCTCAGGTTAACAGTCAGGTTAGCCTGGGTCAGGCGCTGGAATGTGTTATGGCCCCAATTTGTTATTACATTTATAACACAACAGCAACAGCAAGGGACGACAAACACAGTTTTAACAACTAAAACACATTTAATTTTTAACAAAGACAAAGACTAATAACAACCTACAACTAAAGACCAAGATTGATAAATAAGAAAAAAAAACAGAAATAATTACAGTCCCTTCTTGGTGGGGTGGCTTGGTGATGTCCTGGATGAAGAAAATGCTCAAACACAGGCAAAGAAATCCACAAAAGAAACTACACAGGTCTTGAACAGAAATGACAGGTCTGGTCACACGTATCCTTCTTCTTGCAATTTCTCCTACTACTTTACTGTCTCAATTCTTTTCTTTATATACTCTTTTGCAGACCCCACCCACATTTAGACCTCTTTTTTTTTAACTTTCTGAGACTTGCCCCAGACATGTCTGGAAACATGTCCAAACATGACTCCAGTCTGAGCTTAACAAAAAAAAAGGTAAATACTGCCATCTAGTGGCCTATATTCACATTACACCTCCATTCCAAAAGGGAAAAATTTTGACTCATAAAGGCAAAATTTTTCTTTTCAATACAAAATGGTAAAGTGAACACTTGTCTATATATCCATATCATACAATATTCAAATAAACACATGATATATATATACATATTCAAACACGGGATAAGCAATCAGGAATTACATTGTCTGTACCCTTCACATGCTTAATTTCCAAGTCAAACTCCTGTAAAATCAAACTCCAATTCAACAATCTCCGATTCTTGTTTTTCATCTTACTCAAAAACGTTAACGGATTGTGGTCAGTGTACACAATCATTGGCTTTTGTCCTGTACAAACATAAACCTCAAAGTGTTGTAAAGAAAGGACCAGAGCCAACAGTTCCTTCTCTATTGTGGAATAGTTCCTTTGGTGGCGATTGAACTTCCTGGAGAAGTATGCCACGGGATGCTCAATGTCATCAGAGTCACTTCTCTGTAGGAGCACAGATCCACAAGCTTGGTCGCTAGCATCGACCGCGATGGAGAACGGTTTGTTGAAGTCAGGAGATTTGAGCACGGGGAAGTGACACAGCAGAGACTTCAGGTGATCGAAGGCTCTCTGGCATGCATCATCCCAGGTGAACTTTACGCCTTTCTTCAGTTGGTTAGTTAGACTGAGAGCAATCTCAGCAAAGTTCTTGCAGAACTTGCGGTAGTACCCGATCATTCCAAGGAAGCGGCGCAAAGCTTTTTTGTTGTCAGGAACTGGAAAGTCCATGATGGCTTGGACTTTAGCATTTATGGGTGCCACCTTACCCTGGCCTATGACGTAGCCAAGATAGGTGACAGTAGCACAACCAAAGTCACTCTTGCTCAGGTTAACAGTCAGGTTTGCCTGGGTCAGGCGCTGGAACAACGTCTCTACATCTTTTAGATGTCCTTCCCAGGAGTCACTCCATGTGATCAGGTCATCGATGTACGCACCCGTGTGTGGCAATCCGGCGATTGTAGACTGTATTATCCTTTGGAACGTGGCTGGGGCATTTTTCATGCCAAAGGGTAGGACTTCATACTGGTACAATCCAGATGGTGTGGCAAAAGCAGAGATGCTCTCGGCCCTCTCAGTTAAAGGCACACACCAATAACCCCTCAATAAATCAATCTTGGTCAGAAACTTTGCTTGCCCTACACTATCAATACAATCATCAATCCTAGGTATTGGAAACACATCAGTTCTAGTTACAGCATTGACTTTGCGATAATCTGTACAGAATCTAGTACTTCCATCAGGTTTTGGAACTAGCACACAGGGTGAACTCCAATCGGAGTTGGAGGGTCTGATAATATCATGTTTTAACATGTACTCAACCTCTTTCTCAGCAATCTTTCTCTTTTCAGGATTCATCCGGTATGGATGCTGTTTTATTGGTTTGGCATCACCAACATCTACATCATGAGAGGCTATAGTAACTCTCTTTGGAACATCAGGAAACAAATCCTCATATTTCTTGATCAACCTTTCAAACTGATCTCTCTGTGAGGGTTCTAAGTGCTGGCGTTTTACATCAAGATTTTGCAACACTTCAGTGTTTGACAATTTACATGAAAGAACTTCAGCTTTAATTCTTGGTTCATCATCTTGAAACTCCCCCTCATCTTCACACGTTTCGACCATTGGAGAATCTGAAGTGACAGCTGCAACCCTAGCATTTCTGTCATGATAAGGCTTTAGCATGTTAATATGACACAATTGTTTTGGTTTTCTCCTATCTGGAGTCTTCACAATGTAATTGAGATCATTGAGTTTTGTCAGAATTTCATAAGGACCATGAAATCTAGCCTGCAATGGATTGGACTGCAAGGGAAACAACACAAGGACCTTTTCTCCTGGTTTAAACTCACGGCTTCTAGCCTTATGATCATACCAAGTTTTCATTTTTCCCTGACTTGATTTCAAGTTCTCTTTGGCAATGTCACAAGCTGCACGCAATCTTTCCTTGAACTTGCCAACATAGTGTAACAGACTGATATGCGGCTCTTTCTCTTGCCATTGTTCACTCAATAATAGCAAAGGTCCTCTCACTTCATGACCAAACACTAGCTCAAATGGACTGAATCCAGTAGACTCCTGCACTGCTTCTCTAGCTGCAAACAACAGCAAATGAACCCCTTCATCCCAGTCTTTCTCATGGTCATAACAATAAGTCCTCATCATTGTCTTGAGAGTGGAATGAAACCGCTCTAAGGCACCCTGACTTTCTGGATGATAGGCACTAGAAAGAATCTGCTTTGCACCTAGTTCATACACAACCTGCTGAAACAATCCTGAAGTGAAATTGCTACCCTGGTCTGACTGAATTTCCCTGGGAAGGCCAAACAACGTGAAGAACTTTATCAAAGCCTTCGAGATTGCAGCTGCCTTGATGTTACGTAGAGGTATGGCTTCAGGGAATCTGGTAGATGCACACATGATTGTCAACAAGTACTGATTTCCAGATCTAGTCTTGGGTAATGGACCAACGCAATCAACAATGACCCTAGAGAATGGCTCCCCAAATGCTGGGATAGGCTGCAATGGAGCTACAGGTGGGTCTAACTGGTGTTTTCCAACTACCTGACAAGTGTGACAGGTTTTGCAAAAGTTGGAAACGTCTTTCCGAAGCCCAGGCCAAAAGAAGTGTTTCATGATCTTATCAACAGTCTTGTTAACACCAAGATGACCTCCTAAAGGTAAACTATGAGCCATTGTTAAGATCTCATTCCTATAGACCTTCGGAACAACAATTTGCCTGACCACTGCCCAATCTGCATTGGCAGGGATATCAGGAGGGCGCCACTTCCGCATCAACACACCATCCTTGAGATAATACCCAACTGGAACTGCATCTATTTCTTTTTCAGGAAGGGCTCTCCTCTTTAGTACACCAATTTCAGGATCATTAGTTTGCTCCTCAATCAACCGCTTTCTGGACAGAGACAAGTCTCCAGACACATCAGAATCACCAGACCCATCCGGCTGGCTGAATAGAGAACTGATAAAAGTATCTGATAAGTCCTCAAACGGAGAAACCATAGTAGGCCAATCAGAGTCATGAGGCAAACCACCTGAGTCCTGACTATTCAATGTACTGGACGGCACCACAACATCATCTTCTTTAGCCTTCTTGGCTATAGCACGAGTCACTGCGCAAGAAGGATACAGAGATGGGTCCTCATCCCCATTTTCAGTGCTCGGCTGTGAAGTAAGATGTACAGGGGGAACTACTTTGCCCCCAGCCAGGTCATTGCCTAGCAACAGAGAAACACCCTTTATAGGTAGACTTGACATAAGTCCCACCTTTACCTGTCCTGTAACTAAATCTGACTTCAAGAATATAGAGCGCAGGGGTACAGATACAGTCCTCCCTTCAATACCTTGTACAAGTATGAAATCCCCTGAAGCGGTCTCATCACGTAACTCCAAGGAGTCCATCAACAAAAGTGACTGAGAAGCTCCGGTATCCCTTAGGATATATATGGGGACAGGAGTAGTATGCTCATTCAGAGCCACAAATCCCTCTGACACAAATGGAAGAAATTCCTCCCTCACAAAGTCAGCTGTATTAGGCTTTTTAGCCCCACAAGAAGCAGGCAATTTAGCAGATTGGTTATCCACTACAGGGGTTTCTAACCTTGTTTTCACAAAGGCATTTGGTTTGGTATCCTTTTCTTTTTCTTTCTTAGCTTTAAGGAACCAACAGTTAGTTGTAACATGACCAGATTTCTTGCAATAACTGCAAACCAGACCACTTCTGTCACTGTCAGCTTTCACACTTTGATCAGACCTGTTACTGGATTTCTGAGCACCATCACCAGATTTGTCTTTGTCTTTGGGTGAGGAATCTTGGGTATCACCATAACCCTTTTTCTGAAATTGGGACCATTTATTGTTACTGCTACACTGAAATTTGGACTTATGTGTGAGAACATATTCATCTGCAAATTTGGCAGCTGATTGCAAATTCAGTGCTTGCTTCTCATTAAGGTAGGTCTTAACATCATCTTTAACACAGTTCTTGAATTCTTCAACTAACACCATCTCTTTTAGTGAGTTGAAATCATCCTTGACCTCCATAGAAGTACACCAGCGCTCAAAGCAAACCTGCTTTTCATTAGCAAATTCAACATAAGTCTGATTTTCAGATTTCTTCAGACCTCTGAATTTCTGTCGGTAAGCCTCTGGAACCAACTCATAAGCTCTCAAAATAACCTTTTTGACAACCTCATAATCAGAGGAATCATCTGCAGACAAAGCCGAATAGGCTTGTTGAGCTTTACCCTTGAGGACAGTTTGCAACATCAGAGGCCAGTGTTCCTTTGGCCACTGGCAACTCTTTGCTACCTTTTCAAAACACTGGAAATAGTTGTCAACATCCTTTTCCGAAAATGGAGGCACCAGTTTTACCTCCTGGCTAGCCCGAAATTTATTTTCAGTTTGAATTTTTATTTTTAGTTGCTCCATTTGGAGTCTTTCTTCTCTATCGAATTTCTCTAATTCAAAATCTCTCTGTCTTGCAAATTTTTCTAACTCAAATTCTCTTTGTTTTTCTTTTTCTTCCCTCTCAAATTCTCTTTGTTTCTCTTTTTCCTCCCTTTCTTTTTGTCTTTCCTCCCTTCCTTTTTCTCTTTCCTCCCTTTCAATCTCTAGCATTTTTAATTTAAGTTCCATTTCTATATTTGGATTTTCCACTGGAAACTGTTCCAGATCTCCTGGTGCAAACACATTTTCATCAATGTAATATTCAACTATCTCTCTAGCCAGTCTTGCTTTTCGCATGGCTGGTTTTACCTCTGTCAGCTCCAAATGTCTGCTTATTTCCAACAGTTCTGTCTTTTTAAAAGACTTCAAAACCCCTACGGTTGGTGATGCCAAGAAATCATCCATTGCTGCTGTCAATATATATCTAGGAAAATTCACAAAAACAATTTCACAATTTGAGATGTTAGATTTTCAATAAATTACTCACACAATGGTCTATCCCGGATCTTGAGCCCCCAATTTGTTATTACATTTATAACACAACAGCAACAGCAACAGCAAGGGATGACAGACACAATTTAAAACTTAAACACATTTAATTAAACAGACAAAGACTAACACTAACCTACAACTAAAGACCAAGATTGATTATAACAAAAACATCCATCCATCCATTTTCTATACCCGCTTATTCCTCACTAGGGTCACGGGGCGAGCTGGAGCCTATCCCAGCTGACTACGGGCAAAGGCAGGGACCCACCCTGAACAGCTTGCCAATCCATCGCAGGGCGCACACACCATTCACACACCATTCGCTCTCACACTCATTCCTATGGGCAATTTGGTGTCTCCAATTAACCTGATATGCATGTCTTTGGACTGTGGGAGGACACCGGAGTACCCGGCGAAAACCCACGCAACACGGGGAGAACATGCAAACTCCACACAGAAAGGCCCCAGGCCAGATTCGAACCCACGACCTTCTTGCTGTGAGGCAGCAATGCTAACCACTGTGCCAAAAATCCACAAACACAGGCAAAAATCCACAAAAGAAACATCACAGGTCTTGAACAGAATGAAAGGTCTGGTCACATGTATCCTTCTTCTTGCAATTTCTCCTACTACTCCACTGTCTCAACTCTCCCCTTTATATACTCCTTTGCAGACCCCACCCACATTTAGACCTCTTTTTTTTAATTTTCAGAGACTTGCCCCAGACATGTCCAGGACATGTCTAAACATAATCCCAGTCTGAGTTTAACAAAAAAAAAGGTAAATACTGCCATCCAGTGGCCTATATTCACATTACACTCGCAAAATAATACAATTGTGTAGTAGTACGCAAACCATCTGAGGCCGGTGAGCTGCACAATGTTAGTTGACAAGAAACTTTCCTGTTTGAGTTCCCTGTAGATTTATAGTTATTATGAAGGGTTTCAGCACCATAGAGGGGTCTATTGGCTACATGCTAGTGATTCTTACAGTTTTCAATATTGACAATAATTTCAATATAGACATAATTGTGAAACAAAGAACACTTTTTTCCGAAATATTGAATTATTTTGATATTTATTTATTTTGCCTTTGTTGTGTTTAAATGGTACAGCCTGATTTTAAAATGTTTTCGACTGTCAGAAAGGAAACAAAGCGTAAAACTGCAAGTGATTATAATGACATTTTTATTTTTCATTAAAAAGCTGTAGGTTGACCCAGTTGGTTTACAAAACCCAAAACCAGTGAAGTTAGCACGTTATGTAAATCGTAGATAAAAACAGAATACATCCATCCATCTTCTATACCCGCTTATTCCTCACTAGGGTCACGGGGCGAGCTGGAGCCTATCCCAGCTGACTGCGGGCAAAGGCAGGGACCCACCCTGAACAGCTTGCCAATCCATCGCAGGGCGCACACATCATTCACAGACCATTCACTCTCACTCTCATACGTATGGGCAATTTACTGTCTCCAATTAGCCTGATATACATGTCTTTGGACTGTGGGAGGAAACTGGAGTACCCGGATAAAACCCACGCGAACACAGGGAGAACATGCAAACTCCACACAGAAAGGCCCCAGGCCAGATTCAAACCCACGACCTTCTTGCTATGAGGCAGCAATGCTAATCATTGTGCCACCCAAAGCAGAATACAATGATTTGCAAATCCTTTTCAACTTATATTCAATTGAATACACTGCAAAGACAAGATGTTTAATGTTCAAACTGAGAATCTTTATTTTTTTTTGCAAATAATCATTAACTTAGAATTTAAAGGCAGCAACACATTGCAAAAAAGTTGGCACAGGGGCCTTTTTACCACTGTGTTACATCGCCTATCCTTTTAACGACACTCAGTAAACATTTGGGAAATGAGGAGACCAATTTTTGAAGCTTTTCAGGTGGAACTCTTTCCCATTCTTGCTTGATGTACAGCTTAAGTTGTTCAACAGTCCGGGGTCTCCGTTGTCGTATTTTATGCTTCATAATGCGCCACACATTTTCAATGGGAGACAGGTCTAGACTACAGGCAGGCCAGTCTAGTAACCGCACTCTTTTACTACGGAGCCATGCTGTTGTAACACGTGCAGAATGTGGCTTGGCATTGTCTTGCTGAAATAAGCAGGGGCGTCCATGAAAAAGACGTTGCTTGGATGGCAACATATGTTGCTCCAACACCTGTATGTACCTTTCAGCATTAATGGTGCCTTCACATATGTGTAAGTTGCCCATGCCTTGGGCACTAATACACCCCCATACCATCACAGATGCTGGCTTTTGAACTTTGCGCCTATAACAGTCCGGATGGTTCTTTTCCTCTTTTGTCCGGAGGACACGACGTCCACAGTTTCCAAAAACAATATGAAATGTGGACTCGTCAGACCACAGAACACTTTTCCACTTTGCATCAGTCCATCTTAGATGAGCTTTGGCCCAGCGAAGCCCGCGGTGTTTCTGGGTGCTGTTGATAAATGGCTTTCGCTTTGCATTGTAGAGTTTTAACTTGCACTTGCAGATGTAGCGGCGAACTGTAATTACTGACAGTGGTTTTCTGAGGTGCTCCTGAGCCCATGTGGTGATGTCCTTTACACACTGATGTCGGTTTTTCATGCAGTACCGCCTGAGGGATTGAAGGTCACAGGCCTTCAATGTCGGTTTTCTGTCTTGTTGCTTACGTGCAGTGATTTCTCCAGATTCTCTGAACCTTTTGACGATATTACGGACCGTAGATGATGAAATCCCTAAATTTCTTGCTCGTTGAGGAACTCGTTGAGGAATGTTGTTTTTAAACTGTTCGACAATCAGCTCACGCATTTGTTCACTAAGTGGTGACCCTCGCCCCATCCTTGTTTGTGAATGACAGAGCATTTCAGGGAAGCTGCTTTTATACCCAATCATGGCACCCACCTGTTCCCAATTAGCCCGTTCACCTGTGGGATGTTCCAAATAAGTGTTTGATGAGCATTCCTCAACTCTCTCAGTCTTTTTTGCCACTTGTGCCAGCTTTTTTGAAACATGTTGCAGGCATCAAATTCCAAATGACCTAATATTTGCAAAAAATTACAAAGTTTACCTGTTCGAACATTAAGTAACTTGTCTTTGCAGTGTTGTAATTGAATATAGGTTGAAAAGGATTTGCAAATCATTGTACTCTGTTTTTATTTACCATTTACACAACGTGCCAACTTCACTGGTTTTGGGTTTTGTATGTTGGCGTATGTAAGTTAGAAAACTCATACACCAGCTCCCATACTCATCCTATTTGTGCTGCTCAATGACAGGTTGAACTCATGTTTGAATCATTTCTTTGCATGAATACCAATTTTAGTTTACATTTTTCTTTTTTTCACTTCGTTAGTTTGGAATCTGGAGTTCCGGGGAGGGGCTGAAGGAGGTAAATCTTCACATTCATCCATGTGCAAAGTGACACATAGTCATCGTTTCTCTCTTTCTGATGCTTATTTATTCATGTTGATATTTAAATCATTTTGTGAAGGTGATGTTTCCGTAAAAAGAACTTTATTAACCCCCTCTTCCATAATGTTCTCTCCAGTTATTAATTTAAGGCGAGCTCTAGGAACACAGTGGAACAGGAACACAAGAATAACATTTTTGCTCAGAACATACCAAAACTAAAAATGTTCTGTTTATAACCCCTGACAGTCAAGATTTAACCTGCAGAGGTATTATTTGTGTTATAAGGTGGTGCCTAGATTTACAGGCCCAATATGGGTGCATTAGAAGGGGGAGCTGGTGCTGGACTGGCCCACCTGCAGTCCTGACTTGTCTGCGATAGAAAATGTGGTACATTTTGAATGCAAAATGCTACAACAAAGACCCCATACAGGCAGAATCACACTTGAAACACTTACTCATAAGTGCCTTCAGTCCTCAAACATTTATTAAGAGTTATGAAAAGGAAAGGCAGCGCAACAAAGTGGTAAATACTTTTGTGTTCCTATCTTTTCTGAAATATGTCATCAATATAAAAATTAAAAAATGCTTTTTGAAAAATCAATGAAGATCATGTGGTGAAACGTCAAAGAATGCCTTGTTGTATTGTCCCCCTCCCAAAAAAATACAACCTAACATGAGTATCTTGGCTCATACTCGGATATAATGGAGAAATACTGTGCTGTGCTGTTTGCTCTGTATGTGTAAGTCAAAGTGTGTGTGTGTGTGTGTGTGTGTGTGTGTGTGTGTGTGTGTGTGTGTGCGTGTGCTGGAGTGGGTTTATGTGAGAGTGCATGTTGAGAGAAGAAAAGAGAATGCGTGTGCGTGTGTGTGTGTGCGTGTGTGTGCGTGTGTGTGTGTGTGTGTGTGTGTGTGCATGTGTGTGCGTGTGTGTGTGTGTGTGTGTGTGTGTGTGTGTGCATGTGTGTGCGTGTGCGTGTGTGTATGTGTGCGTGTGTGTGTGTGCGTGTGTGTGTGTGCGTGTGTGTGCGTGCGTGTGTGTGTGTGCGTGTGTGTGCGTGCGTGCGCGCGTGTGCGTGTGTGTGTGTGTGTGTGTGTGTGTGTGTGTGTGTGTGACCGTATGCCCTTTTGCTTGTCGAGGGCAAAGAGTACACGTGGTGGGGAGGGTGTTGGGGGGAGTCTTTGAAATGGAGGGTAGATGATACCAGCATTCAGCACCAGTAATATTGTGCGATTCATGTCTAATCCGGCCCCCTCCTGTCTGTGTGTTTAAAGGATATTATCAGCAAATGGCAAATCCTTGTTTCAATAAAAGTTCGTGGAGACGCAGTGCGCTGAGTGAAGCGCACGATGTGCAGGTCCTGACTGGATGGCGCTCGCGGCGGCTTCACAATGAGATCAGGCTCGAGAGGGCGGGGGGGAGGGGGGGTATGACCTCATCTGGATGGGAAATTTTCCCACAGTTTGCACACAAAGCAGAACATGAAAAGGTAAAAGAAAGAGACCAAGAGAAATGAAATAATGAAATGCAGTTTTTAGAAAGAAAAAAAAGTGGATGGCTTAACTTGCGCAGAAAAGATCTCCCCTGTTTTGTCGATCTCTGCGGGGAAAATGAATCAGGATCTTGACCGACATGCAGGAGTCCTGCCTTTTTTTTCCCACTCTCTCCTTCCGACGGAAGGATCTTCTCAATGGCACGGGCCTAAACGCCATGTCACTGGCAGCCATTCTGACACGTAATTAGTCAACCTCTCCGGGAACGCAGTACTTCCTGTCCGAGACCTCTAAAAGACTGTCCGAGATGATGGAGCCGGATAAGTTTGCATCAGGCATTCCTGCCACATTCCAGACACGGGCTCTTTCACACATCCAGGACAGCGGTCAGTGTTTTCCATGAAGACATCTGCTTGGCTCACACAGTACTTTTATTTATGAACATTTTAAGAAATTAAATAGGGTTGATATTCAATATTCTGGCTGTTAACGTGTCAAATTCAGCCATAGAATGGCCAGCGATGGTGTAACTAAAATGTATTTTTTTTTTTAGATAAATAAAATGCAAACTGTAATGTAACATTCCTTCAAGGCTGGAAGGTTAGAGACAGTTTATAAAACCTATTTTCATCCCACAGAGCATTTACTGTGCGCTGGAGACAGTACTGTGTGTACCCGGGGATGGCCTTAACCACACACGGTGTTCTTATGGGGTATCAATGTCAGCCAGTGTTGTAAAAATGCCCTAATGAGACAGCCTTTCATGGAATAGCACTTCCCGCTTTGCCCTCCCCCTCCCCCTCCCCCCAGCCCCCCGAACCCCCTCTCCCTCTCCCCTGCCCCTCCCCCGAGGCCGTGATCGCGCCGTGCGCTTATGGAGGTGGAAATGGCTCAGGGGTGTCAGTTACTTCAAAATGGCTCCCTTGTTGACACGGTGGTTCCAGCCGCGTTTGGACGAGCCTCAGCATTCTGAAGCTTTACTCAGCACAAGCGGCTCACACAGAGTCGCCGGGGCTCCAGCCTCTTTAGAATATTCCGGCGTGGCTCCCTCTGTCTGAGTCCAGAGACCTTTCTATTTACGGGCCACGCTTTGCGGGGGGTCAAGCATTTCCGACATAAAGATTCTATAGTGGGGGGCTGGTTATTGGGCAGGAGGCGAGGGAGAGCTGAATCACATTAAGCAGGCATTCCTATCTGGGTTTGGCACAGTGGGCTGTGGTCTGATTGATGGGCCGGCCAGCCAATCGTGGGACGGGGGCCTGTCTCTGGCTTCCCTTAGGGTGAGAGGAAGCTCACTCGTCCCTCCTTCCCAGCCCTGCCCCTTTTTCCTGAAATAAAATAGCACTAAGAGCACATGCAGCGGCCAGGAGTCCGCAGTGACATCACCGGCTATTCCTTCTTCGAGCTGCCTTTTATGATGAGGCACTGCGATGACCAAAAAAAATTCTGAAATACATTTTGAAATAAAATACCTCGTTGAACACCGTGCATCAATACAAATCCAAATTAGTGCACACTCTAGGAATCCAGTAGGGACCGTTGCTATCGCTCTAAAAGTGAATAACGTCTGAATGCGAATGCATTCACGCTGTACGCACTCGCGACTGCACACTGCCCGAATGAGAAAAACGGAGAGCGAGCGTTTTTACACAGGAAATACATGCATTCAAGTACATAATTTAATGTGTGCCTTTCAAATGCAGCCCATCCCAGGTTGTCATGGAGACGGAGTGGGAGATTCCCCCCACCCCCCACGGTCCCAGGCTGAGCGCAACAGAGGGAGAATTCTCCGCCCGCGAATCACGCGATGGGGGCTGGCCTGTGTGTTACACACATGGTACTGGTTCCAGAATGAACCCCTCCCCCTGCCACACACACACACACACACACACACACACACACACACACACACACATACACACACACTCACTAAAATGCACACACTCCCCCTTCTGGCATTTCATTCCTTCATTACCCTCATTCTGTATTTCTAACTCTGCTTCCGCAGCGCCGCCTGGTGGTAAAATGTTGCACTTCCTGTTCCCATCTCTCATCTTCCTTGCCTTCACTTCCTGGCTGCAGTCCATAAAAGGGCACTTCCTGCTCTTCCCACCCCTTTCTCCACAGACCCCCCCCCCTAAAAAGATGAGCTCAACATTTCCATCGTTACTCCACACTCAACACAGGCAGTTGTGCCGTATCACTCCATCACACACACATACACACATAAACGTGCGCGCAAACGTACGCAGAGCGTGCACACGCATTCTCACGCAAAGGTATGCAAACACGCAGACGTACGCACTCGCACATACGCGGATGCCTGTGCACACACCCGCACGCACAATCTCACACACTTAAAACGCGTGGATTGCAGCAGCCCGATATCCAGCTCCCTCGGAAAAGCCGCCCTACGTGCTCACCGGCACATGCCGTGAGAATCATCAGCCTTCCTCGGCGCATTGCCCCCCCCCACACACACACACCCCATTCCATCCCATCCCTACCCACTCCATCCCGGCGAACCAATAAATCGCGCACAATAGCCGGCTGCTGGGATATCAGCAACAGATTTAATGAACCTGTCAGTAAAGTTTTTATAGAGTGCGGCGGTGGGTGGGGGTTCGCTTAGGTAATAAGCCTCACAAAAGGGTGCCGCGGGGCCACTGACGGCCGGGAACAAGGGCTGGAGGGGAGGGGTGCGGGTTTGGGGTGTGGAGGGGTGCAGAGGGCGTGCGGGCGAGAGCCCCGGGCCCAGGGGTGAGGGATAAACTTTCATTACATCAGCATTTTACAAAAAACCTAATGAGGACCTAGGAGAAACGCTGGGCCATTACATCACTAATTAAGCAGCCGAACCCCCTCCTCCTCCCGTCCCGCACCGCACCCCCCCAGCCTGCTGATTCAGAGCCCCTCCTCCCTTCCGTACACATACGCCCACGCTGTGACCTGAAAATGCCTCCGCAGTAATGCTCCCCAACACCCCACCCCCATCTCGTGACACCCCGACTCTCGTCGTGGCCGATGACACTCGCCCAGGGGCCCGTTTGGATTACGTGGCTGGGGGACCTTGCGGGACCCGCTATTGTGGCCCCGCCCGTATGATGTCACTCGTGCTTTTGTTTCCTGGTTTCCCTGACATTCCGTGACAGCAGCTCGTCCGGAGCGCGGCCCTGGCTGAATTGGCAACCTTCAGCCTGGGAATTTTCCACCTCTGTTCCGAAATTATACCCATCGTTTGAGGGCTTACAACTGTCGGCTTGCGCCAGAAGCCAAAAAAAAAAGGGCAACTGCCGGGCAACTAACTGCAGAGAAAAATCTGGTGATTCAATTGAATGTAACATACAGGCAAGCTCAGTGTCATGCCCAGAAGTATTTGGACAGCGATGCAAGCCTTCAACATTTTGGCTCTGTAGGCCTTTGCTATGGATTTCAAACTAATCAACTAAGACATTGTAATAAAATCTACTTTGTGGCTTTAAAAAAAAGTCACGGGACGCCTCTTCAATGTTCATCCGTCCATTGTCCATCTGGACTGCGATGCGCTGTCGAAGACTTGAATCATTCAGCTGAATTTAGCAGATAATATAGCCTGATGCAATTCAGAATTCATCCCAGAATTCAGCAATCGCATCATTAATGAAGGGAACCAGTTCCTTCGGCAGTCAGTAATGTCCACATATGATCCCACAGTCCTCTCTCTTCACCGGTCTGGTTCAGGTTGGCTTCTGTCTCCTCTGCCTGTAGGATGCTGTTCCAGGTCTGTTTCATATGCTTTTTGGCAAACCTCCTGATTTTCAGGCTTTCCAGTGGTTTAGCTCTTGCGGTTTGCCCCCTATATTTATTCTGGTGAAGTCATCTCTTGATTGTTGACATTCACAAAAATACACCTCCCCCAGAGAGTGTTACTGATCTGACTAACTTGTGTGAATAAGTTCTTTATCACCAGTAGAAAAAAATCTGTCATCCAACACAATTTTTATCCACGATCATCTTTGGTTCTCCTGAACTCATCCGTTTTGGTCAGCTTTTTTTAGAAAGTACCAGATAGCTGATTTGGCCACACCCATTTTTCTTCTTTGTTTGTAATTTCGTTGATGGTTTTATTTTTTATTTTTCAGCCTAATAATGGCTTCATTGTCACATCATTGGCAGGTCTGCGGACCTCTAACTTAGAGTTTTCTGCCACAGATTCACATACACATATAGACTCAAAACCTATTTCTGCTCACGTGTAAATTAAATAATGAGGGAGTAACGCACATCAAGCCATGGTCCAGCAGCGTAATCAATTGTCCAATTACTTTTAATCCCATAGAAAGGGCGTTATCTCACATGGGAGTGCTGTAATTCATATTCTGTTTGTGTAATTGTAAAGTACATGTCCTTGATTTGCAACTGAAAGTTGGAACTTTGATACCATATCCATAATTTAATGTCATAACTTCATAGATGAGATATGCAGAGTTGCCACAAAAAGGAACACAAAATTGCAAGATATGTTGGACCCAATTGTCACACCTTTTTGTTGCAGTATAAAAATCCTGAAACATGAAAAAATTCTGAGTAAGGACTCAACAAGAGTAATAATGCAATGATTCAAAGAACTCAAGTCCATATAACGGGATTACAAAAATCACACAATATTAACAAACTGCACATACATAGTTAATTATACATAAATTTATACACCTGAAGATCATATATGCACAAAGATTGACGCGCATGCATGCGCTCACACACACACACACACACACACACACACACACACGCACACACACACACACACACACACTTTATCGTTTATCTAAACATCATTTATCTACACTAATCTATGCCCATTGTCCATTTCTACAGTGTTGGAACAGTAAAACAGCCAAAGTTTTTTTTCCCAATTTTTTGCCACGACTTCAGCTTTTTCTCTTTCATTTCTCAGGACTGTTTCTAAATCATGTTGTTATACAAAGGGAGAGCAGATGCTGGATAGATGATACCATTAAGATGATCAGACTGGGAGGCATATAAAAATAGAAAACAGATTTATTAAGGAGACATATGGAAGTGTTTGGGGGTTGGCCTGCAAGATGGGCGTTATCCAGCGTGAATGGTTGGGGGGGCTTTTCTGTGTGTAATAACTAATCAACATGTGATTAGAGAGCTGAGTTCAGGCTTGGCAACGTTAATAGCCTTTTCAGCAAGCGTAAAATACCGAACATGCAGCTGATCCGGGGGCTCGTCCGGGATCAGAGCACAAAGCATGATGCAGGAAATCATGTCTCACGGTGGATCTGAAAGTACGGAGGTCTTCCGGAGAGACAGTACACTGTTGTGCCTTGAGTTGTTGGTTCACTCTGGGCCAGACTGTGACTGCGCCGGGCTGTGGTGTTGCAGATGATATACTTTATGTACATTATAATGAGTCGCTGCATCCCTGAGTATATGGTAAGGTCCCTTTGAGTATAGAGTGTCATGTCTCAGAGTTAGCCCAGCGGGTCTCGCAAAAGCAGCGAAATGTAAAAAAAGGCCAGGCTTTTAGCTCTGGTCTCCTCCCGCATCCACGCAACCAAAGCCGCCATCGTCTCAGTTTTACAAGGTCAGGGGCGCCCCAGTGTAAACTACAGGTTTATGGGGATTTCACTGAATTGAGGATCCTCCCTGTTCCTAAATGACATCCGTTGATTGCCATTGTCAGTACATTGTGCAGGCAATGCACACTGACAGCACCAACCAATTATTACGAAGACCTGAACATTTCCACCAGTCATTTAGCCTCACCTCAGACAGGCAGTCAAAATGTCTGCAGTGTTTAATCCAGACAATACTGCCTCTGAGAACCAAAAATTACGTCTCGTGATGCACGCTAAAGTCCATCTGGAGTATATTAATTATGGCATTAGAGGGAATGTCATTCTAAATTGCACCAGAGCTCTTGGTACTTCTGCCGTTTTGAATTGCATGAATGCTATGTTTGTTTCATCGGGTCATTTTTTTTTTACAAATTAGGAGCGAGCTGACTGCACAGTCATAAATCATGAGTACATGTTTTATGGAGATGGCATTAAACTCTAAGGCGTCATCAGAACCAGATGCTACAAGGATTGCTAAATTACTGCAGTGAAAATACACAAATTAGCAAGAATGCAGCGCGAGGCATTGGTCTTGATTCTCTGACATTTTCCCCGAAAGAGTTTAGTTGTCAGTCACTGCCAGCATTTTTGATAATATTCACAGATCTTTCAACAACCCCAGAATATTCAGTTCTGTTAGTATGTAAAAAGGAAGAATGGAGATTGTAGTTTTAGACACAAGGAACCATTTTATTCAAGCTTAATTAATTCTTTTTTTTTCTAACATTTGAATGTATGTCATTTCCATTAAAAACGCATCATTTCAGAGAAAATTGAGAATATTGTGTGAATATTATTTAATATTAACCTGCTGTTTTTTCTTCAAGTTGTTTGAATGTATCAAGGAGATTCATCGCAGCTCGAGGAAAAAAAAAACGAGAAAAAAACTCATGGTCATGGAAATCACTCCAGAAAGATACGCAATTTCTGTCTGTACTCGTCTGCGAGGTGCACAGGGATGCACAGTTTTCTTGCTTGTTTGGTCTATTTTCCTCAGAAGATCCATAACAGCGCCTCCTACCATATAATAGTGAAACTGCTGACGGACAGAAAAGCTTGTCAATTGCAGGGAAAGAGTGAAAATACTAAGAATGGCAAAGAATGATGAACTTTGTTCCAAATATAGATGCTTTTCCAGAAGATTAACTATAAATGTCCTCCTCTATTCCCTGTGTTGATGAAAAATGGGCTTTTTTTGATTACAAATCATGACCCTACTCTGTAAATCTTTTTGAATACACTGATAACTCAAAGCTCCTCTTTCAACTTCAATTACTTAAATAGTCTGGCTTACCTCTGTGTTCCACATAAATCTGAGTCACTTCAAAGTTCACTGAAACTGAATGTGTGAGAACTCAAACTCTGACACTCAAGATAAAGCTTTATTTCAATTTTTACTCCATACATTTTTTCAGGAAGTTAACCCAAATGACCCTTTCCAAGATGCATAGCTATTTTGCAAATCTTGCAGTTTAGCTTCTGAAATATTATTGCAGTGTAAGTACGTCTGTGACATGTAGCAATCGCCACATTTAGAGCGACCAGCCTGCAGCTTTTAAACAATGGCCTTGTTATATACTGCTAAATATAGCTTTGAAAAGGTTCATTAATTACGGCTGAGGCAGGAAACACAGACATATTGCATAAGCACATCATAGTTACTGCGGCTCTGACCCAAACAACAGCGTATTTATCTGTGAGATCCTAAGGCTGTAAGAAACTGCAGCATAAATAGTCTGAAAGGATTAACAAGGAAAAAATGTGAAATGGCTTCAACTATGGCGTTTGTTTGTAAACTGCACTCTCTGAATCAGCGCAATTTTCCACATTAATCATCGCCAAGTGAAAAATATTGCATTACAGTTTTCACTTTTTTTAAGCATTTAGAGAGTTTTTTTATGGGGCGGAGGAGGGATAGTTTTAATACAGCCAACCTGTTTACTCCACAACAGCCAAGTCACCATTGTTGCTTAATGCATTTGATATTTTCATTAAATGCTCCTAAAAGTTTCTTGAGTATAATAGATAATGCCCCTGGCAAAATGCTCATTTGTGTCCGCAAAATAAAAGCAAGAGCTTCAATGAAAGCAGATAAATTCAACTGCTTGCGCACTTTGCTCTTGTCTGAACACCAGTACCATTGGATATCGTTGTTGAAGTCAAGGCGGCGGATCTTAATGGAGCTCCGATCTTCATAGCATGCCGACATACAGCCATTACATCACACACAAAATGTTTAATACGTTTACACTAAAGTACCGCTCCTGTTATTGCATCACAGGCAGTCCGCGTGGGTCTTGCATACATTGGGAAAAATTGAGGTGATGGTCACAATCCAAACCCAACCAGAATTGAATTTAAAATCTGTAGAAGGACGTGAAGAGCTCAGGCCAAATGTTTGAATAGCCAAAGCAGCGCGAGTGTCGGATGGATGTGCTACACACATTATGAACAAAAATATCAGGGATCTTTTTGTTGTTGTAGATCAGGCCGCTAACCTAAACATAATGTGGATTATATTTAGGTTATGATACCAACTCTAACCTGCCATTGCTCACGCCTTTCTCTCCCAAGCTTGAACATGACCATGACCTCGACAGCCAGGCTGCTGCTCGGCAGTCATAAATACCAGAGATTCCACCAGGCCCTGGTTACTGCAGATAGAATCTGTTGTTTTAGCAGGGCAAAGCCACTATTCTGGACCTTAATGACTGACATGTCAGCGCTTAAAATAGCTTTAAAACTTCTCAGAGATTTACTGGATCTATGCTGAAGTGAAACATTGAGTCTGGTGACTCAAAAAACTGCATTTGGTGGCATGTTATAAAAGTGTTTTTTTAATGTCTATTAGCTTATCCGTGAATGGTTCGGTTGTGATATTGAAATGTTTTCACTTTTCACATGAGTGAAATTCATCACTCAGAATCAAACTTCTGCTGTCGGACGGTTCAAAATAATCAATTATTTAAAAAGAGTTGGTCTTCCCCATCACTTCTATTGACATATTTAGCATTCTGTTCCAGTCATGGAAAAAAGCCCAGCAGGACCTCACCTACTGCACCCTTTACCCGCCGCACCGTCACTGAACACGCAATGACTGATCTGACCAGCAGGCCAATGGTGGTATTCTTGACCTTCGTCATATAATCTGTGCCGAACCAAAGTAAAGCCTTTTATTTGCAATTACAGGACATGTATTATACCCACATCGGAGAAATACTTCAGCCCCTGACCTTGTGGACCTCAGTGACCTGTATGGTCATCAGCATTACTGTGTCCTCAATGTGGCTTTCATGCAACCAGAAGAGTCCCAGACCCTCCAGTTGTCCCGAGACGGGCCAGTACAGCTGTCCCGAGCTGTGACCCGCCCCGCCTCGTTCAGAACCCTACAGTCTCCATCCGGAATTCTCCAGCGCAGCACCAACAATGTGCATGACACTCTAGACCACCCTGTTGTCAGTAATTGTCAGCTTACAATACTCGCCCGTATTGTGTTCAACAATGCCCCGGCTGAATGAGGAGTCTAACCTACTTATATTGTCACTAATTGGTTTCTTGGGAAAAAAAGTAGAAATCAATTGCCATTTCATTTCAATTGGTGGTAAATGGAAACTCACAAAGGGCATTGTGGACTGCATTAAGGGGAATGCACCTGCCTCTTGTTGAAGATAATGGTGAGTCATTCAGTGGCGGACCCATTGTGATGCTTTTCGCGTTCGCTCAGAATGGGAGCGTTCTCTGGACAGTGTGCCGTGCCAAACAGGGAGTCAATTCACAATCGCAAATTTGTGGGACCCAGTGGGAACCTCGCCAGCGTCGACTGGCCCGGCTGATGATGTGCATCCTGTGACAGTCTTGCAACTCCAACATTTAAAAAACAGAAGTCTATCACAGCTCAGGATGCTAATAAAGAGTCAAAACAAGTAAATGAATGGATGTAGCTGAAGTAGCTGCACCCGTGAAAGAGAGGAAAAAACAGAAGGGTACATGGAGATGAGGCGAACGATGAGGTGGCGTTTTGAGTGGCATTGTCAACGGTAATTGTGCTAAAAGCAGAGGTGACCCATTTTAACAGGACAGGCTGCAAGCAGCTTGAATGGGCGCTGTTTATTCATAACTGCCTTATCGGACCTCCCCGATCTTCGGGACGCCTCGGCGTCCGTGCGTTATCGGGCGAAGCATTTAGCCATTAAGGTCTAGCTTTCCAGCGCCCCATAGAAATGGCCTGCCCCGGCATCGGGGGGCAATCGGATCCGGCCCGGGTGTCACGAACGCAACACGGCGGAGGACCGAGATGTGCTGATTTTTAACAGGATTCTCGCTCCTTTGTGTAACGGGCCTCAGCTGCCGGGCCTGGGGACAGTATCAGGTTTCGGGTTTGGTTTTAACAATCAGCTCATTCAGTGGGGGAAGGGGGGTGGGGGGCTGGGGGGAGCACGATGTTACCTCCGCAGTCTGCCGTGCACATGGAGGAGGGGGGGGGAGAAGAGATGTTCTGTCTCGGATTAACTTCCTGCCCCTTTCAGCTGACTGTGTGCACGTGTATGTGCACGTGCACGAGTCAATGCATGGGTTTGTGAGCGCGGGTCTGTGCATGAGTCTGTATGTTTGCATTCATTTTGTGCATGAGCACTTGTATGTGTGCTATACGTGTGCCTGTATATGTGGTCTATTTGTGCATGCCTGTAAGAGTGTATGTGTGTGTGTGTGTGTGTGTGTGTATGCGTGCCTGCAAGTGTGCATGCAGTAATCCTTTGCACGTGCTCTTTAAAGTGTCGGTTCCTTTCATTTTACAAGTGCCTGCGGACTTCACTTGAAACAGTAAAGGCTTATGAAGAAGCCAGTTGTCTCAGACAATTCTCTTCTCACACAGTGTTGATTTGATGGCCAAATCACTGAACACAGAATATCTCTCACAGATAGCCTAAGTACTGATGTTTACTGTCTTAGTTAGCTGCCATTGTAGAGATTGGTTAAGTTTAACTGGTTATTTTGCTACTTTGGCTTTTCGCTTTTTTGCTTATCCGAGTCCGTTCACAATTTACTGCAATCAAACAAAGATCAGACCAAAGATAGCTGTTTGTGTTGAGAAAATATTCTAAGCTGTGATGCCAATGGTTTTTATAAAGTTTTACCACTGACTCTTAAGTAATGTTTATGTTTTTTAATCGTATTTATCTATAGTAGTGAACGGACTGGACACAGCACTGAAAGTACAGCGCGCAGTAGGGTAAGTACAGTAGCGAAAAGCTGAAATAGCGAAACTAACGTAAATCTACCTTTACCGACATTTTATTTTCTGATGAGCCATATTTGTTAGAGTGGTCTTGGGCAAAGTTTGAATCGAAGACTTTCGAGGAAATGGAATATGGAGTTACTGAGAGAATTGTTGCAGGAAGACAGTTGGCTGGATTGGCCACAAGGCTGAATGAAATTGCTTTGCATATCTAGAGCACCTCTGGGGCTGTCTGGGATAAAGTGTGTGTTGAGTCAGGATGATCCTGATGATCAATATTCACTAGGGGAGCTGTTAACTAATTCTGGCATAAAATGAGAATCAACAAGAGAACTTTCTTCAAGTTTTGAAAAAAAAAAAATCTTCCAGATAATACCTTTTGCAGCTTTGACAGGGGACTCGCCAACTAGTAAAGGATCTGGCCTTTGAGGGCCAATGTTTCTCGTTCAGATCTCAAAGCTGCTTCTCCAAGTCATGAACAGTGAGCCACCGAAACCTGGAGGCGGAATCATGATGATCTCTGATCAAACCTGCTCCGGCTATTCCTGCTGATCACTGCTCACGCTGATTGGCTTTAGGGTCCGATCCTGACTCCATCCCCCCTACAAGGAAGAAGTGGTTCATAAAATGGACGATGACCGAAGCTGATGGTGTCTGATGGATTCTTCTTGGGCCATATTGCCCTGTTGTCCTGAGGGTTAAGTCCAACTGTTACAAAACTCTTCTCTTCTCGCATTGACAACGGAAGGGAAGTGCAACAATCGCATAGTCGGCCTGTAATCAGAAACGACAATATTTATTCTGTTAGCCCTTACCTCCATCAGCCTCTCTGGTTTCAGGCGGCTGGTTGGTCTATCAGACGTATGTCCTATTTTATCGCCATTGGGAATTATCAGGAAGTAGCCAGAATGTATCCATCAGGAGTTATCCAATCCACAAGGAGTTATCTGATTGGTTGTAACTAATGTACTCAGTGACGGCTGGAGTGCTTGACTTTTTTTCTCGAGGTAAAGTGATATCATCTGATACGCATCACAAACAATACGTGTCTCTTATCTCACATTTATTACCCCCCTGGGCCGTCCCAGTCTGGACATTAGTGCCTCCACTTCCTTTTGATTGCACTGTCTCGTGGCATTTTATCTATTAGCATCAAAAACTACCAGACCCTGTAGCGCCTCCAGGTCCGGAAAGTGGATCCAAAAAGTGCCTAATGGCTGTTTGTTTAAGATGGCTGCCACAGCCGTCAAACGGCCGTGAGCACATCGGAGTGGCACACAACGACAGTCTCCACTGATTCACTACCACAAGCAGATCTATCCCAAGGTGAGAGTCGAAGGAGTAAACTCGACATTGGGTGAAAAGCTCATATTTGACGTTTTTCCATTTAGAGATTTTCCTACCTGTAAACACAGAAATAACCACAGCAACTACAGTGAAAACATTGTAACTCATTGTCCAGTGAAAGGAGAGAAAAATGTCATGTGACATGAGCTCAACTGGGAGGACATTTTTTTTTCAATGAAAGCCTTGTATATTGATATTATATTATTTGTCAATGAAAAAATTAAATAAATTTTTCCCAAAATTGAGAACCTTTCTTTCTTATATTTCACAAAAAACTACTCCATAAAGTTCAATATCAGGAAGGTTTTTTTTTCTGTCCTTTGAAAAACGTGCAAAATCTATACACTGATGAAAGTGTCAGTCATCATATGCTGCTGTGAGAAAATATGCCTGATATGGGTGTCCCCAAGAGGGTTACATGTGTGTACGGAGCCGTCATGGTGAAAACTGCACAGAGTTTCAGCACAAAAGAGCTGTAGAGAGGTATTGACCCGAGAGAAGGAACAGGCGGAGGAAATGAAAGTGGGGAATGGAGGCACAGTTAAAATAGCCGAAGCGGCTGTGGAAGGAATCCTCCGGGGGGGGGTCCGGGGGGGGGGGTGAGTCAGCTGATGCTCGAGGCCTGCCAGCAGCTCTCATGACTCCCGTTTTACAGAGCAGCCCGGAGCTCTCCGGAATCCTCCGCAGCAGTGAGACGTCTCTTTCATCCCCGGGCCTGGAATCACGCCGGAAATCCTAAACATAGGCCGTCCGGGACCCTTCTGGGAGGAAGGCGAAATGCGCAAGAGTATAATAATGATTTAAAAAAGAGATCTATTAGTGCTTGGAAAACGACAAAATTTTAAAAGGCTAGTAATTTCTAAAAAGTTCTATTGATATGGATGAAAATACCCTGAAATTAAAAGTGGTTGTTTTAAAAAAAAAAGCACTTTAATTTGTGGGGATTTATTTCTTTGCGGACCCCCCCCCCCATAATTGTTCCAGCCCTTGAGCACCAAGAGGGTGCTGGTGCCACCAGTATTTAGAGACGGTCCTCAGAGGAGCAGGCCCGGGACGGAAGGGGACAGGGCGCTTGAAGAGGATTTTTGTCCTGAATTAGCAACATTGCATGATGCTCCCTCCTTCCGCCGCAGGGCAATCTGTCATCCCAGCGTTGATGGCATCTTGCTGGTGTCTCTTGCCCCGGTTTGTTCTACAACTGTTCTAATTAAAACCCTGACTTTCCCAGGGTTTGGATTTCACTGGCGGGAAACGGAATGTTGGGCACCAAGGTCTTGGCAAAGTAGAGTTTTCTCCCGGCTCATGAGAATCTGTGCCATGAATGGCAGTCGGATCGCTTTGTTGGCGCTTTCTGCTGTGAATGTGCATGTCATGCCTCTTTTCTTTGATTTGGAAATGAATCTTACAAAGGTGGGAGGTTTTTAGGTCCTCCTGCAGACACTGTGACCGTCTATCCTCAGTTTCCCAGAATAATTTGAAGTTTATGAGACGAGCCGGGGGCCGCACTTAAAATGGAACTGACTTTAACAGTGTTGTTATCATGTGACGTCCAGGCTCTTTTCCTGGAACCCATTTTGGGGCGAACGCCTCAGCTTGCATTAAAAGTTGCCCTCCGGTTGATCCCGAATCGATCCTGATCTCACAAGTCAGAGCTGGGGCTTTCCCTCCGCCAGGATCTCTCTCTCTCTCTCTCTCTCTCTCCCTCTCCCTCTCTCTCTTTACTTTTTCTGTGAGGCTTGGCACACATGTCAAATTCCAGCGCTTGTTTGGACGCTGACTGTTCCTTCCTCAATTTCCACACTCTGCATCTCTTGCAAGTCATGCAGATCACTGCACAGATCCCATGAAGAAGACTGTTGGAGAAGACTGTGGCTCCTACCAAACAGCAAAAGCAAAAGAAGAAGTAAAAGAGAAAAAGAGGAGTTTTTGGGTTCATCCCAATATCCTTCCCCAACTCCTCGATCCCCTCTCCTTGATTATATGACCCAGGGATAGATGGAGACCCACCATCTTGAAGGACGTACCGATTCCTTTGATGCGCTCTGAGGACTTGAGGAGAGAGGAGAGAGGAGATGGTAGCGAGGATACACAGGTGCAGCCCATGCGGAGGTGTAAACGTTACGCATGTACACACTAAATGCTCCTCCCCCAGCTGGCAGAATTTAAACAAGCCGAGGCGAGACAGAGCGCCACTTCACAATTATAAGCGCCTCCAGTTCTGTGGAATTTATAGAGATGATTTATTTCATAAAGGTGCACAAATTATTGAAGGCTGGCCATAGCTGTCCAAGTATATATTCTGTTTGGTAAATGGTGTTCTGTGAAGCTATGCGACAGTATTCTGGGGGTTTATTCATCCATTGTGCCACTGTAATGCAGTGTAATTTATCATATTTCAAATTTTCTCAGCATGGTCATGATCTTTGCTCTCTGAATATTGGTATAAAATTCAATATCCATCTTCTTTCATCAAGGATGCATTTGGCTGCAGTAGTATCTCTCAGACACTGAGAAACAAACTGCCAAAGTCACTCATGTTCGTGACAGCTGAGGAAGAGAAGAGCTCAGTTAAACGTCCCAGCCGGTTCTGGAGGCCCTGCGGACAGCAGGAAAGGCTTTGTTCCGAGATCGCAGCTGCTTGTTGACTAAACCTCGGTCAGCGGATGTGTATTTGATGAGCACTCGGCAGAGGTAAGTTCAGCCAAGAGGCTTCCCTGGTTACGATTTCCCAAACTGAATTTAAATTCAAGCCTCTGTAATCCAAAGATGATGCAACAGAACCTTTAGTTTTCACTGTGATCATGCTGGAGCCATTAGTCCCAGTTTCCTAACATTTAACTGTGCATCTATGGAGTCCATATTTCAGCTTACATACATATCCTGTCTCCTGCAACACCTGACTGATGTAGTATACTCTGTTACAAGAAATTCAGTGGAAAAAGAGTAGTAATAATAATAATAATAATAAAAATAATAATATTTATTATTATTATTATTATTATATTATTATTATGATCATTATGTATATATAACATAAATAAATAATGTAAAATCAAGAAGTTAACATCTTTGTACATCGCTACCAGTATGATTACAATAAAAGTTAATACACTTGTGCAAAAAAATTGTTTTTAAAGGTGCCTCTCAGCAGTGGCATGGACCCTCTTGGCCACAACATTAAGACTACCTGCCTAATATTGTGTAGCCCCCCCTTCTGCTGCAAAAACAGCCCTGACCTATTGAGGCATGAACTCTACTAGGCCTCTGAATGTGTACCGTAGTATCTGGCACCAAGACGTTAGCAGCAGATCCTTTAAGTCCCATACATTACAAAGTCGGGCCTGCAGAGATCAGGCTTGTTTTTACAGCACATCCCACAGATGCCCAAACAGATTGAGATCTGGGGAATGTGGAGCCCAAGTCCACACCTTCAACTCTTTGCCATGTTCCTCAAGCCATTCCTGGATCGTTTTTGCAGTGGGGCAGGGAGCATTTTTCAGGTGAAAGAGACCATAGACATCAGGGAATACTGTTGACATGAAGGGGCAGACATGGTCTGCAACAGTGTTCAGGTAGGAGGCAGGTTTCATGTCTAAGTGACATTCGCCTGACAGGAGGACCCAAGATTTCCCAGCAGAACATTACTCAAAGCATCACACTGCCTTCGCCGGCTTGCTTTCTTCCCATAGTGCATCCTGCTGCCATGTCTGCTCCAGGTAAGCGATTCACACAAACCCAGACAGGTGGCATCGTAATGAAATAATCAACGTCCTTCACTTCAAGCTCTCATTGGTTGTAATGTTATGGCAGATCAGTGCATGGCATGGCAGTATTGTTCGACTGACTTTAGACCTTTTGTTTCCTCTCACGGTCGGGATTGTGGATAATTCACGCCTGATGAGCGCTGAGGTCGGGGGTCATGTGCTGGGGGTTCAGATTGGGGTGAGGGGAGTAGCGTGGGGTGGGAGGTTTGGGTTTAGGTGACACGTTTCGCCCAGTTTACAGAGAGAGAGACAGACAGGAGGGCACTGGGGTTCCAGAGTCATGCATCCTTCTGGAATTTGGCTTTATGTCAGTTTCATCCCTCGCTGAGAAACCAGCCAATCAGAACGACCAGCATTCGGGGCCTGAATAAATAAAATCCAGGGGAAATGTGATACTACAGTGTCCTGAGTCACGGGCTGCAGGAAAACAGCTCAGGAGGGAATGAGGGAGGTATTTTGGCTTTTTTTTATTTTTCAAAAACGTTAATGTGTTTACAGACCCTGTGCCGACAAGCTAAAGTGCGTGCAAATGTCTCCAGAACTTTCGGGAAGGATTTGTTGAAGCAACAGTCCAATTCAGACTCTCTCTGAAAAAGGGCAGATTTGGAATGCTAAGTAGCGTAATAATTTAAATAAACATGAACATGACTTGCGAAATTTTTGAGGCAAAAAGAACAATCCATTTTGTCGAGTATCAACAAAAATGCATCTTAACTTACATCAGTGTTATGATAAAGCCAGTGTGGTCCACATGGAACCTGTTTTGGGAGAGTTCAGTTATGTGGCCCATTTCTTGTTATTAATAGGAAGACGGCTCATCTGTTTCAAAAGATCCATTGGACCACTACAGCGCTAATATGAGCCTGGAGTATTGCATGAGAACATTCTGTTCATTTACAGCACAAATACAAGTTTGGAGTGTGGCCCTATTGAAGAATTACTGCTGTTAAAGATAACGTTCAGTGCACAGAAGTTCAGACACTCCACACCCTCAAGCTATACCTGACTGTCAGTCTTCCTTTGTGTAATAAGGTGGGCTATAGCTGAGATTTGATCCCTGGCCTGTCACTCTTAGCAAATTATTTTTCAAACTAATGTGTTACCAGTCAGCTAATAGAACAAACACCCTTAGCCAAGAACAGCGACGTTATTATGAGGTTATGGTCAGAGATTTTTTTGTTCACACGCAATGGCTGCCGCTTTCGCGCCTATCTTCACCGGGCTTAATTTATTGGAACTAGCCAAGCTAACCATGCTACACTATTCACCTGCGGATGAATAAGGTGATATAAAGAAAAAAAATTAGTTTGTTAGCATCTCCGCCAGCCGCAGAAATGCCTTCCTGACTCAAATTTTATTTTTTTTAATTTTGAAAAAAATCTATTGAAATGGCACTAAAAAGTAAGTGACAAGATTGCCCAGAATCGCTGTCCATGCAGAAGAGGATCTGTTCGGTTTTCAATCACTGCGCCACTTATGGGTTTGGCAAATTTGATTCCTCATGTTAATACTTGTACTTGTGATTTGGGTTTGTTGTGCTATTTGGATCTCAAATTCTTATTACAACATTCTTAAAAGACAACAATCCCCCCCACCCCCCTGCCCAGATAACTGAAATATGATGAATGTTAAACAAGTGATTTCTCATTGGCCTAATTCTCCACAGGGGAAGGCTATCGTGCCGCTCGCAGTACTCCTCTCCGTGACCTCAGCAGGTCACAGGGTCTATCATGGCCCCAGCACAGACACCCATCTATCATTGTATCTACATGTGAATGCTGCAGCTAACTATTTACATACTAGTTGGCTGACTGAACTGCAGTAATTCATTTTAAGAACAATTTTTTTGCTCAGTGGTGCAAACTCAAATATGCCAAAATCAAAACCATCACAGTGTGAGAAAACCAATATTCTAGTTCATGAATCCAAACTTTGATTTGAAGCATTTTTCGTGTGCTCTGCGGATGCTCAGGCTGATCTGACAGTCTGCAGTTCGGCCGTCAGCAGGCAGTAAAACGCTGAGTGTTTCTGCAAATCAGCTGTTGCGCAATACATATGGTCCCAATTGGACTTGTATGAATTCTGCTAGAATCGATTTAAGAATGGAAATTTGATTAAAAGCAAAATGAAAAGTAGGGAGGCAAGTCTGCTTTCGAACACTGGCAGCCATTCCATTTTCTTGAGACAGTAAAAAAAAAGCGACATTATTAAAGTAGGCCTAAAATCAATTACAGAAAAAAAATCCTCAGGCAAGGTGGGCGTTACCTGACCGAGAATAAACTTTTGTTTTCCAGCAGCGAACCGACATTACGGTCGACTTGTGATAGTTTGATAGCATCTCGTCAGTTTGATAGCACTCACTTGTTTTACTACCCTGCATTAAAGCACTGGACCCTGCCAGTTACTCTCCATGAGTCCCCGTGATGGTGGTGAGTAAAACATCGCTCGCTGTGATTGGATCTCCAGTCTGACTGACACCTGGAGGAGGTGTAATGGATGCTCTGTTGTGTTCTGTGGGTCTGTGTGTCTGGTTAGTCAATTTTGTTATTTTGGTGATGTCAGTTTTTAGTCTATGTCTCAGTGTTCACATTTTATTCCTCTCCCGTGTTAGTCCAGTGCATGTTTTACCCATGTACTGTCCTTGCTTTCTCCCCGGTCGTGTCGTTGTTTGTAGCAGTTTTCTGTCTTAATTGATTGTGACACTGTTTCGGGTGATTTAATGGATTCTGGGTTTCATCCTTCCTTCTGTTCTCGTTTGCTAGTCTCCCCTTGCTTTTCTATACATACTAACATTACTAACAGTTTGTTGTTTTCTAAAATTACGAACCAAACTAACACTGTATATTAGACGAACCGACTAATGAGCACCCGGGATTGTATAGCTGCACTTACTAATTGACTAATGATCTCTCAGCAGTCGCCCTGTTCTTGTCTCCGCCTCTTGCTTTTCTATTCACTGGCTTTGCTAAGTTTTCTTGCAGAACCTCTGCATTCTCATTATCTATTCTGGCTCTTATTCTGTACACTTAGGAGTCTTTTTACCCAGTTTATTTATCCTGTCTTTGGGATTGTCTTCTGATCCTCGTCTGTGTGTTAATGTTAATCTGTTTCATGTAATTAGGTTTCCCTCATGTTCCACCCCTTTTTAATTATATTAAGTTCCTGCACCTGTGTCTGCCCGTGTCCCCCTGCCTATATCTGTTCCCAGCCAGAAAGCAGATTCAGATGTGACTTCGCTCCCGCCTGCTTCACACCACTCCCTGCCCTGTGCACTTTCCCTCGGGTCCCCTCATCTCACTGTGTGTCTTCAGCGCATTCCCTGCCCAGCCTTCCCTTCCTGCTGCCTTCAGCCCCTGGTGCCCCCTGTCTTCAGAGCCCTGTGTGCCACCTGTCCTGTGCCCAGTGTGCCAGTCCCCTTCGCCGTCTCCAGAGCCCTGTGAGCCACCTGTCCTGTGCCCAGTGTGCCAGCCCCCCTCGTCGTCTCCAGTGCTCAGTGTGCCAGCCCCCTTCACCGTCTCCAGTGCCCCCTGTGTGCTAGTCGCCTTCGCCGTCTCCAGTGACCCCTGTGTGCCAGTCGCCTTCGCCGTCTCCAGTGCCCCCTGTGCGCCGGCTGCCTTCGCCGGCGTCCGTGCCAGCATCCCTGCCGTCCTGTCTGCCCCCCTCCTGATCTCCCTGACCCTTCTCCCGGCCAGCTGTGCCATCCGAGTTAGCCATCTGCCAGCTGTGCCCACTGTCTCGTCTTGTGCCTGCCCTCAGCCCCTTCCGAGTGTTCCCTAGCTCCGGTTCCGAGTGTCCCCTAGCTCCTGTTCCGACTGTTCCCTAGTCCCGTCTGAGTTTTCCCGAGTCTGCCCCCTAGTGTTTTCTGGTGTTCTATCAGTTGGTTTTTGGATTCCTGAGTTCTCCCTCTTTCAGTGCAGTTGCACGGTGTTTCCGTCGGCCTGAGTGCCCCGTTTTCCCCCCTTCTCTGGTTTTCTGTTTATTTAATAAATTATAATTTTGGACCCCCGCATCTGGTGTCTCTCCCCTTTTGTCCTCCAGTCTCCCTTGATTCCGAGTCCAGTATTCCTAGTGTTTCCAGTTCCGTGTTTTCCGAGTTTCCCAGTGTTCCTACTGTGTTCCCTTAAAATCTTAACACGCTTAGTAAAAATTCCAGTACAACAGGTTGAATCTTCCCAAAGACTCATCCAGTACCTTTGCGCTGCAGGGATTCAGCAGCACAATGTTATTATTCCATTGTGTCTTATATATTAGTCCACCCATTTGTTCTTGTCCTGCGTTCTTCTATGGTTTTTGAGATGTGGGAACAAAACCATATTTCTCACTTTTATTTTGACTTAGTAAGGTGCACGTTCAATGATTTATGATCTAACCGTTATTCTTTCATCACTGTCGTTAGCAGACAAATGTTCTGCTTTCTTATAAATGCAGCAAACGTGTTTTCGGACACTGAAAAAATGTCGTACTGCAGTCGGGGAAACTCCAACTGGAACTTCAAAAGAAGCAATGAAAACACTTAATGGGATTTCAAAATTAGGCTGAGTTTTCCGATGCCAGAATTTCACAACACGTTTCACTTTTTTTTCTGCAATGATTGATAATATTTATAAACTGACTGGAACTGGCTGATCCAGATCCATTTTTAAGGGTTATACTCATATTTAGGATGCCATATTGCACCGAATAATCCAGTAAAGAAACATATTTTATAACCCCTTCGAGATTTATTTTATCTGGCCCAGTCCCTGCTTCAGGTTTCAACACACAAGTGGAAACTCGGCCTTCCAATCACAACTCTACTATATTACAGAGCATGGTGCGGTCATTAGTGCGATAACAAACTAACTATTATTGTTTTATTTTTAAGTGGTATTAGGTTAATTGTTTCCATTTCTCAAGAAGTTTCTCTTATCTTATATCCATTTTAAGTGTACAGGTGTTCAACAATTTTGGAATCTCCATGTTCTTGATTTATTGGCGCTCTTGGAGAGTGATCCCTTTGATGTCGCCCACAACTCACAGAGGCTCCGCCTTCTTTTCTTGACCCTTGCGCAGGACAGGCACTGCAATGCAGGCTGCGTCCGAATAGTCAAAGAATTTCATTCTATCCACTAATTCCTCACCACTTCTCTTTAACCTTTGTGGGAAGCGTCATTGGGTAAAGGAAATGTGTAAACGGGAATTCCTAATGGCTTTAGGAGGCAACCGCACTAATTAGAGAATCCGAATGCACTTACACTCGGCAACGTGATGATGAGTCCCCTTCCCATCTCATACGTTTCTTTACACGATTAGCCGGATGAGTTGTCATCGCTTTAGATATTGCTGCAGCACAGAGTTATGGGATAGCGTTATCTCCTTTCTTTTCGAAAAGGATGGTTCAGTGTGCCCTGTGCTAAAGGAGGTGAATTGGGAAGCACTGAGAGACCTTTCCTTAAAATTTAAAGAATTCGAATGCACTTATCATGGCCGCCACGTAATTACGTCATAATCATTTTTTAGGCGCTAGGAACTTTCCTAGGCGAAAAAAGGACTATTCGAACGCAGCCACAGTGCAGCAATCATGCATGCATTTTCTCAAGGAAATGCACATCTCTAGTCATTGGATAGAAATATTAATGGAAACATACAGCGTCAGTAAGTAAACGCTTTAATTCAGGAGGTCAGCTCACATCGACCGCTGCGTGGAACCTCTTGCTTGTGATTGATAATTGCAAATATGGCTGTGTCATTCGACAGGAATAATTAAATAATTGCCCCTGCTGAGTTAGTTGGGGCTTACAGCTGTTTCGAGTTTGATAAAATCCAGAAATGCAGGTTTAAAAGAGCTGCAAATGAGGTCGCTGGGATTTAGATGGCTCTGGGAGAGGCTTTTCGAGAGAGGAAACTACTGTGGTCCGATTGCAAGCTTCGACACATTTTAAGATGGATTGGGGATATCATGAACTGTTTTGAAACAATTCGCTCAACATTGAGGCTTACTGGCAACAGAGGTCATTAAAACTGATTGGTTTTAATTATTAATTAAATGACTGGATTACAGTGGATCACAATTATTCTATAATATGAAGGAGCACTGCATCAGTAGACCAGCAACCACAAGCTGGTCAGTAGATGTCACCCGCTGTAAGGCTCTTTGGACATCATTGCAACATATTTCTAACAAGCTCTGGATCACTGTCTGCACGGGCCTCCCTAGGAACCCGTCTGTCAGAGATGCCAGGATTCAGCCATCGCGAACAGCCACCATACATGCATCAAGGTTAACACAAACCTTTATTATTTTCAAAATAAAAACAACAGGCAGCAGCCATGCCCTAGACTAACCCCCCCACCCCCCCCCCGCCCTCCCCCACCCCCCCCCTGGTGCTACACCAGCCCCAAGAACCATGACCCCCAAGCTTCATGAGCCACGCCCTAGGAGAGGGACTTCCCATCATTACACTCAGACACGCATCAAACTAGTGAGTTACCCTCCCTCCACTCATTCACACAGTGCATGCGCTCGAACCCCTCCCAGGCCTACCAGTGCAGGACCGACCCGTCCCCACGGGGCCACCTGAGGAAGTCAGTAGACTCCAGGAAAGGGAGGTTCACACACCCACACACAACCACACACAACCACACCAACAGAAGTAAGGGGTGGAGCGTGCCAGGCCTCGTCTTCAGCCCAAAATAAAAAAAAAAGAAACAGAACCCAACTGGGGAGGGCTCATCTTCAGGCTCCCTGAAACCACTGCAGTCAGGTGTCATTTTCCCTCTAGTCCACTGGATCCTCCAGATGAAGGAATGGGTCATACTGGGGGGAAAGATGGCACAATGCCAGTTACCCAACCTTGGTTCTGGTCCCAGTCTTGCTTCCTCCTGCCCTAGGGCCTCCCTACAGGCTTCGCCGAAGCGGACAGGCATGCCGGCTCTTCCAGTGTAGGGTGTGGTCCTCCCGACCTGCTGCATATGCCGTCCGCTGTGGCTGCAGCTGCCGAACAACAACCATTAGATGAGGAAACCACTTTGGGCCCAGTTTACCTCACTACAAGTATCTGAAGTTCCGCCCCAGTTCCCGGTCACCTGGCAACAACAGCAAGTCACAGTTAATCTGAAGCTGCCAATCGTACCTTCACCCATATCACTGCTGCTAGTGCTGCTCAAACTCTGGCCCCATGCAGTACACCGTGGACAAGGGACAAAGGTGTCCCAGCACCCGTCCCTCTAAAGTCCATTTCCTCTGAGCGGGAAGGACATTCACTGCCAGGTCTACTATGTTGCCCGATCAGGATGTAGTGCGCGATAAAGCCAGTGCTGTTATGAACAGCGTTATAATTGGCCGAAGGAAGAGCAGGCACTGTGGCCATGGGCCCTGTTCCTCCTGAAGAAACCCAGCAGAGTTTAGGAAAACTGTACTCAGGTCCAGTTACCCTGTGGGTGCTTGTCAGATGCAATAGTCATTTGTTAAAAAAGAATCTCTAAGAGCGACTGAATAGCTGGAATAAAATCGACCTGTAAAAAGGATAAGGCGGCATATCTCCCCTTCCAAAAAATATCCAAAAAACTCTATAAAGGGAGTTTCACTCCACAGCAGAAATAATAATAATATTAATCATGATAATAAAGCTTATTTGATATACCGTAGCACCTCTCATTGATAGAGTCACAAAGTGCTTCACAAGAAATAAGATAAACAAGACATTCAAATAAAAACTAAAGAAAATCACAAAAGCCCCCCAGGGGCAATAGTCCAGGCATGATGACACAAAGGCATGAATGATCATTTTCAAGCTCAGCATATGAAACAACTGGTCTGAGTTTGGTGATGTTCCTCTGGTGGAAGAAACATGTACACGACAAGGACCTAATGTGGTTGTCAACGTACATATCCTGATCGAAAATAACACCAAGATTTCTCATGCTTGAGCGCACATTGGGCTTTAAGGATCCCATACAATCAGCCACCATGGAACCAGTATGACCACCTGCAATGATGCGAAGCTCGGTTTTGTCAGCATTTAGTGGGAGGAAATTATTGGCCATCCCATTGCTAATTCCAAACTGACAATCATGGAAGATGGTGAATTTTTCAGCAGCCCTGTCAGGTTTAAAAGAAATGTACAGCTGAATATCGTCCGCATAGCAATGATATGAGACAACATTAAATCTATCGATAATGGCTCCCAGAGGAAGCATATATGGGGCAAACAAAATTAGACCCAGGATGGAGCCCTGGGGCACCCCACTGGATAAGACAGCACACTCAGACATATGAGGGCCAACAGTTACCGCTAAATTTCTGTCTGAAAGATAGGAAAGAAACCAATCAAGAGCGAAAGAAAAACACCTACCCAATCTCTGAGCCTGTCAATCAAAATTTGGTGATCAACATAATCAAATGCTGCAATAAGATCAAGCAGCACCAAGACAGTGCATTCGCTAGCATCAGAGGACATCATAATGTCATTTGAGACTCTGAGAAGAGCTGTCTCAGTAGAGTGTTCCTGACCAAAACCAGACGGAAACTTATCCAATATGTCCTGGTATTTTAAGGCTACAGTAACCTGATTTGCAACCACTTTTTCGAGGACTTTAAAAATAAAAGGCAACTTGGAAATAGGCCTGTAATGTTTGAAAAGTGAAGAGTCAAAGTTAGGTTTTTTTAAGCAGGGGGTGAACAACTGCTTGTTTAAAATAAAAGGGAACAAAACCAGTTTCCGGTGATCTGTTTATAAAAGAAACCAGACTTGGGCTCACAGAACTCAACACATATTTTAGAAAGCATGTTGGTAGGATGTATAGGGGACAATAAGAAATTTTCATGGAGCTCACAAGATCAGTTAGGACTTGCAGGGAGATAGAAGAAAAATGGCTCAAAGTTGACGGCCGAGATGGGCAGATAGGAACAGGGGAGGATGAGGGGCAGAGGTTGGATCTAAAGTGAGCGACCTTGTCCACAAGAAATGACAGAAAATGACTGCAGTCCTTATTTTAAGAAATAGGCACAATAGAAATTGCAGAATTGACAATATTATTGATGGTATCAAATAGGACTTTAGGATTTTGCCAACCAGAGGAGATGAGTTTCGCAAAATAAGAAGCCCTTGCAGTCTTAACCGTGCTATTAAATTTAGTTAACAATTCTTAAAGTTGCAAACGATGAACCTGAAGTTTTGTAGATTTCGAAAAAGATGCTGCACTCTCTGAGATTTATGCCTAAAGCAACGAATTTCATCATTAAACCAGCAACGAATGTCATCATTAAACCAGGGGGTTGAGTTGACAGCGGGGACAGTTTGGGGGAGCAACTGCATCTAAAATGGTAAAACAATGAGAGTTTAAAGAGTGGACTAAACACTCAACATCACCATCAGCGTTCAGCAGCTGCTGCTATCAAAGGAGGCGGAGAATTTCTGTGCTGCTGAGAGATGATTTAAAATGCAGACACGATTTACCTGTTTATCAGGAAAACGTACAGAATTCAGAGATAGGTTAAAAAGAACACACTCATGATCTGTCATAGACAATTCCTCAGAGTAAACACTATCAATGTTCAAACCTGGGGTGAAGACGAGGTCCAGAATGTTACCTCTAAAGTGTGTAGGACCAGGCACATGTTGGGTGAAATTTAATGATTCTGTGACATTTAAAAACAGCAAAACTGTTTTTAGTGTCATTTACATGAATGTTAAAATAACCGGCCATCAAAACTCTCTCAAATTTGATAATAGAAGCTAAAAAGTCACAAAATTCAGTCAGAAAGGAGATTTAGTCAGTTCAAACGAAGATAAGGTACTGGTACCTATAATCCTAGTGTTAAAACAGTCTTTATACGCCATAGCTACCACCCCACCCCTCGGCCCGAGATCCTAGGGGCGCAGGTGTAATGGCAATCTGGAGGGCAAAGTTTATTCAAAAATACATACTGCTCACTCTTCGGTCGAGTCTCTGTCAGGAACAGGAAGTCCAACTCTTTCATGATGAAAAAATCATTCAATAAAAATGATTTATTGGCGATGGAACAGGCATTTAACAGCGCAGTCCTAATGGATTTAGATATAACTTGGCGGGGGCCAACAGATCGAGGGGCCCGGCGGAGATTCCCACTGTGCACTCCATTATGTGATGAGAAGTGTGGACGGTGGGTCCTGTCAGTGAAATGTTTCTGTCAGGGAAAGATGTTAGGTTATGTTACCTCTCTCAGCTGACCCCGCGCAGATGGTAACCTACCTAAGGGCACTTTTTTCTGAGAGGTGTGTGCATGTGTGAATGTGAGATTATTATTGCATCTGTTGTGAAATACAGATTCACTGAGGTACCATGAGGACAGACATTGTTTTGAATACTGATGCGATCATCCCACCATGTTTACGCAGCTGAGTCTATGACCTGTAATCCTGCGATGAAGTTTTTGAACAACATGCCCTCACGGACGCACAATTCGCCCTCACCATACCAGTGTTTTCATAGCGCCCCACCTTAGAGGATTCTGACTAGAAAAGCTAATTTACCCAGCATTCCCTCCTCACTCTCTCTCACTCCTGCCGTTCTCTCTGGTACTTCGACACCATTATAATCAACGAATATTACCGTGTGCAGCCCAGGTCAGGCTACCTATAGCTGCAAGCCTATGGTGTTTTTCTATTGACACGTTTGGCCAAGCTGATTCAAACTGTGCCACACTGATTTGCATTTCTAATATTGTTTTCAACATTAATTAGTGTATGTATACACTTTGAATGAAAATTTCGGAGAATTATATATGCATATAAAACCCAAGAATGGAATCATATAAAAGTTACAGAATAAGTTCTACCTTCCACTTAATACTTCTGCAGGCATTGCACAAGCTGAGTATAGTAATGATAGAACTTCGGTTCAAGATTTCAAGAAATGTTGTTTAGTTTTTTACATTAGCTTGTATTATGATTAAAATGAAAGCCATTTAGCTTCAGTCTAATGTATCAGGGCTCAGAGCTGAAGACTAAAATACTGCGCCCTCCATAATTATTGGCACCCCTGCTTAAGATGTGTTCTTAAGCTTCTAATAAATTCAGTTTCTTTTCTAAATAATATAGGACCTCAATGAAAAAAAGAGGAAAATTCAAACTTTATTTCAAGTGCATTTATCCTTCATTAAAAAAATAATTATATTATATCAAATCATGTGTGCCACAATTATTAGCACCCCTGATGTAAATACTTTGTACAACCTCCTTTTGCCAACAAAACAGCACCTGATCTTCTCCTATAATGTTTCACAAGATGGGAGAATACAGAAAGAGGGATCTTCCACCATTCCTCTTTGTAAAATCTCTCTAAATCATCCAGCGACCTGGGTCCTCTCCTCTGCACTCTCCTCTTCAGCTCACTCCACAGGTTTTCAATGGGGTTGAGGTCTGGGGACTGAGATGGCCATGGGAGGAGCTTGATTCTGTGTCTGGTGAACCATGTCTGTGTAGATTTGGCCACATGTTTAGGGTCATTATCTTGCTGAAAGACCCAGTGACGACCCATCTTCAGCTTTCGGGCAGAGGCCACCAGATTTTGATTTAAAATGTCCTGGAAGTTCAAAGCGTTCATGATGCCATGCACCCTAACAAGGTTCCCAGGGCCTCTGGAAGAGAAACAGGCCCATAGCATCACTGATCCTCCATACTTCACAGTGGGCATGAGGTGCTTTTCTGCATACTCATCTTTTGTGTTGCGCCAGACCCACTTACAGTGTTTGTTGCCATAAAGCTCTATCTTGGTCTCATCTGACGAAAGCACATGGTCCCACTTGAAGTCCCAGTACAGCTTAGCGAACTCCAGACGTTTGCGTTTATGATTGTGAGTGAGAAAAGGTTTTTTTCCGTGCATTCCTCTCAAACAGCTTATTGGCATGTAGACAGCGCCTGATGATTTTTTAGAAGACTTTGTGACCCCGAGATGCTACCATTTGTTGCAATTCTTTAACAGTGAGCTTTGGAGAACTTTTTATTTCTCTTACCATCCTCCTCACTGTGCGTGGTGGCAAAATAACCTTGCGTCCTTGTCCAGGCTTGTTTACCACTGTTCCAATTGTTTTAAACTTCTTAATGATTCCTCCGACAGTAGATATGGGCAGGTGCAGGCGAGTGGCTATTTTCTCGTAGCCATTGCCTGACCTGTGAAGGTCGACACACATCTGCCTTACTTGAATGGTGTGTTCCTTTGTCTTTCCCATGTTGAAGGGTGGATAAGAGAAGTGGCCTCTGTGTCACATCATATTTATACCCCAGGGAAACAGGAAGTGATAAATTACTAATTAAATGTTCCCAGATACTCTGATCAACTTTGTAAACTACTGTAGAAATGACAGAAATACTTCAGTTACATTTATTTCTTTGGAATTGTTAGGGGTGCCAATAATTGTGGAACAGGTGATTATATGAAAAATAATTATTTCTTAATCAGGGATTTTTTCCCTTAAAATTCACTTGAGTTGAAGGTTACATTTTTCAACAATTTTTAGTGTGAGAGTATGCTTCTGCAATAAAAATTGAATTTAATTTAAGGCTTTTTACACATCTTAACCCGGAGTGCCAATAATTATTGAGTGCGCTGTATATTTTCATTAATGATTTGTACAGGCAGCACCTTAAAATTAAAACTGAAAAGCAGAGATTTATTATTTATGTTTTATCTGTATTATGCTGAGGACAATGCAAAAGTGCATATTTGCTATTTTATCACGACTTTTATTGATTTCCCAAAATAAAAACATATTTCAATTTTTATTCTTGCTACAAATAAAAAAAAATAAATAAATAAATTGACGAGAATTTAGCACTTTGTAACATTTTCATTCATTCATATCATGTTTATTCATCTCAGACCTGCATACTTGTCCTTCGCGCACAGAAATTCCTCGAGTTCCCTGAATATTTTCATTATATTTTTCACTGTAGGACAGTGGTTCCTGATCTCAGTCCTGAGGACCCACTTGTATGCTGGTTTTTGTTCTAACCACTCTTACAATCCTAGAATTAACGAACTGTTAATTTTTTTTAATTGATTGCTTTTCTGGCCAGAGAGATGTTTCACACATTAAAACCGCTGTGACAAAAAATGGCTGTGCATTCCAAGATGTTTATGGTGTGCTTATTTTGTAGAATTCCCAGCAAGAAAGCCAAGCCAAAGCGGCAGTAAATTTTGAATGATCAAAACCATGATTGTGGTGAATCAGTAAGGAGCTAATTAGGCTTCTGAACTCAGGTGTTCAAGTTCTTTCCAAATGGTTTCCCTAAAACCAATCACAAAAATAACACCAAGCAGGTCTGACTCATTGTAGTTAACTGTCTTTGAAATCTGAATTGACCAATAAATGATTAGTTTTGGTGACCACATGTCCACAGTTTCAACATTCAAAAGTCAATTGATTTTCCAATTCCAAGACTCGCAATTTTCCTCTCTTACTATGCAATAAAGTGATTTGTAATATAATTTTAATTTATAGCTCTCCAGCAATTGCCCAAATAGCCATTTCTGACATGATGTTGCTTAAAAATGTAATTAATCCGGGAGCGAGTTTGGGAACCCCTGGTGTAGCGGGTGAAACATCCAGATTCTTTGCAATTCTTTCTTTGAGGAACATTGCCTGTAAACCTTTCAATGATTTTCTCAAGCATTTGTGGGCAAATTTGCAATCCTTGGCCCATCTTTGCTTTGGAAAAACCTGACCTTTCCTGGAGCAGCTTTTGTACCAAATCCTGATTAGAATCACTGCTGACATCAGCTGTTTCAAATTACATAATTATTGAAACGTTTCATCTCATTACTTGTCCTAAATTTCCTTTGTCCCGACTTTTTTTTGGAATACGTTGCAGGCCCAAAAGGCAGGAATTGATGAATAATTACAAATGAAAGTAAGCTGACCACACAGATAATATATGCAAATATTACTGTCTGCAACAACATACTAGCCAAAGTAAATTTAGAAATCACTTATGGAGCTTTGCGGTAGTTCAGGCTCGGGAGTCAGGCTGGTCACAAGCCTGTTTCCATCCAATCATTCTTGACTTCAGCAATTCCCACCCATTTATAGCTTTCATAACCAAGGCAGTATTCATTCCTTTCAAGGGCTCTGTGCGCCCTACACCGCTCCTACTCTGGTCTATTAAATAAAAAATAAAAAAAAAAAACAATCTGGTTCTCATCTCTAAGCTATGTGACAATTTCTTTTGGTTTCAGCAGGAAAGGTCGCACCGAAGGTAAACCTCTGTCGCCATTACTGGGCAGAAAGAGGCCTTTTCCACTTCCGCTCATATTTTAAGCTAGTTTGGCCCTCGTGCTACAGAGGTTTCAGTTTTTTCACTCGTTCGGGGGCAATTAATTATAAAATTCACAAATAAAATGTCTAGTGTCGTCCTTCCTCTATGTACCAAAATTTGGCAGAGGTTAATTTGGCTGATGACGCTGTAGTTCGATTTATGCAAGCGTACTCTTTTCAGGTTACTAAACACTGCACCAGCAAATTGCGGATTCTGACTGGGAAGCGTTATTTTACTTTAAAGCAATTCTTACCTTTCTGGCATTTTTACACTTTCCTTTTGTAATCTTAAAATGCTCCTAATAAGCGTGAAAGAAATCCACCAGGTGTTGAAACTCATCAATATTCAATTCACATATATTTCTGATAAAAGTCTGACAAATAATTTTATTTGGTCCGAATGAAATGATTTGCTGAGCTTCCTGTCTGTCATCCGTTGCCGCGTCCCGTCCAGTTGCCTACAGCTGTCACTGCCCTCTCACCTTCTCACCGCACGCGTCAGGGGAGGAGGGGAGCATCAGAGGTCAGGCAGGGGGAGGAGGGTGGGACTTTGGAGGGAGGCGGAGTTGTTCATGTTCAAATTTCTATTAAGTGCTGTGCCACATGCCAGAAAGGTAAGAATTGCTTTAATTCGGCTGAGCTCAAGTCTGGAAGACATTGTTCGGACCTCCCTCTAATCGTGGTTAATTTGCTCCTTTGAGTAATGTCGGTGTATTCAGTTGAGTCCTGTATGCACTCATGTCCAAGGCTATATTTATATCCCTGAACGTTGAATGGCGTTCCGGGGGATATGTTTTTGGTCCCGCCGCCGCCGCCGCCGCTGCTGCCGCTGCACTAGGTGTTAACGCGATAACTTCAGTAATATTTCGATTACAAATACCAAATTTTGCACATAAGTAAGTATTATAAAGAGGAAGAACTGATTTGATTTTGGACAATTTACGATGTCTAAATTGGCCACCAGGGGCCAAAAACTGATTTCACTGTTAACGCGATAACTGCAGTAATATTTCAATTAGAAATTCCAACTTTTGCATATAAGTAAGTATCATAAAGAGAAAAAATTTATTCGATTTTGGAGGATGTACTATTTCTAGGTTGGCCACCAGGGGCCAAAAACTGAAAAAATCACTGTTCCACGATAACTTCAGTAGTATTTCAATTACAAATTTTAAGTTTTGCACATAAGTAAGTATCATAAAGAGGAAGAACTGATTCGATTTTGGACGATTTACAATTTCTAGATGGCCACCAGGGGCCAAAAACTGAAAAAATCACTGTTTTTATCGTATCTCTGGAAATATTTGCCCGATTTACCTCAAATCAAGTGCAAATGAAAGGTCATGACCTGAGGATGTGTCCCATGATGACATTATACCTGTTTGGTTAATGATTTTGACACAAGCTGGAGCTTTGTCACATAAAATTCACCATTTTTGCTATATCTTTGGAGCTGTTTCTCCAATTGACATGAAACTATGTGCCACTGCAAGGTCATGACCTCACAACATGTCATGACATCATACCTGTATGGTTCAATATTTTGCCACCAGGTGGCGCTTTGCGATGGAAAAAATTTGGCCATATCTTTAGAACCATTTGACCGATTGACCTGAAATTAAGTTGAAATGAAAGTTTATTCAAGGTCTATTCAAGGATTGGGGAATTGGAGGATTGGGGGCGTTCGGGGATATACCCCCAGCCGTCGCCTCCGACGGTATAAGCCTAGTTACACCATGCGGTTTATTCTGTTTTAACACTTTGTTGAAGCTTTAACTTTGAAGACTATGCCTCGAAAATCTTGCCTCTTAAACGTGGCTCTTCGAATATAAATACTATGGTCTACATTTGCTAATGTGAAGCCACCCTTCAGGAGGCTGGCATTTGCTGGTGTCAAACAAACAAACAAACAAAAAACCAAATAAATAAATTGATAAATAAATATTGCCCGGAGGCTTATAGGGTGCAGCCTTACACGTCAATGGATTAAGGTTTAAGAGCAGCAAATGGGGCGGCGTGCTATGAAGAACGACAGTTGGGCCGGACTGCAAATAGTTTATGGCTTAGTGTGTTTGTTTTTCACAGATGGCCTCATAGCGATTCACACTACTTTCACTGTAAATGAAAACCCTTGAAGTCCACAATGGAAAAATGATCAGTCACATTTTCACGTTGTGGAGAAATGATGAATTAAAAATTCAAAACAATTTTAGAAACAAAACACTGAAAAAAAAAATATATATATACTAATATATGATATTATTATACATTATTGTAAATATTATAATTATGAATAATCTGCAAAAAATACAAAAACTCTAATTTTGGACTCGTTTTTCCTTTGTGGTCCTCAATTGTGCATCATTGATGCAGACCCTTTCACATAAAAAAAAATGAGGAAACTCGTTGGTTTTTGAAAGTTTTGGGTCCACGGCTATTTAGGGCAGTGCTATGTTTTGCAATGAGCATTGTTTATAATCATTATTTTGAGGTAATTCAGGTGATAGTCGCTACATTATTCTTAGCATTTCAGGACATGTCTTTTTGCTTTAAATAACTGAACCAAACTGCTCTCACATAGAAATTTTTTCATCAATTGGTACCATGCTGCTTGTATCCACTTGGAATCTGACTCCTTCTGCCATAATGCACAGTTTCTATGATCAATGTCATTATATTATCCCTGTCTAGGGTCATTTTAGTCATCATGGCCCAGTAAATTGAAGTAATGGATGCAAATATTCCATTCCATGTACTTCTGGCCGTGCAGCTGAAAAAGTTTGTTTCAGGAGGCTTACTCATCTTACATCCGAGGGCAGCACGGTGGCACAGTGGTTAGCACTGCTGCCTCACAGCAAGGTTCGAATCTTGGGTTCGAATCCGGCCTGGGGCCTTTCTGCGTGGAGTTTGCATGTTCTTCACGTGGGTTTCCTTCGGGTACACCAGTTTCCCCCACCCACAAAACATGCCACACAGGAGCACTCCAACCAGTTCCCCTGACCAAGGGACTGGCTTTAGAACTGGAGTTGGTCCCCGGGCACTGCTCTGCGGCTGCCAACTGCTCCTAACTATAGGATGGGTCAAATGCAGAGGACAAATTACCCCACGGGGTTCAATAAAGTATATCTTATCTTTTCTATCAGAGGGACATTTTACCAACAAATATCATCTGAGGCTATGGGGAATTTTCAGTGCTAATAAATCAGCCACTCGGGCAAGTTTTGGAAGTTTTGTGATTATGAATGCTGTGCTCTACGAACTCATAATCTGTATTGCCATTCCAAATTGGCAAGTTTCCTTGCAGTTTTGGCAAATAATGTTTTTGCATGATTATACACATTCTAGTATCCTACCCAGTGTAGTGCTGCCATTGCTGCACTTTGCCTGGCATTCACAACCATAAATACTTTGCCAGTATCAAGCTCATGTCCTCAAGCTGTCGAAAAGGTCACCCGTACTGAATTAGCACCAAGCACATTACCTGAAAGACAACCCATCTCAGATAATTTGCTTGTATCTTACTTGTATCGTCATGTTGTGGCTTATCTCTTGCATTTGCACCATTGCAATGACAAGGAAATGCAACTTGCTTGTTGCTACACAGATTATTTCCTCATGTAGTACATTTCATTTATATCACGTCACTCTAATACTGTCCTGCCGGACGTTCCTCTGTCTGCATTTAGCATGTCTGCTGATCTCCCAGCATTCAGATGAGAAGGTCACGCTTACTCTCATGAAATCAGTGGAAATATTGCATGGTCATGACCACACACAGTCTCATATTTCACACAGCACATATTCCATTGTATAAAGTGACTTAAGCAGTATTTTACTAAATCTTGTGCGATTCTATTCACCACATCTGCAAATCTCCCTGCATTCAGAACGAAAGGTCATGCATGCTTGAGCAGATTGTAAGGAAATATGTCATGTTCATTGTTCATTGCCACAGTCTCATATCTGGAAGTATATTTACTTTGTGTCAACCACTTAAACTGTGTCGGGCCAGATGTTCCTCTGGCTGCATTCAGCATTCCTGCTGATCTCTCTGCTCCCAGAGGAGACCATCATATAACCTCTCATGAATTGCAACATGCAAGGTGATGCAACATGCTTGTCATCACCCATAGTCTCATATTTCACATTGTATATTCCCTTTGAATTAAGCCATTTAGTTTGGGCATCTCACTAGATGTTCCTCCGGCTGTATTCAGCACACCTGCTGATCTCCGTGCACCCAGAGGGGAAGTTCATGTATGCTTGCATGAATTCGAAGAAAATGTGGCTTGCTGAACACTACACATAGTTTTTAACATCATGCTTGCAATTTCATCTGCATCGAGTATCTCTCATGGTGTCTGATTAGGTGGTCCTCTGTCTGCAGTGAGCACCCAAGCTTCTCTCCTTCTTCAGAAGAGAAGGCTGTACAGGCCTGTAGGAACTTTGAGGAAATACAACATGCTGGCTGTTGCACACACAGCCCCAGCATAATTGTAGCCCCAGCATAAGGTTGCCCCTCTTGTTTTTCAGCTAAATTAAATTCTGCCATTTCACTTCCCAAGAATTCAAGCAAGGAATTTTTCATCTCCACTCAAAACATCAAAAAAACAAGAAATGTACCTGAGTAACGCTGGTACTTTACTCAGCAACATATCTCAAGTATATGGACAGCTTTGCCTGACAGCTTTTATAGGCCATGGGCTAAAGCCGGTAAACGATAACGTTGCTTCAGTGTATGCATCTCGTGAGGGTTGCATAGGAAAAGTGATTGACGTTGGTTACATAAGCTGTGTTCAAGCAGACATTTATGTTTTTAAATTTGAAAACTGTCTTTTAATAAGCTTCAAAAGTCATGTACAGTATATCACCATAGCAACATCCAAATATTGACCAATCTGGTGGCAGCTTGCCAGATCTTGACTAGAAACCAGTTTCTAATTCATCAAATGAGACAATTAAAGAAAACAGGTATGTCTTTGCAAGATTGCACATGGTTGCGCATGAAAAAGCTTTAGATAGCAGATGTGCCATCTCTCTCACCATCGCCTGTCCCAGCTTTAATGGGAAACTTTGACAAGCGAATTGTAAAGACGAATAAGGCATCTCTTATCAATAAACTTGAGAATTTTGTATCTCCAGGGACAAAAAAAAAGTTTACAGTGGTACTGAAGCAGTGATCACTGGTAATGCTATCTTAATTACACAATACAGACAGCTTCCAGACACTCTCAGAGCTTTTGCAGTTACCATTTTGCAACAACTTATTTTGATGACAAGGAAACTGAAAGCAAAACAGATTGAATTTATTGTGGACCTTCTCGAAGAAATCTTTAGAAAGCAGTGCGAGACAGTGGAATGCTCACACCATGGAAAAAACAATGATTTGTGTAACTGGCAGTTACTGAAAGATGCCCCGGGAAATGGTAAAGTTCCCTCCAAGAGGAAATAGATACAAGAGCACCACCTCATGCAGCTTAATGTGTTCAGGTTTTCCACATCTGATACCTACAGCAGACACTGATGTTGTTTTTTTTCTGTGCGGACATCATCATTAAACCATGTCACATGTTCATTCATCTGATGATTGGAAACAATCCGCAAGTTCTTGCCGCAAAAAATATTGCCAAGAAGTCTGGATGCAAGGCAGCTAAACTAGTTGTTGGTCTTCATGCATTCATGGGCTGAGATGGTGGCAGTGCCTTCAAATGAAAAGTGCAAGGGCTAAATTTGATGATGAAATCTCCTTTCTGCAAATGCTTGTTGCGTGAGCTTGCCAGAGAGTAGACGGTATCTGATGAACACGACAAGAACTTGAAAAGGTTTTTATGTAATCTTTATGGCTGAGAGGACTGTAAATTTGTCAATACTATTCAATACAAATGCTTCAGGTTTGGCAACTTGAGTGATATATAATTGCCACCAAACAGTGTGAGTGTATAACTGAAGACTCAGTGATTTTTTCCTAGGGTCAATTGTCTGTGGTCCATCTGCGACTAGAAAAAAGGTGCAGCCTCTATCTTCTGTATTGTCCTGCTGTTAATGATGCTAGCAAAAGCAGAAATGAAATAATTCTGTATGCATGTTGGCCCTGCAGTAAAAACAGATATTGTCTTCAAATGCTCAGCCTGCATAATATTCAGAGAGGATCCCTGATGTTCTTTTGTCTTATTTTTCATATTCACCCAGTTGAATTAGCATTTTCAGCATTGTAATCGCAGTGTTTAGTTTGAAATATATTTACAGATGCGTAGTTCAGTGGGGGTTTAGAAGTGTGCATACCCGGACTCACTGCTCAATAAGAGGTAAGGATCCTCACAAGGACAGTGTCAATACTCAATACTAGTGAGTACTGAGACATTTTAACCCTTTAACTGCCCGCTCAACATTTAGGTGAAGGAAACTTTGAGTCACTGTCTGAAGTTGAAAGAAGTGTTAAACTTGACTGATTGGATTTTTTATTTATTTATTTATTTTTTTTGAGCCACATACCACAAACACGTGTAAGACATATCTCAGTCAGGTTAAGTTTGACACATCTTTCAATTAAATACAGTGACTCAAAATGTGCTCTACCAAAAGGTCGAGCAGGAGGTAAGCACTTCAGGTTACCAGTCCGCCGATCCACTCGGACACACGCGCAAACCGTTTAGCATCTCCGATGGGTATATTAGTGTGACTTCATGACCTAATTATCACCTTGGAAATGCGCCATATTGGCTATTGACTATAAATGAAACTGCTTGCTCTGTTGAATGCTATATGCGAGGAGAAACTGACTTTAACATCGCAAGTTCTCTCCTTCATACTCACTTGCACTGGTACTTTCGGTGTTAAGAGTTCCCAGTGTTGTTATATCTCCATCATGTGTCCATATCTGACGGCATTTTCTCCTCAGTTAATGAGCCTCAGCTCCTCTCAGAAGGATGACTACATGCCAAACAAGCTAACGAGCGCCATTTGGCAAATTTGTTTGTACACATTTAAGAGTGCTACTACATAGGAAACCCCTGATAGTGAGCTGCACTCAATTGTTTTGTGGAAACTGATGACCTCGAAAAAATTGTGTGAATCAACTTCGTGATCTTTTGCTCACAGGACTTAAAATCGTGGGAAGAATAACTTTTACTTTATGTTCTTTAAGTACCATCCACATGTAGAACCTGACAGTTTCATTTGGCTCGATTTTACTCACAAAACATGTCAAAAATCATATTGTTGGAACACGTGCCCATTACGCGGGTAAAGTCTGAATGTTTGGGTGATCTGACACAATCCAGAGTCAGCGGTAAACTTTTATAATCCTACAGCCTGCCGGTGAGAGTGGCATCCTCTGTTCTGTTCACAGCAGGAGGCCGGAGCCACTACGTCCAGGCTGCCCAGCGTTCCTCAGAGTTCCATCACTGGTCCCATTGAAATTTAAGCCCAGCTGTATTAATCTGCTTAAAACAATCTAAATCTCTGTCAAATTCATAATGTTTATGTCCAATATCCTAGAAAGGAGCCACTTATATATTGATAACACAATTGGGGCTATAATACTCCATTTTAAGGCTTTTCCATGACAACTGCATCATTTAAGCACGAATTCCTATCATGTTTGGTCTCTTTATTCTCGGGGGTGTCCAAGAAGTTGAATGGAACATGTTTCATTTCCCTTGGAATTATGGTTTATCTTGTTTGCAAGATTCAGTCGGGCAACTACCCTAGTCTCCTCTCTATGCAAATTAATCTTATCACCTAGGCTAGTAAAAGTCTGATTCGGCCACCCCTTCCTCTACCTTGTTCGGAGGCGTGGTTTGGAATTTTTAAAGGTGGGAGATCCTACCCGGAAGCGGTCTCGTCTTTCTCTTCCTGCTTCGAATCAAGACCTGACCCGCGAAGGGTAAGTGGGGGGAGGTCACATGCTGCCTTGTTCCGGAGCGAGGGGGCATTTGAGTTCTCCCCGACCACGTGGGGCGACTTTAGCTCCGGGTGGCCATTCATCTTTTCAAGGTATGAAAATATTCTAAATCCTTCTAAATTATATGTTACTGGTAATTGGCTTAGCGTTGATTTGTTTGATCATAGTTGTGCCTACCTGGTGAATAAATGATTGTTATTCCTTTTTCAGCTTGCGTGATTTTCCTTGATTTTTAACACTCGTATATTCTAGCCCTGTTGCGATCCGGGATTTAAGGGGAAATTCCTACCAAGACATGTGTAGGTAACGATACTTCTAAGTTAGATTTGAGACTATGTTCTACCCATAAGGCTTTGTGTAATTCTGGCCTTTGGGATCTAGCTATTCAACGGTACCCTTGGGCGTATATTTTATTTATAAGCCGGTACCGGGTTGCTCTCTATAAGGGGCCCTTATAAGTTTACATAAATCTGGGTTCTTGGTACGTTCACGCTCAGTGCTATTTGTCTGCCTAGATGCTGCTACCAAGGTGGTCCCGTTTAACCAACGGACTTGTTGTCGAATTGGTTCCAGGACAGTTGCGTTTAATTAACCTTGGGGATGTATGTACTGAGCAATGTTGGTTTGCGCTGCCATATCTGATGGCAGATTTGTCTCAAAATTTGCGCATGCTGTTCCAAAACTATTAATTCTAATTGTAATTTGGAGTGAGATTTTTAACGAGGATATAGCTAAATTTTGTATTCTAACTGTTCTATGGAGTCAGATTAATCGTAACCAGTGCGTTTCTATGCCGCGTCCAAAGACGGTGAAAATATCCATCTTATTGTGATTCACCCCAGCCAGAAGAATGCTCTAATTAAAGTTAGACCAAGAGAACACGTGAGTCCTTCACCTCGCTGCAATGTTCCGTCGTTGGTCTTGTTTTGTGAGGTCTTACACACACAATGCAATTAAATTGGCTTAACTAATTTTTTTTTGAGGTAATAGATTTCCACAAAACATTTGTTTTGAGAGTTTGCCACACTCTCTAGGTTTACAGTGCACCATGTGACATTACGTTGGAGAGGAAGTGAAGAAATTGCTAATCTTCCCCATTACCGTCAGCTTCCTGCATAGAATACAGGGTGAAGTTTGGACTACAAGGAAACAACTCTAGGAGGCAACAATTCTAGTCATTGCATCACTGTACAATACAGGGGAGCTCAAACTGTTCAACTGTCAAAACATAATTAAATAGAGATGTTATAACTAAAAAACTGCATAACAATGCTGCAGCACGGATGAATGTACAACGTAACTATATTTTTACCTAGATTAACCTCATCACTCTACTGACTAATGTGGGATGGTTCTCATTGTATTAATTCGGAGCTACATCCAGGATCCCACAAGTGGATTATGGGGCAATTGAGTTAAGTTCCCTCAAAACCTGTGGTGGCATTTTCCGACATGAAAAAATCACTTAATTCAGTAATCCTGGACAGAAGCGGCTGTCTTCGCTTCTGATGGCTGGTCTGGCATTTTGACTCTTGGGATATTTACGAAAACTGGGAGAAGAGGAATCTCGAGATATCTGGCTCCGTGCCGACTGCAACCGGCATCTGCGGAGAAACGAGCCCTTTCATGTCTCTCAGTGGCCAGGAAAAGAGACTCTATAAAGCCCAGCTGCGTGCGTACCCAGCGATACCCGTGGGCCCAGCCTGCTTTGGTTTACATCCCACTCACCTCGCCGCTCCGCGCAGCGCCGGCAAAACATCACAGGCTCCTGAAAAACACACGCGATCCCGCAGGAGAACTGAGGACAAGGCTCTGAGCGGGAAACCCGTCTGCACGAATGCGAGGGGCCCCGTCAGGATGCCGCCCGTTTTCGGCCAATCGGAGGGGGGCAAAGCCCCTGAAGCAGGCAACCCATCCGGCCCACTCATGTCTGCGATAGTTCACCTCTGTTGACTCCATCCTTTATTATCTTTTGGGATTATATACGTTCAAGAGCTAAAGACCCCAAAGACCAGGGTGAGCTGCCCCCATGGAGCCCGCATCAGCGAGAGAAAACAGACAGCATTCCAAATAACATCGCCGTGATCCACTTCTTATTTCACCTGCTGTTGGGTCATTGTGCTCTCCAGCCCTGGCATGCTTGCTTCCATCACTCCGTCATGATAGACCCAGGAGAGCTGTGGTCATACGAATTATTCAGCGTTTATGTCCACAGATTGGATAAGGCCACAGGATAAGCTTTGTAGAACAAATACGCAAGGCTCCTAAACTACTTTTCACGCAGTGTATTATCTTTGACACGTATGTATGAGCGCTTTCATGAAACAACAATTTGTGCTTTGCCTGTGAATGTGTTTTCCCTCATGCTAATCGAATGCTGTTTCTAGACCCCTCTTGAAAATTCTGCCAGTATGATGATGCTTCAGATTCCTCCTCTAATGCCTGTTCCTCAGCCTCACACTCATTTCTGCCCGCTGGGCCCATGAGGGCCACAGTGCCTGCAGATTTTTGGTGCGTTTATGCACGAGTGCTTAACTTAAGTCAGTGATTGGCCGAGGAGCCCATAAACTCTGTTTTCCAGGCATTATTTTCTTGCTAATTGAGAAAGGACCTTGAGAGGGTTAAGAAGCTGTGGCTGTCCCGGGATCAGAGTCACCCGTCCATCGCTACCGTGACCCTTCAGGCAGCCAAACAAGTCCCATGATTGTAATATTCCTGACAATTTCAAAAGAGATCAACTGTGTAACTTCTGGGTTATTAAGGAACAGTAAAAAGTCTGCTTTCTTGATTATTACTGGTGAGACTTACGGCTTGTTCCTTTTGTTGAAAAGTAAAAGAAAGCCAAAGACGACCAGAAGTTCTGCAAGTTTAACCCTTAGAGTGCTACAGGCAACTATAGTTGGCCAAAGATGTTCAATTTAAAAATCAGATGCTGTTGAAAACCTATCATGTGGTGACGTGTTTAAAAGAGCTCCCCGGGAGCTCTTTTAAACAAGTCGCCACATTATAGGTTTTCAACAGCTCAGGATAATTACATTTTTAATTCCTTGAAAATGTATTCAGTTCTCTAAGGGTTAAGACTAGAGGCATAGGAATATGCTCTTTTAGAGTAAATTATACCCTGTCGTAATCAATTTAACACTGTAAAATGTATTTTAGATGTAATGGAACTGTTGTTCATTTGTTTGAAGAATTCTCATGCAAAATGTAGCCTCTGTTTCCATAGTCTCGCTCCTGCACAGGCAAGTGTTCAGCATCAAATTAACCCCAAACCCAAATCCAGCTGGATTTGTCTGCAGACTGTCGGAGCTGAATTAACGCTGCTCATGTGCAGGCGGAATTTGTGGGTCCACTGATGTTATATATTATAATTACTGCATGCACTGCCTGAGCAATTTCTTTTCAATGCGCTTTACCAATATGCTGTGTCAGCAGATCTTCAGTGCACGGAGCTGAACAGCGATACTTTGATGCAATTTCCGACAATTTCCATGCGGCTGTGCCAGGCATTTAATGGAAATCCACAGCAGCTCTTTTCTGACAGGATATTGTAACGTATATATAATTGTTATATTTACATTTCATTTTACATTTTAGGCACTGGGCTGATGCTCTTCTTCAGAGATGCTTGCAGCTTGAGTACGCAGAAGAATGAATAAAAAAGCAGGCAGAGATTCACAGAGAAAAAGCCAGGATTTGTTACAGACCATCATCCCAAGTTGGTAAGTAATATGCGTAGCGGTCAGGACGAAACACACCTGTGTCAGTCATCAGTAGAATTAATGCTTAGTTCAGGAAAGTGCTGCCTGAGCAGACAGCTCCGAGGTTAATGTCATAATTAGTGAGTTTTAATTAAAAGAATATTACTTTAATCTCAGGCGGGACACTAATGTCAGATTTAACCATTTATTACAGGATGACGTGCGTTTGAGTTTGGCGGTGACTCTGCTCGAGTGATGCTCTGGAACAGTCTGAGCAAGCATGACACATAGTCCCTAAGATCACAAAACCCTCCGGCAGAGCCCGAAATCACCACGTTTACATTAACGAGCCCGATATGAACAGATGCTGCTGACGATGAACAGTGTATGTTATGAAGGAGGAGGCTGGGGAGGTGCGGGAGGTGGGATGCAGATCTTCAGGAGACCAGAGTAGGAGCGGAGCAGAGGGCGTTGAGCAGGAGAGATGAATGAACGCTGCATTGCTTATAAAAGCTCACCGATTGGGTGGGTGATGCTGAAGTGAAGAATGATGGGACAGAAAGGGGCTGCGACTAAACCTGACTTCTGTACCTGCCTGAACTAACACCAACCCTTAGAGCACTGAAATAAATTTTTTAAAATTAATGTATTTAATTAACTTGTGCTGTTGAAAACCTATGATTGATTTTGATATTTTACATCACTGAGCAACAATAGCGGTATTTAGCACTCTTAGGGTCGTGCATGTTTGACGGGAAAGGAAAACTTCAGCCACCATTCAGTAGAGTTGTTCGAGATGTGTAATGTTCTAGAAAAAGAAAACAACTTGATATGAATAGAGTGACGAGAGGGTCATTCCATTTGAAGTAAGCCAGACATTACCAGGTCACTGACTCAGATTTTCTATATTCATAATGGACACATTTTAGGGGGCTATATCTCAAAAATCCCTGCTGAAAATTGTGACTGTGTTCATTATGAATATAGAGGCACTCCCAAAATAAATTTGAGCCAAATCTGAGTTGGTGACTGTGGAAGATTCTTGTACTTTGGTTGAGTTGATATGGAATGGCCCTGGAGTAATCTTGGGCACACTTCAAAGGAACACTGGATATTCATTCGGTCCAGAACTTAACATGTCTATTTATAAAGAGGAAAAGTAATATGTTTTCTCATTTCAAGAATATTAAGGATGTCATGTCCTTTTATATATCAATCCAATTCAGTGATGGGTGGTGGACGGAAAACCAAGGGGTTGGAAAACATCCCTCGAAAGAGATGAGATCAGTGACCCGATTTCATTCATTGTTCTTGGTCAACATGTTATTTTCCCTTATAATGAAATGTTTAGGCGAGTGAATGATAAATTCTATAACATGTATAATTCACATGCCTTAATAGGCAACTCTTCATGAAAAAACCCCATTTGGATTTTCCGGGTTCAGTTTTACACATCCTAAGCATGTCGTAAACCTGTGTATAATGATTGTTTAATTGAAAAGATTGAAATGCACTCTTTTTTGCGTTCAATTGGTGCGTTTGATTTCTCGTCTTAACAAAGACAATTAGCTACACCTGAGAGGGGAGAGTTAAAGTGTCTTTTGCCTGAGAAATTGACTGAAAACAGATCAAGACTAATAAGCAGTTTAAAGAAATGATTATCGCCCTCCTCGTTCTCTGTCCTCCGCCTGCCACTGATCCAAATATTACGAATGCCTGATTTCCCAAATTATTTCCAACTTTCATTTAAACTCAGGCTGAGCTGTAACACAATGGAAAGCCTTGCGTTACACTGAACAGCCAACCTCATAATCTTTATTATATCCCCGAACGCCAAATGGCATTCTGGGGGATATTATGTTTTTGGTCCGGCCGCCATCGCTGCTGCTGCACTACGTGCTAACGCGATAACTTCAGTAATATTTCAATTACAAATTCCAAATTTTGCACATAAGCAAGTATCATAAAGAGGAAGAACTGATTCGATTTACGACAATTTACGATGTCTAGATTGGCCACCAGGGGCCAAAGATTGATTTCAGTGTTAACGCGATAACTGCAGTAATATTTCAATTACAAATTTCAAGTTTTGCATATAAGTAAGTATCATAAAGAGGAAGAACTAATTTGATTTTGGACAATTTACAATTTCTAGATTGGCCACCAGGGGCCAAAAACGGAAAAAATCACTGTTCCGTGATAACTTCCGTAATATATAAATTACAAATTTCAAGTTTTGCACATAAGTAAGTATCATAAAGAGAAAGAACTGATCCAATTTTTGACAATTTATAATCTGTAGATTGGCCACCAGGGGCCAAAAACTGAAAAAATCATTGTTTTTATCATATCTCTGGAAATATTTGTCCGATTGACCTCAAATCAAGTGCAAATGAAAGGTCATGACCTGAGGATGTGTCCCGCGATGCCATTATACCTGTTTGGTTCTAAATTTTGACACAAAGTGGAGCTTTGTCACATAAAATTCACCATTTTTGCTATATCTTTGGAACAGTTTCTCCAATTGACATGAAACTATGTGCAACTGCAAGGTCATGACCTCACAACGTGTCACATGATGACATCAAACCTGTATGGTTCAATATTTTGCCACCAGGTGGCGCTTTGTGATGGAAAATTACCATTTTGGCCATATCTTTAGAACCATTTGATCGATTGACCTGAAATTAAGTTGAAATGAAAGTCTATTCAAGGTCTATTCAAGGATTGGGGAATTGGAGGATTGGGGGCATTCGGGGATATACCCCCAGCCGTCGCCTCCAATCCGTCGCATAAGCCTAGTTCTATTTTGAATCTAATAAGCTGTTGTATATCAACAAGGCAATATAAATGTGTTATTGAGCAAATCCATACAAACTGTATTGTATAAACTCTGTATTGACGGAACACGTGGCCCGGTGAAGGGTGTTGGCGGGGTTCCCTCACCATACACTGCTTCTCTCCCGCATCCAAAAACATGCAGGTCAGTCAACATGGAGAATCTGCATTTCGGAGCCTGTATCGTGTGTACATGAGGTGTGTGTGATCCTGGCGATTGACTGATTGACAGCTCTGACTGCATCCTCCTCTGTTCTCCATGTTGCGCTGAGTTTGGTTCCACCTCACCTGTGACCTTGACCTGAGATAGCAGGTTTGATGACATGTAGATGGATGGAATATACTTAAAATGGCTCATTTACCCACTCAACACTGACCCACCGTTACACTCGCTTAGTGGTTAAATGGTCACATCACATTTGCCAAACCTGAGAGACAAACTGGCCAGTCTTTATTGAGTATTTCTCTGGTATTTCACCCTTCCATGTCTGCAGGGACTATAGCCTCACATGTACATTGGTACTCAAATTAAATGCCCAGCACATTAAATATAACTTCTGTGCAGGAGTTTGACTGCAGTTTGTTGTTTGGCTTGGATTATTTGGACCCAATAGGGGTCAAGACTAGGTTCAGACATGGAAAAAAAAATGTTTTTTCATTTTATTAAAAATCTTTCAAAACATTCATTAAAGGTGATTTTAAGATAAAAAAACGATCTTTTAAGTGGATTTTCATCATGTGAATGCCTCCAGTACATTTGTTTTGCAACAAAAACATGATTTTCAAAACATGATCTCAAAATTTCATAGTTTATCAGGCTTGTGGTGGGCATAAAATCCACATTTTTCAAGGTATTGCTCTAAAATTTTCACCATAGCATCACTTTGTTATGGTCTATACAGTGATACAGCCATTTTTGGGTAGGTAGATACATGGTGTATTTATGATCCATCTGCCAGGCAGGTACTGCCACCCATTTCTAAAATTCTATGACCAAATCATTTTTCAAAATATTTTCCCATGAAAATACCCAGAATGAGTATGTCATTGTATAGCTGGTGATATTAGCTTCAAAACAAAAAAAGAATTACAGGAAAATGTGGTATATTTTCTGAGATATTGTTGCCACAAGATTTCACATTTTTCGCCAATAATGTGCGGTTTTCACGGTAATAAACTTTAAAGTTGATTAAAATCAAATTCCACTCTGAGCTTTCTTCAGTTGACACAATTTTTATTTGTTTTTAGTGTTTCAAAGTACTTAAATTGAGTGAACCCAGGCTTGACCCCTTAATTTCCCTACAGTATAAATAAGGACCCAGAATAGCTGTCCATAAAACTCTATCCTCACCACGTAGACCATGTGAAATATGAACTTTCCCAACAGTGTGTGCTTTCCTAGCACTTCATTTTTCCTCACACCCTCCAGCGGAATCACAAGGGTGGTGATGGATAGTCGTCACATTACCTCGTCCGCAGCCACAGTCACACACCGCTCGCTGTTTTCATGAGAGAGAAGATGGAGTCTTACAGTGATCAATGCTGTGGGTCGAGCAGTACTCTATCCTTACTCTGTCTCTCGTCGATCCAACAACAATCTCATTCATCATCTCCGTAATGATGTCTGTTTGCCACTCCGCTTGACAGAAAATATATCAAGAATTTATTCTCACAACAGAGACACAGATGTTGACTGATATTATACCCCATCCATGAAGTAGGATGGAAAGAAAGCTACTCTTAAAGAAAAGTTGGATTATTTGTCTGAAATAAGTTTGCGAGCTGAGGTGGGGAAAAATGCGTATTGGAAGCTCTGCACTCGTCCACAGACAGCCAAAAGCCTCACACATACCACCAGCTTTGCTCACTCTGTTTACTTTATCCAGACACACTATCTTCTCTCATCTTAGTTTTTTTTATCTTGAGCAGCGCTGGGGTCTGATCAGGATCTGACCAACAGTGCTGTAGGCCTGTAAGATTTCCCTGATAAGCGCATCATATTGTTTCCATGGCTGCAGATTCCCCGGCCCCAGCAGACCACCTTACAAATAACTCAACATTACGAATCATGCACATGGAATAAGGTTTCTAAAGAAGCATCGCCCAGCCAAACACTATTAGCAACAGGGAAGCCAGGTGTTACGTTACTTATCTCCCGAGTGTGGAGGTACTGGATTCTGACTCGCCTCGAAAGGGACAAAGTTGAGAAGAATTTCACATTTGTACCCTTGCGCTCGGCTTTTAACCCCGAAACTGCTTGAGACATCCTCTTCGTTCCCTCTCTAACTTGCACTATTTGAAACTGTTCTCCATGGCAGTGTTCCGCAGACGACCATGAAAGCAACTTCTGTCCTCAGTGGACCTTCGCTGGTTAATTAGAGGATTAAAAGAGCGACAATGACAGGCAAGTTACAGAAAATGTATGAAAATAAGGCTGTTAGATCATTCGAGGTCACACTGTCCACATTATATCCACGGCGTCCAATGAGTCTGAGGACAATTCATTTCAAAGGATAGCGCAGAGCCACGGCAGATCTTAAATCTTAAAAAAAACCTACCTGCAAATGAATGTAAAATGCAGTTGAAAAACCCTAAAACACTGATCTGTGACGTCTTCAGAGAAAAATCATGAGCTCTTGCAAGTAAAAGAATTCAGGATCAGAGTTTCGGAAGCTTTTGTGCAGCAACAATCCTGTGATCAGAGGTAAGAATGCAAAGGTGATTTTAGAATAATAAAGGGACTAGAAAGTGTAAGAAATTTAATTTGAGGAAAACACCAGAATGAACCACAGTGATAAAAAAGAAAAAAAAGAGCCGGAGGAGGAAAGTTAAACCCTGCGGTCCAGAGCATATAGCCTCATCGGCATGTGTGGATGCTCTTAGAACTCACCCACTCGGCCTGATAATGTTATTAAGCAGAAAGGTCTGGACAAGTCGGGTCAGGCATCTGATCTAAATCCAATAAAGCGTGTATCTCCCTGGCATCTCATTCAGACATAAACTGAACACAGTTGCAGTGAAGCCTGGAGAAGCTGTTTCAATAAAGAAAATTATATGTACAGTATGATGGGTCCTAAAGCTATTGAGAATCTGCTATGAGCACCACCCTAGTGATTCCCTAACCTGTCCTATAGGCACACCATCCAAACCCAAAACTGGGACATTTCTTACGTTTCGCCGTAAACAAGCCTGATTCATCATGAGTGCTTACGGAGGAACACGACGAATACATTCAATAACAAAAATTTAGCAACACCTGATAAAAATACACATTTCACTGTTGTAAACTTGTTTATTGTGCATTTAATTGTCTTGATCACTACAGGGAACAATCAGACACCCATTAATTCTGAACTCAGCACCGACTCACATCGGTGAGATGAGTTAAAATCACTCAGAATACATGGGGCTGGGTCAGCCAGTTTCCCACAAGACTGTTCCTGTACTCCAGCAGTAAGTGTGACTCCCTCTGACCTGTTGAAACCAGCTGTTTGGTTACGTGGTGATGACATCACGATGAAGCGATCTTCTCACGCCATCCTATTACGTGGTCTAACTGCTGCGAGGTCAGTCTTCGACAGTCCCAGTCTGAGCCGTACGTGTCTGAGGATGTGAAATGGTGCTGCGGTGGGCGTTAAAGTGCTGCCCAACTTGTCACGGCCTCATTCCTGCCCTTAACATGCCAATGGCTTCCTGTCTGGGGTTTTCAGACACTCCTCTACGATGTCACATCATTTTGATTTTGCGCTTTTCAGTGTTTTTCATTCAACAAAGAGCATCCCTGACGTGTCAACCAGGGGCTCTAATTTCTTGGTGCAGCTCAGGGTGGCGCAGTGTGGCGCAGCCCATGCAATGGTAATTTCGTCCAGTGCAGCACGCGCAGTGGTAATTTCGTGCGGTGCAAGACCGTGCGCAGCCACTTTTGGTAATTTAGTAGACGGACGTGCGCCGAGATGGGTGTGGCGGCGTAGTAGGGGGAGATGTCACATATTCATCAAGATGCAGTGACACTTTCGTAGCAAAAGTCTCCGCTGAAGTTGCGCAGAAAGCTCGCCAGCCCCAACCTGGTTTACTTTCTGTGCAGTGGTAATTTGGCTGACCGGCACACGTCACCGAAACCTCGCAGGCAAGTTTCCAGAATGTCAGGCACATTTCAATGCAATAAATATTTACAGCAACCACTGTTTAATGTAACTATCTGAATCAGCGCATAAATTATAGTATCTATATCGATTGTCCTGATGTAAGATCAAAGAGAGAGATGCGTACATGTGGGCGCGTGAGTGCGTGTGTAGGGTATGTGCCCTTCAGCTGCCTTCACACCGGACGCGAAACAAATATTTTGCATGACTGATTACATTCAAAGTCAATGCAAAAACACAAATACATGTGTCACAAATACATCGCGCAACTTGTATTGCGCTCGAACGCACCCCAGGTGTTAAAGGGCTTTGAGTGACAGGATATATGTGAGCCACGAATCGTACAAGATCATGTGCGAAACAGGCATAAAGGAACATGTGACCGGGATTCAGCGTAACTCTGTGTTTTGGTGTTATACGCTCTGTTTAGGACGACTATATAGTTCGCCATTTCATTACATTTTTATTTTCCAACAATGCTCGAAGTTTGGGTGTTTTTTTTCATTGCTAAGTGCACCTGGATCTGGTTGGTGAACCAGGTTGGCTCTTGAGCTGAGACCACAGCCTGCAAGGAATCAGTTGAGGAGGGACTCAAATAACGAGGGCTGATATTTGCCAAGAATGGCTCCATGGAGCCTCCTACAACTACGGCTGAATGTGGCCACTTATCAGCTGTTTTCACTTGCACATCCTAATCCAGCAGCTGCCTGAGTCCGTGTCAAGAGCGAACAGAGCTGTAGTCAATTTTGGTATAAAACGTCACTTTGTTCCATCGGGTAACAAAGGGATAAGCTTTAAGGTTAAGGCATCATATGGTACCAGAATGCATCATGTTGGCATTGGACTGAGCGATTAAGGACCCTCTTGAGGTCCTTAATCTCCACCTTAAAGATCTGAATTTCAGAGATATTTCCCCAGTGTTGAATTCACATGCCGAGAATAGCTGGTGGGACACATCTCGTTGCTGTGTCAACGGATGACATTTGATGCATTTCAATGTTGAATTACCGCCACCCGATGAATTTTCCCAGCACCTGCTGTGATAAGCCAGGCCACTCGTCTCGCCTTCGTTTCGGAGCAGAAGGCCGCACATTAACCCGTTTCCCCGGCGATGCCGTGTGGCAGATGTCCGCCATCTCAATGGGCTCCAATTATCATCCTTCAGCTGGCATACGTGCCCCCGAGCAGCCTGCTCACCGCGGGACCTGGTGCGCTTCTGAAAAACAAAAACGAGCTCGGGAACCCTGCAATTCTCCGCTTCAGAATAATGTCCAAAACCGCAAGACAGCGAGTTTCTGGGAAGCCTGCGAGGTTGTGTGCAAGCGTTTGTTTTTCATCCATCCCAGAGAAAGATGCCGTGCCAGTAAAGACCTAATTGCTTGTTTAATTTTGCTCTGCGCAGTCACTTTATGTGAAGTGCAGGTCCATGAATCACACAGCGGAGCTCCCAGCTGGGGGCGCGTATGGGAGGTCGGGGACTCAATACGTCTTTTTTTTTTTTTTGCTGGTGAAAATGTTGCAGAATGAATCACTGTCAACAGTAAAAGTAATGAAGCTTTTATTCCCTTCAGGAGGGGATCGGTCCACCCCCTGCTGGGACAGGAATGAGAAACTGCAGCTCCGATCGACTGTTAATGCCTCGTATTTGGAGCAGGGTTATAATTAGAAACTGTTGTGACTTGCCAAGGAAAGAAAAAAAAAGCAGCGCCATGTTTTTTTTTTTTGGCTTCATGATTGAACAGTGTCCAAATACCCCGTGTCAGCGATGATCTGCGGATTAAGAATGTCACACCTTCTCCAGGCCATTGGACGCCAATCGAGTGCAGCGCACGCAACAATACGTACTGTATGCAGCGTCTTCTCTCCCGTGACTATAAAAAGTTCCTTTTATTGGGCTGGATGCACCGCGGGGCCGAGTGACTCGTTTTCCTCATTCCAAACAAATGGATCCCTTTGCCTCACAATTCTGAAAATGTGCAGATTGTTAAAACACTTCCTGAAGAGAGGGCGAGGAGGCGAAGAAGACTTCCTCACCATTAGAAACAAATGCTTGAGATTCCAGCTTGTGAAGCATTGGTCCCGGAAAGAAAAAAACCTCTGTTCCGGTATGGTGCTCCATTCAAGGGGAAGGGAGCCAGCCAACCGCAGCCCTGACCACAGCATGCAGAGGCCAACTGGACATCCACAATGCATTTAAATAAATGGGCCGTCCCCAGCACGTAGTCGAAATGGGACATCTTGAGCTCCGATGGCGAGTTTCAGACATGCTTGGAGCTGAGATAATCCCATGTCCTCACTGGAAAAACGCTCTCCAGTGCATTTCCAAGTGGGTAAGTTTTCTGATCAGTTCGCCAAGCGGTTGCATGTAATGTCAAAGCACAATAGCTGAAAAAACGCTTTTTATTTGCTAAATAATAAAAATATTATTACACTATTATTATATTATTATTATTATAATTTATAATATAATAAAAATTATATCATAATTATAATAAAATTCACTCAGTAATACTGATACAGATTACCTGCTCTTACCTGCTGTTCACAAATGTTATATTATGTTACGGTTAAGTTGCTATAACGCGGTGAGCATCCTGTTCTCCCAGGTGGAGCTGAAAAATGCTCCTTGGTGGGAACTGGGAAGTTAGAACTGAAATTCCCAAGTTCCCAGGACATCTCGAATGCAGCAATAAATCCGTTAGACGGTGCAGTTTTTATTTAAGTTTGTTTTGAGTTTTACAGCCTATTGATATAGTATCAGTCTCATAGCCACTATACTTCATGCTGTACAAAGTTCTGCTCCGTCTCTCTATCAACGCTTGTTGTTGGACAAATTTTATTTTACAAAAAATTTTGCACCTTATGGAAAATTCAAATAAAATAAAAAAGGAGTAATTTCAAAATTGAGAATACTTTAAATTATTCGAAGCTTTATCTTGAGAGGGAAACGAGATCCAACGTGTATTGAAAAAATGCAGTTTGTCTGTCAGTCTGTTTGTGTACAAGACAACTCAAAAAGTAATAAATCGATATCTATGAAATATTGTGGGTGGGTTGCTATTACATCAAGGATGAACCCTATTGATTTTGACTCCGATCGGTCAAACAATATGGCCGCCATGGCGGCCATCTTGAAATCCTATGATGCGATGACTGAACTAGTGTTTACCCACAAATTTTGTGGGTTGATTGGTCTCATATCAGGGACGGAATCTATCCTTAAATTTCTTAGGAGCCATGTTCACTCAACAAGATTTCGACTGTGCTGCCTTGGCGGAGGTTTGCACTCGCGGAGTGCCTCTAGTTTCCATTGTTACACTTAAACTTGCATCTTTGGATGCAGCAGTGAATGATGTTGATAAAGCTTAAATACAGGCTCTCCGAGCCCATGACGTATTGACCTCTTACAGGAAAACTTAAGGGAAAAGTTAAAAGTTTAAGAAAGGTGAAAGTCAGAAAAAGCTATATTTTCATATTGTAGGACATTGTCACACACATATTCTGTATCTGCTGGTTACAGAGCTTCACTGAAGCTGCATCACACTTATACTGAGAGAAATATTCAAACCCAGGACGCCATGTTTCTGTGGCCACAGCATTACATCAAATGGAAAATATCTAGATCCTCAACATCATTCTCACACATTTCCCTGTAATTCAGCAGGACATATTTGGGATCATTGGAAACCTTGGGATCTTCACCAGAATTTAAAATAGACATGAAGTTCCACAGGTTTGAATACTACAGCTTCATTTAATGGACCCATATATGGGTCTGTAATTTTCATGGGGTTCAAATAGAATTTTTTCACCTATTGAAAAGCATACAATGTCATATGATCAAACTGAGAGGAGTGTGTGTGTGTGCGTGTGTGTGTGTGTGTGTGTTTGCGTGTTTGTGTGTGTGTGTGTGTGTGTGTTTGCGTGTTTGTGTGTGTGCAAGTGTGTAAGAGGGAGAGTGCGCGAAAGAGAGCGCTCGTGTTTACATGACTGGCCATTATTGGCCGAGAGCGAGAGGGTCCATTTCGACAGAGACGTCTCTGTGCCACCTCGCTGAGTCAAACAAGCCCTGACCCTGGGTCTGCCTTAAAGTAAACCTCGTCCCACAGAGAGGCCAGTGTGCACAGCATGCTTCTCAGCGCCCACTCAGAAGGGATCTTTGATTAGACTTTTGGCCTTAGGGGGCTATCGTCACATACATATATATCAACATATAGCTCTGCCTTGACTTTCCTATACACAGTGTCGCATTTTCAGGCATTAAAGGCCATAAATCACGGGACTGGAGGACAGCCCCAGTCAGACCTGACAGCTGTTCACTGGGGTGTGAGGAACAAGGAGCAGGTTGCAAACAACCTGAACATGTCATTTGTAACTCAAAGTATAAACACATGTCAAATGATGCATTTGGGGTTATGGAAACAGACTCAGGTCTATTTTGGAGTCCTTCTACATTTTTGCCCCTTGGGTGCATATACTGTAATGCTAATGCAGTGCAAGGTTGCTGTGTAGTGCGGAAGGTACTATGCTGCACAGGTGTGCTGTGCAGTGTGTTAGGATGCTGTGTAAGTATGCTGTGCAGTGTGTTAAGAAGTTGTATCAGTGTGCTGTGCAGTGCGTTAGGATGGTGTATAAATATGCTATGCTGTGTGTTAGGATGCTGTGCAGTGTGTTAAGAGCTGTATAAGTATGCTGTGCAGTGTGTTAAGAAGTTGTATTAGTGTGCTGTGCAGTGCGGTACGATGCTGTTTAAGTATGCTATGCAGTGTGTTGGGATGCTGTATAAGTGTGCTGTGCAGTGTGTTAAGAACTGTATAAGTGTGCTTTGCAGTGTGTTAAGACGCTGTATCAGTATGCTGTGCAGTTTGTTAAGAGCTTTATAAGAGTACTGTGCAGTGCGTAAAGACGCTGTATAAGTGTGCTGTGCAGTGCATTAGGATGCTGTACTAATATGCTGTGCAGATGGCCGGGATGTTGTATAAGTGTGTTGTGCAGTGTGTTAAGAGCTGTATACGTGTGCTGTGAAGTGTGTTAGGATGCTGTATAAAAGTGCAGTGTGTTAGTATGCTGTATAAGTGTGCTGTGCAGTCTGTTAGGATGCTATATACGTGCGCTGTGCAGTGTGTTAGGATGCTGTATAAGTGTGCTGTGCAGTGTGTTAGTATGCTGTATAAGTATGCTGTGCAGTGTGTTGGGATGATGTATAAGTATGCTGTGCAATGCGTTAGGATGCTATATACGTGCGCTGTGCAATGTGTTAGGATACTGTATAAGTATGCTGTGCAGTGTGTTAGTATGCTGTATAAGTATGCTGTGCAGTGTGTTGGGATGATGTATAAGTATGCTGTGTAATGCGTTAGGATGCTATATACGTGCACTGTGCAGTGTGTTAGGATACTGTATAAGTATGCTGTGCAGTGCGATAGGATACTGTATAAGTGTGCTGTTCAGTGTGTTAGTATGCTGTATAAGTATGCTGTGCAGTGTGTTGGGATGATGTATAAGTATGCTTTGCAATACGTTAGGATGCTATATACGTGCCTTGTGCAGTGTGTTAGTATGCTGTATAAGTGTGCTGTGCAGTCTGTTAGTATGCTGTATAAGTAAGCTGTGCAATGCGTTAGGATGGTGTATTAGTATGCTGTGCAGTGTGTTGGGATGAGGTATAATTGTGCTGTGCAGTGTGTTAGTATGCTGTATAAGTGTGCTGTGCAGTGTGTTAGTATGCTGTATAAGTATGCTGTGCAATGCGTTAGGATGGTGTATTAGTATGCTGTGCAGTGTGTTGGGATGATGTATAAGTATGCTGTGCAGTGTGTTAGTATGCTGTATAAATGTGATGTGCAGTGTGTTAGTATGCTGTATAAATGTGACGTGCAGTGTGTTAGTATGCTGTATAAGTATGCTGTGCAGTGTGTTGGGATGATGTGTAAGTATGCTGTGCAGTGCGTTAGGATGCTGTATAAGTATGCTGTGCAATGCGTTAGGATGCTATATACGTGCACTGTGCAGTGCGTTAGGATGCTGTATAAGTATGGTGTGCAGTGTGTTGGGATGATGTATAAGTATGCTGTGCAATGCGTTAGGATGCTATATACGTACCCTGTGCAGTGTATTAGGATGCTGTATAAGTATGCTGTGCAGTGTGTTAGTATGCTGTATAAGTATGCTCTGCAGTGTGTTGGGATAATGTACAAGTATGCTGTGCAGTGTGTTAGGATGCTGTATAAGTGTGCTGTACAGTGTGTTAGGATGCTGTATAATTGTGCTGTGCAGTGTGTTAGTATGCTGTATAAGTGTGCTGTGCAGTCCGTTAGTATGCTGTATAAGTATGCTGTGCAATGCCTTAGGGTGTTATATACGTGCGCTGTGCAGTGCGTTAGGATGCTATATATGTGTGCTGTGCAGTGCGTTAGGATGCTTTATATGTGTGCTGTGCAGTGCGTTAGCATACTGTATAAGTATATGTGTATACTGTGTACTGTATATCCGGTTGAAGTTGTACCTCTCCGGTCGCTCCTACCAGGTTGCCTGGGCTGGTGAAGTATCAACACTCAGACCCCTTACCACAGGCGTCCCCCAAGGCTCAATTCTTTGTCCACTCCTCTTTTCACTTTATCTCCAGTCTCTCGGTCCTGTCATTTCTGCTCATGGTTTATCATATCACTTTTATGCTGATGACACTCAACTTTTTCTCTCTTTTCCCCCTGATGTCCAGGTCTCCACCCACATCTCCGCCTCCTACAGGACATCCAGAGCTGGATGGACAACCAACACCTGAAGCTCAACCCAAGCAAGACGGATATGATCTACATCCCTGCTCCATCCTCCCCTCTTCTCGACCTGACCATCACCCTGGGGGATACCACCATCTCCCCTTCGCAGAGTGTGAAGAACCTTGGGGTCCTGTTTCACGACAGGCTCTCCTCTGCTGTGAACATCGCTGCAGTGACTCGGACCTGCAGGTTCTTCCTCTACAACATCCGTTGAATCCGGCCCTTGCTCACCAGCTACTCAACGCAGCTCCTAGTCCAACCGCTGATCCTCTCCTGCCTGGACTACTGCAACTCCCTCCTCGCCGGCCTCCCAGCATCAGCCATCAGACCCCTGCAGCTCATCCAGACCCCTGCAGCTCGCCTGGTCCACAACCTCCCAAGACACACCCGCGTCACCCCCCTACTCACAAAGCTCCACTGGCTCCCTGTTGCTGCTCGCATCAAATTCAAGACTTTGGTGCTAGTCTACCAGGGAGTCAACAAAACAGCTCCAGCCTACATCCAGAGACTGTTCAGGTCCTACACCCCTGCCAGAGCACTCCGCTCTGCTACTTCCGGTCGCCTGGCTCCTCCCCCTCTCCGCTCCTCCCTTTCCCGCTCAAGGCTGCTGTCTGTTCTGGCACCTCGTTGGTGGAATGATCTACCTATCGAGGTCAGAGCGGCAGAATCCTTGAGCATCTTCAAGCGCCGCCTGAAAACCCACCTCTTCAGGCTTCACCTCTCCCCTACTCCACTGCCCTGAATTCAGTCCCTTCATCCCTTGATTTGTTGCCCTTTACATGATCGTTTTGCTCTTAATGTTGTTCCCCTTTATTCCTGATTCTGTTCCGCTTGAATTGGTTGCCCTTCATTTTTGTTGCTCCCCATTTTGTTGTTGGTTTCCCTGACTTTGTTGCGTTTTTGTTGCACTTCATTTTGTTGTCCTCCTCTCGGCTTTGTTGCCGGTCTACTTGAGTTTTTTATACTACTTTAGTTGAGTTGCCCTTTGATTCTGTTGTCGTTCAACTCACTCTTATCATTAAATTTGGCGATTGCTTATTGTTATTAAGATCTGTAGCAACGGAACGTGTTCTGTCACTTAATGTTAGCACTTGTACTCGTCTCCTAGGAGCTCTGCACCTTTGTACTGATCCTGTGCACTTTTGTACGTCGCTCTGGATAAGAGTGTCTGCTAAGAACCTGTAATGTAATGTAATAAGTGGGATGTGCAGTGTGTTAGCATGCTATATACGTATGCTGTGCAGTGCGATAGGATACTGTATAAGTATGTTGTGCAGTGGCTTAGGATGTTGTGTGAGTATGCTGTGCAGTGGTTTAGGATGTTGTATAAGTATGCGGTGCAAAGCTTTAGGATGCTATATACGTCTGCTGTGCAGTGGTTTAGAATGTTGTATAAGTATGCGGTGCAGTGGTTTAGGATGTTGTATAAGTATGCTGTGCAGTGGTTTAGGATGCTGTATAAACCTGCTGTGCAGTGTGTTGAGGTGCAGTTGGGGTTTACTGTACAATGAGTCAGTGTGCGATGCTGTGCTAAATGAATGTGCTCCGGCCTCTCACTGTTGCTCTGAAATGAATTGTTTGCTTTTCTCTTTATTGCAGGTTAAGGTTGAAAGTTTTAATCTGGTCATGTGCTGCACTGAAGGGGGCATGTCGGGCGCAGGCAGACACTTCACAGGGTTTATTTTTTGCATTCTCTCATACTTTGTAAATCCTTTTGTACATTTTTCATCTTCTTAACCTCTCTCCCACTGTCGCTCTCCTGTTCTCTCTCTCTCTCTCTCTCACACAGCCTAACTGTTGACCAGACTTATGCTTTATCATGTAAAAATAATTTAGCACATGGCTCTGATTTTTTTTTTTTAATTTTTAATTTAATTATGTGGTTCTATCACTGTGTGCTGGATGAAGGCAATCATATGTCCATTAGACTTTCAATTGCTGTTAAGCCCTGTGATTGGTTACTAGGACACGCATCAAAAAGAGACTGATTAATCAGAAGAGGAGGGGACTGAAATTTATGGCTGGTGAGAGAACTCTCTGCACCTGTCCGGATGGATGAAAATAACTGTCATAACAATTGTTTTGTAATTGGCCTCTACCTGTGGATGGAATTCACACTCTGTTTAGGAAACTTTGGTCTGTCTACAAATCAGAAGGAAATATGTGGAAAGTGTAGATTTATAGCACCATATGGACACTGGAGATCCGTGGCGTAGCGGGCACTGCAAATCGGGTCGGCACAGAACATCCCTGTGCAACATTTATTACGCCTTACTTGTATTCAATCATTTTCCTTTTACACATGATTTCCAAATATAAGACTAATCCATTGGCAATTAAAGACAAAGGTTCTTTCTTCAAGTGAACTACAGGTGACTGAATAATTGGCTAAATTCTGTTCAGTAAAATGACTGATTCATACGGAGGCCGTTGCTTCACAAAAGGTAAACTGCTCTGGAACTTTGGCGCCGTCCCTTTGGCACATCAGGACATCTACCCTGCGCTTCATGATCATTCAAATCATTTAAACTGAATCAAAGATAAAGATTTGAAACACCTTTCCACAATTTTGAATTGGGCTGATTGAAATGCATCAAATTGTGTATCCAAATGAATACTTGTTGTCTTACCTTAATGAGCAGATCTAGCAACACCAGACAGTGTGGAGGGTCCAGAGTAAATGTAATATTAATTAGGGAAAATAATGAAAGCAAGTCAGGACTGATAATGGTTTTAAAGGGATGTTCTGTTCCCAACCAATTTCAGTTCTGGCTACAACAGTGCTGGGGATACACTTTGTGAAAAGCACAAAAAAAACTATTAAACTATTTAAAAGAAAGTGTGTTTTAATATCTAAGTGAGCACAGTAAAATCAACAATCTGGTGGAAGCGACATCTCACTGTCTGGGCAGAAAAAGTCATCGTTTATACCTCAGCACTCAAACGAGATGGAACCCAGACAGCGAACCCATGGAGAGGCAAACAAGCAGTTTTTTCACCGGAATAAAGGTACCTCATTCAGGAACATTAAGTGCTCTGTATAAAGACAGCTTGTATGGGACGACAGGGGAAAATGAGCAATTAATGAATGTTAACGTCTCAAAAATGCATTAAGTTTTTCAGAAACCAGAGGGGTAACCCCATTTAGGATGTGGGAAAATATTTTGTGGCCTGATAAAACCTAAATAGAGTTTGTTGGCCAGGATTCTAAGTGCAGTGTGTGGCACAGAGACAGTGCTGCCAAAACCCCGAGAAACAGCTTCTCTACTGTGGAGTTCGGTGGTGACAGCGACACACAATGAGGACACCTGTTGATCTGGGCACCAGTTCACCCTTCAGCGATTCAGTGAACTAAAGATCAGGCTAAAGTAGCAAAGGAAAGACTAATAAACAACAAAAAGTGATAATGACACTTCACCAAAATGAAATATGACAAATTCCACAGATAATTGGATTTCAAACAGAGCATGAAGCAGGTTAATAAAAACATTTAAAGCCGTCAATGCAGCAAAGAGTTATCATTTGTATTAAAGCTGAAGTTGGTTTTTTATTTGTGTGTGTGTGTGTGTGTGTGTGTGTGTGTTGGATAAATATTGGAGTTCCTCGATAGAGTTGTGATAAGAGGGTCCAGAAAATCTGGTCACGGAGCCATTTTGTTTCCATCGCGTTGACAGGCACCGTCTCAAAGAGAATGAGTTTTTTGTCCCGTTTTCTATTTTCTCGTGTCCGAACATTTGCCCTTCTCACATTTATCAAAACCAGCATCAGCTGTTTTATTGTCTTTTTTCCTCAAAATATATATGTTTCCTTTCTGAGGAAAGAACAACAAATCCAATGTTTTCTATTGAAAACAGCTCTATTTCGTGCGATGGAAACAAAATGGCTCCTATTCTTAAGTTTTTGTGATTCTATTCAGGGACTCCAGAAAAAATGTCACAACACCCTTGTGACAATCAGTAATTGTACTATTCTGAGAAAAACAAAATCGGGATTTCTGTGTTTCCCCTGCCTGTCCGTTCAGGAGCTGAAAAATGCGGCTGCTCCCTTTAGCTTCAACTACTCAAGGCCTCTTTCTGACCTCTCCTGAGTGGGCGAGGGGCCGTCACATCACGATGCTGCCTGAGTTTTATGCACATTCATGTGATACTGGGAACAATGGCGGACAGCGAATATCCAGAAACGTCGAAATCTCCATCTTCAGTTCCAGTGCGCAGATGTCAATGACCAGCAGTAAACCAGGAAGGAGGGGCACTGAGCAGGAGAGAAAACCCAATTCAACATGGACGTGGCTTTCCAAAGATAGGCACAACCTCGGAATTTCTGAGGTTTGATTTCTATGCCGAAATTACTGCCTTTCTTCTGGATAGGCAACAGGCTGTGCTATTTAACTCTATTATCTTGTTATGTGAAATATGTAATGTTAGTCTGGTTAAAATGATTGCAATCCACATAAACTGGGCACAATTGTTTGGTAGATCTGCAGGCACTGAGTCAGCAAGAATTTTTTTAACATTCTGTTACATTAGCGCTGTAGCACTGGTTCCGGCTGTAACAATGTAAAAGCAATTCGGTGATAACAGACTCCGTGTGATACCTTAAAAAACTGTAACTGTAATAACTGAGGCCTACATGTGTTTGATAGTCTAGCTTTGCCGAGTCAAGTGGTGAAAATATCGTCCACAGAAAGGGAGGAAATTTTACTCTGTAGCGTACAGGGATACAAACTAGCCAGTCTCTGTTCGAAGAGCACCTCCTCTACTCCGCCTCCCTCTTCCTGTGGTTGGACCAGGTGCGCAGTCATTGCTGGAGGCCTGTTGCACAATGGCATGTTTAACTTACTCAGGCTATGAACTGTCTCTGAACCTCACTAAATCAAACCAAAGCGATCAGTTTTAAGTGAGGGCATGGCGCAGGTTATCGGCAAATTATGTTGAGCCCGGCTTACGCATTCAGGTTAGAATTACTGATCAGGCATGTGCATACAATAGGGTACTGTGTGCACCTCTCTGCCAGTTACAATGGACTGGAGGGGTGCAGCGGATTATTGCGCAGAAATCTGACTCGATAATAAAGGGTTACACATTCACTTCAAGCTCAAAAAATGTATCATTTTTACATTTTGTGTTCAAACCTTGTCCCTCATCCTAAATATCTGCTTTGGACTTGCCATTCACAAAGCTTGACGAACTTTAACAAATCAGTTGTTAATTTTCTGGGGGGAAAAAAATTGGCTGCTTATTTATCTGCTGATAAACAATTTTGTCTTTTAAAATGTACTCTGACTCCATACAGTTCATTGACATGTAAGAAGCTGAGCAATATGAGCAATGCATTAACGTATCACTGCCTTAAAGGTCTGATATTTGCAATGCATTGTAGCACTGCAGCAGCTGTAAGAGTCACACTGGAGCGAGCTTGCGTGCATTTGAAAAAAATTTATTAAGAGTTCAGTGCCCTGAACCTCTGGCACGAGAGATCCAAACATTCTCCACCTTTCGCAAGAATGTTCCTTTTAGGGAATGTCTCTGGGCCCTCAGGCAGTCGCACAGACCCATACAATTTGAAGAACTAAAAAACAATAAAAAGATTCAAGCACTTAACAAGTCCCCAGTGGGGTGACATCATCTAAAATGGTCCATTCTCTTCAGCGGTTCATCGCTAACCAATCCTGTTTCATGAAGGCAGTGCTGCGGTTGGCGTTATTGCACGCAATAAAAACATGCTTTCGCTCCGCCGCACAGTCTTGAAATCAGCCTTGCAGAAAAGCAGCATTCCTGACGAAGCACTACAGACGCCAGTAAAGATGCAGTCGCAGGTCATTGCGAAATGAAATCAGGGATAGGGGTCAGCTGACTTATTACACAGCAACGGCCACTGACCCTGTTCCTATTGGACTGTGGGATCTTTAGGGTCTGGACCAGGGCTCTGCCGACTGGATTTGACTGGCTAAAACGTTTTCATTTTCATTGCCAACTTAAAGAATCAACACTTTCCCTGCTAGAGTATTTTTTTAAGTTGCCAGCCCTTGCTAGCATATTTGATAATATTCATCAATCTTTTGATTCCTGTTTTCATCTGAAGATCTGTAACTGCTCATCCTAGCATTTAACGTTGGTTGTCAGAATATCTTCTCAACGGTGGAGGGAGCATTCTGTCATAATTGACAGAAAATCTTGTTAATAGCGGGGAGCGTGTAAACTCCATGAATCACAAATGTTTGTAAGTGTTAGGTCACAAATATGTAATAAAAATACTTTTCACAGAAATCTTGAATGCTCACGTGATTGTCACGCCAGCTGTTATTGAACACTGACCTGGAATTAAAAAAAAAAATAAATAAAAATTGCGAGAAAAACGTTCTTTTTTGCTATGTATTGCAAATACTGAATTATTGTCTTCCCTAAATGAGGTTATTATTACCTTTGTATATGGTTATTTGTATTGATGTGTTTACTTATGAGATGCGTCTTACTAGGGGTCATGTGATTTTATCTGATTAGGCCACGTAGGCCTATCAGCCTGCATTTAAAATACACTCTCCAGAGTATTCTGTTTGTTGTCCTGAGGAAGGTCGGTTGACCGAAACGTCGACTAATAAATTAATTGCAAGTGAGAAGACCAATGTGCGGGAGTTATTTTTTTATCGAAAAAAATAAAAATAAAAACACACAGGTTAAAAGCTGTGAAACCCGGTGAGGTGAGTTAAACCTGTGTAACTGACAGGCTGTTTTAATAGATTCAAGCAAGTGCTGATTTAGAGTCCAAAACCAACACACCCTGTGACCTTCCAGCACCCGCAACAGGTGATCCTCTCCTCTGGGCTGTGCTTGTCAATCAGACGACAGGGGACACAACGACCTCCCTCTCCCCTTCCTGGATGGAACGAGCTCGTATCCGGTTCTGCCCAATCACCTGGCACCATCCTAATGAAGCTGCCTTGAGCTCCGGTTGTCAGGGATCCTGTGCGCTTGTCAGGAGGAGCTCCGGTTGACAGACTGAAGCTGGCAGAGGCTCAGGTAAGTGTCAGAACATCTGAGAGGTTCTCCCTGAGTGAGTGTTACCTGTTGGCCTTCAGGCGCTAGCGCTGCGAGCCACCTGGGGAGAACACGTTTTTAAGAGAGGAACGCCAACAGCTTACTCAGATTCGTCGGAGCAGACTCACATACACAAACATAAACACTCGCGCGGTGTCAGACGCGTGTATACTCACGCCCGAGAGCACAGACACAAAACAATACTCGCCTAGACTCATGCAAATTAGCTCAAACTAATTAGAGCACACAAATACCCACCCTGAGTCCACACACGCACACTCACACAAACACGTACCAACACACATACACACCCATACAGGCGCATGCACGCACACACACACACTTGGAGGGGTTACATTGATATCCTTAATAACACAAAAAAAGAATTCATGTTAAGAGCTGCAGCACATCTGCAGGATGTCCATATTGTAAAGATACACAGAATGTACGGAGCCTGCATCGCGCCGCCGCATCTTTGTCCTGTTACAGTGAACGCTGGCTGTACAGACTGTTCTCCACGGCTCAACAGGCCTCTCTGTTTTCCATGTTCATCTGCCTCTCCTAGAGCGCAATGTAAACAATGATCACTTTATCCCCCTCCATCCCATAATTCCTCACCCTCTGTTTTTGCCCTCTTCTGCCCTTCCTGCAACCACTCAGGGAATCTTTCATCCCCTACTTTCCTATACAGCACCCTTCACTCCGACCCCAAAAACACAATCTGCGGTCCCGTCCGTCTCACCAGCGCTGCATTCACATCGCGGGGCTGAAGTGACTCAAATCAATGTTTTTTGCCTTAATGTAACACAGATCTGATGCTTTTAGGGCTGCATGGACACAGAAATCTGACCTTTCAGTCCAATTTTCAAACCTTAATTAAATGTCTATCATATGAAGGATTGAATCCCAGAGGTGCGCAAGTCCGTTTTCGTCTTTTTAGAGAAACGAGATTTTAAGAATTATCATGTTACGTGTGTTAAAGTGATGTAAACATAATGAAATATCAGAAAAGACGTCAAAAAAAAGTTCAGCCAAGGAATAAGCAGCGAAAAAAGATGACTTTTCGCCAGACTTTGTTTTTTGCTTGTTTTAAGCCCATGTGTCTGGCTACCTGGGTCTTTTTTTTTCTTCCTTTTTTTAAGCTCTTTTGGGTTCAGTCCACACACACACACACATGCACACATCCTGGCCTGTAGAGTCAGCCATTTTTGTGAGGTAAGAAAGCTACAGTGGCTGCTATTGGCCAACCAATTTTCTAAGCGATGCTTTGATTGGCTGACTGTAGTTTTGTAATTGCAGAAGTTTTAGACTCGACTTGGTCTCTGCTAGAAGTAGCTTCATGGGGGATTTCTAATTCACTCCTCATTTTATATTGTACGTCATTGCTTCTTGGCCAAAATTAGCTTATGTGGCTTATTGCTCATCAATGAAAGAAAGGATTTGTACTGTTATCTGATTTTGAATGAATATGGACACGAGCTCTTATGGCAATAACCCCTTCATATGTGGTCCTAGCTGGGATAGATATATCTGACACCACGTAACATGAATCAGAGGAGTCAGATCTGAATCCGTGTGGCTTTTTGACTGTACGAATGCGCTGAACTGTTAAAAACCTCAAACGCTGGCCATCTGGCTTTCTGCGTCTTCTCAACCGCATCGTGAACAGCTGACAAACTCTTTTCCAACCCCCAGGGCAGAATCCCATCGATACATTCCCTCCGCACGCGAGTATCATGAATATGAACCGTCAAGATCGGCAAATACAATGTGAGGAAAAATCAGAATTGAACAGTGAGGCTGCAGTGTGAACGCCGCACATATCACTCGCACCGTCACCCACTTTCTCTCTCAGTCCATCTCCGCTGATTTTCTCTCACACGCACGCATTAGCTTCACTCCTCTGCCTCCCCCCTCTCTCTACACTTCATCTGTTCTTTCCTTTTTGTTCTCCGTCCTCCCCCGCCTGCATCCCTTCTTCATTTCCGTACTTCCGCCTCTCTTCCGCTTCTGGTCAGGCCTCGGTGTTTGTTGCCCAAAGCTTGGGGCAGATGTTAGAAGATCCTCACAGGATCCTGTGTCCTCACAGTGACACAGGAGACCATAAGAAGTGGAATCACTGCTACGACCTGCTTCATTTAAAGTTTGTACGGTTTGGGGAAATATCCGTCCGCATGTATTTTTTACAGTGTCTTGTGATGAAAGAGGCCTCAAAGGACACATTCACAGCAAGAAAATTATTGAAAGCAGCTGGTTGTCTATATAAATAATTAATGTAATCTTTTATAGCCGAGCTCGATGCTTCATCATTCCAGCAGAAGTGCTGGGTTTATCCATATTTCATGGACAGGGAGTATATTAAATGCGTTTCAGATCTCAAACAATAAAACACTATCAAACCGCACATAAGTACTGTTCGATTATACGCATTTGTGCCTCAATGATTGTAAGAGACGGTGCTTTCATTTTTGGATGATGAATTCCACCTACGCCCACCCAGACTGACAGGTGACCCACCCAATCGAATGCACAAAGTGATTATTTTAGTGATTATTATTCTATTGTAATTTTGTGTTCCTGATGGGAACTGATTGATTCTCCATTACTATTACTATTATTACTATTATTATTATTATGTGTGTTCGTGGTTCATAGTATATAGTACTAGTGATATCTGGGGCTGGCAACAACAAGTTGCCTTAGCTTTCCAGAATTCTGCGTAGGATCCTCGCCGAGCCCAACAGCACCGTTTTTTGGATCATAACGGGTCTGAGCCCCACATGAATATTGGAAAGATATTTCTCCAGCCCGTCCGTCACGCTGCCAAGTGCACCAACTACAATTGGGGTAATGGAGACCTTCTTTAGGTTCCATACAGACTTCATCTCAAGCGCAAGGTCTCGGTATTTGCTCGTCTTTTCCTGTTCTTTGAGAGCGATTCGGCTGTCTCCAGGGCAGGCAACATCTATGATAAGGCATTCTGCTTTCTGCTTATTCACTACGACTACATCAGGTCTGTTACGTGGTCGTCTCTTATCTGTTTGGAAAGAGAAGTCCCACAGAATCTCGGCATCGTTATTCTCTAGCACTGCCTCAGGTTCATGCTCATACCACTTGTCTTTGACCTCTATTCCAAATTGTTTGCAGAGGCCCCAGTGGATGGCCTTGGCTACGTTGTCATGACGTCGCTTGTACTCTGACTGAGCGAGTTTCGGGCATTCGCTTAATGGATGGGAGACCGCCTCATCACTCTCTCTGCACATCCTACACAAAGAGTCCTCCTGCGTTTTGTCAATCTTGGACATGATTGCGTTCGTCCCTAGTGATTGGCTCTGGGCTGCCATGATAAGCCCTTCCGTGTGCTTTTTCAGGTGACCCTTTTCTAACCAAATCCAACTTTTCTCGCTTGCAACTCCATCCATCTCCCTTAGAAACTGTCCATGAAGTTTCTTCTCCTTCGCTTCGTTCTCTCTCTTCTCCATTCGTCTCTTCTTGAATTCCTCCGCACTCTCTTGCGGTTTCTCCAGACCATCACGAGCAGCTGCAAGTATATTCTCATTGCTTTCAGTTACGTAAGCCAGCAATCCGATATTTGCCTGGTCCACAATGTCCTCAACAGAGAGCAGGCCCCTTCCTCCGCTCTTCCTAGGCACGTACACCCTCGCCACACTGTCTCTAGGATGGAGAGCACCATGCATGGTAAGTTGTTTTCGTGTTCTTCGATCCGATACCCGGAGCTCATCCCTCGTCCAGTCGATGAAGCTTGCAGAGTATCTGAGCAAAGAGACAGCCCAGGTGTTGATACCTGCTATCACGTTACCTCCATCGAGCTTAGATTCAAACAACTTCCTCAATCTTCTCAAATATTCCTTTGTTAATGTCTCCTTCATCGTAACACGCTGGACTTCATCTGCCTCTAGTATGCCGAGATACTTGTAGCTTGATCCACCTTTGAGGTTCCTGATCTCTCTACCATCTGGGAGTTTGATCCCTACAGCCTCTACTAACTTCCCTCTCCTGAAGGCTAGCTTCGCACATTTCGAAATCCCGAAGTCCGTTCCCACATCTTCACTGAAGATCCTCACTGTATTAACAAAGGATTCCAACCCCTTTTCTGATTTCGCGTACAGTTTGAGATCGTCCATGTATAGGAGGTGGTTCACCTTTACACCATTTGGGTCAAATCCATATCTGGCTTCCCTGAGAAGGACACTCGGGGGGATAAGTGAGATTACGAACAGCAAAGGCGACAACGCATCACCTTGGAAGAGACCTCTGTTAATCTTTACTACTCCAAGTGACGAGGAGGAGGAGTACAACTCAGTCCACCAATTCTCCATGCTGTCAGTGAGAATCTTCTTTATGTTGGTTGCTACGCCAACCATGTCAAGGCATTCCAAGATCCACGTGTGGGGGAGCATGTCATAAGCTTTTCCATAATCAATCCATGCCATGAATAGGTTCTTCTTGGCTGATTATTAATATTAATATTAATATTAATATTATTATTATTATGTTCTGCTACAATTGCTTGTGTGTTCATGGTTCACACACAGCATCTACAACGGTTTCCACTACATGTATCCACACACGCACGCACACACACGCACACTCACGCACACTCACGCACACTCACGCACACACACGCACACTCGTGCACACACACACACATCACACACACACGCGCGCGCGCATGCACACACACACACACTCGAGTGCACACACACACACACACGCATGCACGCACACACACTCACTCGCGCACACACACACAACTCTGCCTTGTATAGCTGTAGTAATGACTACAACTACCCAAAAACACCATAGCACCCACCCTGTACACCCTAGCAACCACCTACAAACTCCCTGGCAACCACCTGGAAACACCCAGCGACCACTCTAATCAGACAAGTCTTAGCAAGTGGAGGATGGGCCACTCCAGGACCTACCATGACCCAGAACACTGCGAGAGTCTCCTGAAGCCAGTCTGTTATCGGAAAGTGGATCATCTCACAAGTGCTGCTTACGACCTCATGGGTCAGAAGAAGCTAAATGGAGAGTTCAAAATGCAGGTACCAACATCAAGCCACCATATGTATGTATGGCTTTGGCTTGGCCGAGGCCGGACAGGCCTTTTTCTGGTGAAACAGCAGCCCGTAGACTTTTTCATTAATTAATAATTCAGGGTAGCAGGCATTGAGCAGGTGTGCAAAATGTTGATAAAATGGGTTGAACAGAATACCCCCAATTGTTTCAAATGTCACTTCCATCATCGTCTTCTGACGAAAGCAAAGCTCTGATTTATTTTCAAGATACTGGCCTCCAAAACCCCCTACAAGTTAATGTTTGATATGAAAAGTTTTTTTAAGGGACAGATCTCAAAAACTTTTAGGAGTAGAAGCTTCAAATTTTTTGCCTCTGTTCATTGTACACTTGTACAATGTACATTGTACATTTTGTAACTTTATTGGATGACCTGTTTTATTTCCATGGTCAATCATCAAATGTTTTGTTCTGATTTCATGGGCGAATCAGACCAATGCAATCCTTTCCAAAGAGCTCTTTCTGACACCACATATTTCATAAACTGCATGATATTGCAGCAGCCCTCTCACCATCACAGGCCTGAGCAGTGACAATCCAGCCGTATCTGGGCGACTGATCAGTCATGTGCACTATTAGGGGTTTATGTAGAAACCACAGAGTAATGCTGGTGGTTCCCAACGAGCCTGGGAGAGCCTGCGTCCTTGGTGGGATGCCACGTTTCTTTCTGTAAAAGGCGCATCTCCTACCACAGCTGCATATGGCATCTGGAACAGGATCATTTGGACCTCTATCTTCAGCTGTAGGAGCCAGGAAGATTCCTGGCTTCATGTCATTGGGCGGTTGATCAGACTGTTACGAACAGCAGGCCGACCTCCTCCAATGCACTGATGGAAACTGTAGCCATGGGGCGAGTCTCACAGAGAGTTCTGCGGTGCTGAAATTCCTACAGTCTTTACTGAATGCTGGCAGAGGTGAACAAATATTCAATGAGGGAGTATGTTCCAGTTTTTCGTGTCCTTGGGGAGCTTGGCAACATAAATGCTGTGATTATCCATTAAAACTGCATTCCTTCTGGCCATTGTATTACCGAGGCACATTTTAGGCTTCACACCCCATCAGTTAGCTAAGAAATATGTGTGAATCCCATTGGCTCGGGGCATTCCACTGCGGCCAAACCTGTCTCATCTCTCTGGAAGATCTTCTTTCCCAGGTAAATCAGGCATTGGGTGGGAGCCTTCACCCAAAAATCAGACTGTAAAAGTTGTCGTGATGTGTCAACAACTATTCCTGTGGATTTTCTTCAGACGTATCAAAGATCTCTGTCAAAACAGAAGGATTGTTAAAGTTATTTTACTGGCCAAAGGCAAAGGCCTTCCATATGGCATAAGGAAATCAGAGGAGATCCCCCTGGAAGAGTTTCCAACTCCTGGGCAGGTTTCAGTTTCATACGATTAAAAAATATTTGTACTGCTTGTCCCTGGTCCCCAGCATCTATCTACAGCGTCATTGTGCAGCTCTGCATGACGTCTCAGTGATGTCTCGCCAACACCAGTCAGGTGATTTGAGGTGATTCTTTATGACAAGATAGGTATATGGCCTTGAAAATGGAAACAAGATCAAGACATAAAGTAGGAAGAGTGATACTGAGTCTACACTGCAGAACCAGAGGTTCTGAAACAGCGGTGACCCGTCAGATGTTCAGAGGGCCTTCAGTAACCTGTGTCTTTACCACTCGATTGTCCTCAAGCTGTTCTTGTTCAAGTTCGCCTGATTAACAATCAAACAATTTATTGAGTGAACAACCAAGACCAATCCATGACCGATAAAAAACGATAATGAAAAATGAATGACTATTGCCTTCATTGAGAGAAAGTTCTGTAAGAGCAGGTGTACGACATGGGAGCTTCTGGAGGACTGACCTCTGAGGATCCGTATACCCAGGGGCTAAGTCAGTGCACGAAGGACTCGACACGTGCAGGTGTGGGATAGACACAGAGGCTTTTTCTCTGATGGTCATTAGAAAAAGAGCCACAATTACATTCATGCATTTTTGTCTCAAGTGTGCGTTTGCAAGTAGACACCATGCTATCGAGTTGTTAGTCCATAAGTAAAACTTACCAGCCTGCAGTGAACTACCAATGTGCAGTAGACTCATGTATTCATCGCGAACCTGCTTTATTTTCTCTGAGTAATATTTAGCCCCTATATCGAAAATATAATGTTCTAATTGTGCAACGGACTGAAATGAAATGTGAGCTATTAGAATTTATTCCTATAAAAACATAAGGTCCTTTTCATTGGCAGCTTGAAAATGCTGTTGAATCCATAATTATTTGGACACTGACATTATGTAGTGGTTATTTTAGCTGTTGACCATGTTGGAGGTGAAATTAAATAGAGTATCATACTCTCAGAATATGCGCAGTAGGTATGGTGTGTAAGTAAAGTAATTCCCCAAGGGACTGCAGGAAGTGAAGACAGCTGCAGGGAAGACAAGCAGAAGTTCACGAGGGTAGAATCCAAGAGTTTGGCGATATCTGCGGGTTCCAGATTTCAGGCCGTTGTGGTCAAAGGATTTGAAACCAAATACCAAAAATCTATATTAAATTCACATTAGTTTGTAGGTTTTTTTTTTAAATACTGAAACCTTAAAATTGAGGGCGGAGCACTGGAAAATGGTTATAATAATTGAGGTGATTCTTTATGACAAGATAGGTATATGGCCTTGAAAATGGAAACAAGATCAAGGGCGGAGCACTGGAAAATGGTTATAATACTGTTTTATCCTGAAATTTCCTTCAATCACATTGTTTCAGTAAAAACTGATGCGTTTTGAGCCAAAATTATGGCACTGTTCAAACTCCAGCGAACCTGAAGGTAGCACCAGTGCTATAAATGTTATGCCCTTAAAAAAAAAAAAAAAAACCCCTTACATATGATCTTTTGACAATTTGGTTATTTTTGCACATTCATGAGAGACATTTTTGGAACCCAGAGATGGAGGTGACTTTAATACAGTCCATACTCCTGTCACTCAAAGCTAGATGAAATCTAAAAACCTCACCATTTAAACTGCATCACCAGGTGACAGTTGGAAAATGGCATGCTATGGCCAAAGCCCATGACTGTCAAAGTCATGAAAACTGGCCAAAATTTAAGATAAACTTCCTCAAATTATGTTATAATGAACGGAACAATGACTGCTGGAAGGTTCAGGTTAATCAATAGAAAATAGGGTAGATCCTGGTTTGTTATCCACTCAGTTAAAGAGGATAGGTCCTGTGTTATCTTGCAACAAGTTCTTCAGAAGCATATACTCTCATAAGCATCATGTTGGGACCCCTGGTGGCCAACAGTTTTTAGCCCCTTACCAACCAAACCTGCACCTGGATCACAGCACTGTCTCCAGGAGCCCAATGAATGTCATAGCCCATAGAATTGCCCAGGACAGTGGTGTCTGTCACATTCTCAAAAAATCCCCCCCAAAGGCAGGACCCACTCGCTGGGATTTTACTAGCTGTAGTTGGTGAATAAAATTGAGATTCAAGCATGAATTTTAATTTGAAATAAAACCTGCAAGTAATACTCTGTAGAATTTCTGTAGAACCCAACAGAACCTCTTCACACTTTCTTCAAACCTTCTGCTGTGAGGTACTGTTCAGGAACCACTCGCGAGAGACAGGAATCCAAAAAACGTATGCCTTTAATGGGGTCCGAGTCAAAGCCAAAATATACAGGAATTGCCAAGCCACAATACGAAATCCAAAAACAGTATCGACTACACAGAAAGAGGTCAGAACCAGTAAGACAGATGGGCAGAGGTACAAAAACGATAGGTAAAAAGTCAGACGATGAGCAAAGCCAATGGTCATACACAGGGTATCCAAACACAGAACTCATGGTCATACAAAAATTGGTCAAAATCCAGAAAGACAAAAACAGTACAAAAAGGGCTATGGCAAGAATCAAGGTTGGACTTTCCAGTAGAAGCAAAACAATATTCAATGGCATACGAGGCGCTCCGCACAAAGAAGTATTGATCAACGTTCTGACAAGAGCTGTGAGTGAAAAGACTGCTAATATACACACAGGGAAGGTCACATGCTATACAAAGACAGGTGTAGGGTTTGGAGCTAATTACATTGGGAGAATCACATGAGGGAAACCCTAACCACGAAAATTAGCGAAACATATTTGTGAATTAGAGACAGATCTATGCCAAGATCATATTTATCTTACCACCTGTGGTTGTGCTAACGGCAAATTGATTGATTGATTGATTGATTAGTGAGGGATGCTCGAGTCTCATCACAACACTTTGCTTATGCAGGACTAAAGAGGGAGATCACACAAGGGAATATGAGTAAACTGTAATAAACTAAAGACATTGAATGACTGAGGACAAAACATAAATTGAAACCAGAGAAAATTCGTCAAGCATCTGGTACCAGGAAGTATCCTCCTAAAATGGGAGAAGGCAGTTTATTAAACAGTGCTGCACACTGATGAGGCTTGTGATCTTCAGATGCTCTGCAGAACGGCCAACAATGAGCGTTAATTTGATTAAAACCATCTGACACCAATTATCAAGTTGGGATTTCGAAGGCACATCCATTTGTCTGATGATTAGCAATCAAGTACAGACCGGTTGAACAGCAGGGTCATGACAATAAATATATTGCTCACCCGTTCCTGCCATTCAAGCCTGCAACGCCTTCCAAAAAAAGTTGGGACGGGCAATTAAGGAGGAGCAATGAAGTAAAACATTTGAATGATGCTGTGATTTGAAACAGCTGAAGTCAGCAGGTTATTGTAATCATCATTTAGCACAAAAGCAGCTTCCAGAAACGGCCTCGTCCTTCAGGAATAAAGACAGGCTGGGGATTGTCAATTTGCCCACAAATGTGTGAGAAGACATTGAAAAGTTTTAAAAACAGTGTTCCATAAAGATAGAGAGGTGGGGACTTGAATATTTCGCCCTCTATGGTGCATAACATGATTGAAAGCCTTGAGGAATTTGGGGAAATTTTTGTACATCAGGGACGAACTGAATACTCATGATCCCTAATCAGATGGCGCTGCATCAAGAACCTTCATTGATATATAAGTGACACAACCAATATATGATATAACCAATACTTGAAACAATCATATAAAAGCTGCATTTTGCGATCACAAATGTTGTCTTTGTCTTATGAAAATTAGCTGGATGATCTGAACCATATGAATATGACGAACAGGCAAAAATAAGAGTAACTGAGTGGGGGAAAATACTTTTTCACGGTACTGTATCAATAAGTGATGTAATTGCATTGGCTCAGGATTGCTGGGGCAAACTGTTGTCAAGACCTAAAATTCATAGTTACACCCACAGATGCAATTTAAAACTTTTCTATGCTAAAATAAGGCTTTATGTTACCTGTGTCCAGAAGTGCCGTCGACTTATCTGGGCTCAGAGGCATCTGTGATGGACCAACACACAATGTAAACGTGTAATATGGTCAGACTAATCAATACTGCCCGACGTTTTTGGAAAAAAATGGATGGCATGTGCTCTGGACAAAAGAAGTAAGGTATCATGCAGACTACTACCAGCAAATCACGAAGAAAACCCTCTCAAGACTAGGTTGCACTGATAAATGCATAATATGCGTTAATTGACCAAAATTTTCTGCAAGCACTGTATAGTTGCCGTTGTGGTCCATCCTGCTTGAAACTATTCAAACAGATTTACACCATGGATTTGTTTGAAACTATGGAGAGCAACCAGGACCATGTGACCGTGTAGTGATGAGATCTGAGCATGTTGGAACTCTTTTTCAACCGCTTTGGAGCTTACGTAATCGATCACATTATAGCCATGGCTTTCCCAAACGCCCACAAAATCAGCGCCATGCTCTGTCATGGGATGGGGTTGTGTCAGCGCCCTTGGCAAGGGCAACTCGCACTTCTGTGCAGAAACTATTAATGCTGAAATGCACACAGAGATTCTAGAGCAACATACGCGGCCTCTCATTACATCTTTTCCAGGACCGCCCAAGCATATTTTATCAAAAAACCACGGAGAATAACCAAAACCATGATCGGTGTGCATCAGAAAGGCCTGATTCTGAAAGAAAGGGGTGCAGATGCTGCAGTCAATTCGGAAAGTATTCATATCCAAGGCTAATGAACAAAAACGTACAACACGGCATAAGTGTCACGTCCGGAGTCTTTCTTGCTTGTTTTTCTCCGCAATCCAGCCGTCTTTTTCAGTTTCTCCTTAAAGGAGAATTCCTGTGTGAAATTGACTCGGGGTGTATTGAAACATAATAATGAGTGCTAACTTTTGTTGAATACCCCACCTCCGTACGCACGCAACATTTCAAAATAAATGGCTTTTAAGCCGAAGCTCCCAACAGGCTTACAATGGTAGCGAATCGGGCATGGCTTTGCCATGCAAAGAAATTGCTATTTTTTTCATTATTAACAAGGCTCAGAGTAGCTCCACACTTCATCTGTAGAATTCCGAGGGCCCTGACATTTAAAACGAGGCACTGAGAACTTTGAAAATGCACAGGTAGTTTATTAAAAAAGACTATTTATGCAAACAGAACCTTGAGGCAGTTTCCAGTCGCCTCCATCTTGAAAGTAACAATAAGTCAATTGACGAGCATGAACAAATAGATTGCAATCTGTTCCCCTATCTTTCCTATTCGTTTGTGCTCGTCAATCGACTTATCGTGACTTTCAAGATGGAGGCGACTGGAAACTGCCTCAAGGTGCTGTTTGCATAAATAGTCTTTTTTTAATAAACTACCAGTGCATTTTCAAAGTTCTTAGTGCCTTGTTTTAAATGTCAGGGCCCTCGGAAAAGTTTGGAGCTTTTTTGAGCCTTGTTAATGATGAAAAAAATAGCAATTTCTTGGCATGGTAACGCTATGCCCAATTGGCTAAGCCTGTAGGGAGCTTCAGCTAAAAAGCCATTTATTTCCAAATGTTGCGTGCGTACGGAGGTGGGGTATTCGACAAAAGTTAGTACTCATTATTAAGTTTCAATACACCCCGAGTCAATTTCAAACCAGAATTCTTAATTTTTTAATTAGTTCTCATTATTGAGGTTTTGCCCTGTACCTCTCCCTTCCTTTAGTGTTCCTGCTCACACCTGTTCCCTGTTGCTAATCATTGTTGTGTGCATTTAAGTTCCTGCTCTATGTCCTTCCTTTGCTGGATTCTTCTCTTCTGTCTTCGATATTGACTCCACGTATCACAAATTGCTGTTTGATACAGAATCGTTTCCCAGTTTGTGGTCCTGGTGAATGATGACATCCAGTCTCTCTTACTCTTCTGTTCGAAGGCGCGTGCCTGCCTGCGTACCTTGGTTCATTCGAGTTGCCATCCCGGTTACTGACCTCGGATCAGTCTGTTGGAATACGTCTTACCTGATCGGCCAGCAATCTAGTTCTACCGTGCCTGACTCGGAATCGTCTCCTGACCAAGATTTGCTAAAGTATAATTAAGTTTAAGTTTTTTTCAGAAAATAAAGTCGTCTATTTGGATTTAAACATGTTCTGCGTCTGGCTCTTGTTCTGAAACTAAGACAGAAAGGACAAACTGGAGCCCTGAGCAGTAGATAAAAGTAATATAACTGAGTTATACTTTACACTTTAATACATCTGGATGAACTTGAATGGAGAAAGTGAAATAAGGCATTCGATCCGCGCGGTCTGTTACCCGCTCATGAGTGTGGTATTTGTTATGTAATGGTACGGGTAACCATTTCACAAGAATCATTTCATCCAATGGTTATTCTCCAAAACAGGAAGTATTGGTGGTAGACATGTTGGATGCATGAAAAATTACCAGACATAAATACCTCTGAGCCACATCGACATGGTAAGAGCATCTCCAAAACAGGAAGCATTTAAAGCCTTGAGGCGCTTTATTGTTATTCACTCTACACCAATGAAATTTGCCAAACATGGTCAAAATTGTTGACCCTTTGAAAGCTGAAATCTGAGATTTTTCTTCACATGTTTTTGTGCCTTGTGTGACTATAGCACTGATTAGCTATTTAAGGGTTAAGGGTGCCCAAAGTTAGGAGCGCTAAGTGTTTACCACAAGTGGTCTGAGGAGGAACAAGCCACAAATCAGTTAGGCGTTTGAAAAATCATTGATGCAAAAGGGAATCCAGTCTGGTACGAGTCGTCAGAAGGGTGACTGAGGCTCCAGCCGCAGAAAATTTGAATGATGGTTATGGGGAGAATGTGTCTAAACACACAATGTATCTTCACCTTGCTGCATATGGGGCAAAATAGCTGCTGATGAGTAAAAGTGCCCTCACTAACCCCCGTCCACCATCAAAGGCCCCTACAATGGGCACTACAATGAGTAGGTACTCCCCATCATGGCAATGGTTTTTCCCAAACGGCAGTGCCCATTTTCATCAAGAGAATACCCCGCCATGCAGCAAAGATGGTTTTAGAATGTGTATTTCATAATTATGAGGAGGAAAAGGGCATTGTGGGATTAGAACCAGTCGCTCGCATGCCAGTGATTGCAATCGATATGAGGGAAAAAAAACAGGAATTTGAAGAGGAAAATGAGAACAATTTTGTACAAGAATGTTTTTTTTTTTTCTGGTTTGGAAAATAAGATGTCTCCTTGGTCTGCTTTTTAACAATCATTTTATGAAATGAAAATTTCCTTCATGAAAAAGACTTAATACTATCTTCGTTATGTGTGCAGTGTCCAGTTGGTCTCGATGTGTCCAAAGATTATGCAGTTTACATAACCCTTGTGTTGCACCTCATGTCCTCAGGTCAGAAATTACCCACACTTGACCACAAGCTCTGTGATAAAGCATCTTAACCTGTGTTTTCACTCTGAGGCGATACTTTTATGGGGAAATGACCTGATGCTCATTATCAGATTAACTTTTTTTTAGCCTCACAGTATTTTCTCAATCAAAACCACTTGTTCTTACTACAAAATACCTGTCATGATTGATTTTTTTAATGTGGTGCTTAATCATGATAATGTCTACTGATTTTTGCATTAAAAAAGACAATCAGTGGACAATCTTTGTAAACTGATGATGTATTACTTTTTTAGGGTCATTAGTAAAAATTTATCGAATTTCCAACTGAAAAAAAGAAACTTCAGGGGAATTTTTACTGCAGTCAAACTCAGAATTATGTCAGTTTGACCCCGGTGAGGATAGCCCCAGCTCAGGGTTGGAAGCTTGTTCCTGACAAAGAGAGCAGACTTGCAGGGGTTTGCAAGAACACAGTCCTAGTCCTGTACCCTGATTAGGATTGGAAGCTTATTCAAATTGACAATAAAGATTTACTAGACACCTTGGCTGCCACTAAAATATTGACTGCATTTAGACAAAGAAGTTGTTTAACATATGTATGACCAGGATCTAAGAGTGAATGCGACTTTACATTTAGCAGCAAGCCAATGAACTGGAAGGCTTAACCCTTGTATGGTGTTTGGGTCTGTGGGACCCGTTTTCAGTTTTCATCAAACCATGTTTGCTGTTCATATGACTTGTAATTGGGATGAAGTAAACATCTGTTGAGCATTTTAACATAAAACAACACAATCAAACAATTTTGAAAACCCAAAACTTTAGCGGGTCCCAGACCCATGAACACTGGCTGAGTAACAAAAATCCTAACACCATACAAGGGTTAAATACCCACATCTCCCTCGTTAAGAAATGAACGAGTAATAAGATCCCGCCAATAGGGCTGACACATGAGTCACATGAGGGTCGTGACAGAGTCAAATGTGTCACTACTAAACTTGATTCAAGTTTCAGAGAACTTAGCTCAGTCAGAGCAAAAATATGACTTGACTTTGTCAAGAGGAGAGAACAAGTCGTTCTTTAGAGTGTACCGCTGATAGCATACAGTCTGTTCCAGCCATTAGTTTCCGGAATGTTTATGGCCATATCAGCTATGAAGACTGTTAGGTGGCTGCATATATGAAAAAAAAACACCTAACTCTAAAAAAATTCTGACAAAAGGTTTCTCAGCTGCTTTTTTTGTAGTATTTGGTGTCCTTAATAACATCCTAAAAGTTTATCAAAGTTTGACCACTAGAAAGGTGTAATTTTCAAGATGGCGTCTAAGATGGGCAAGAAACTCTTAAAATATCCTAACTCCTTCATTATTTGACGTAGCCAAGTAATCTTGGTGTGTAACCCCATGTTTTCTGGGCTATGAATCCATTGGACTTGTCTAAATTGCACTGACATGATTACATACTTATGGAAAACATGATTTTGTGCGATTACTGTAAGGTTTTATCTTTATTTGGGGTGAACCAGAGATATAAATGATTTAGCCTGTCATGGAACTCCTACTCAGTACGTGTTTTTGGACACATACCCTTTTTTTTTTTGCTAAAACACAGACTTGACATTCAATGTAAAAGTTATTGCACCCAAAAGTAACTTAAATTGGAGTTGTATAACTTTGATCATAAACAACTCTGAATTAGCCCGAACAGGCCTGTGCGTTAACCCTCTTATATAGTCATTAATTTAAATTTGAATAAGGTAATACATACAGTATGTAAAGCATCCTCCATAGATATTATTCGTATAAAGGTGGCATTATACTAAACCAAACAAAACCACACTGAAGAAAAATATAAACTCACAAAATGATTTTTTTCAAATTATTTTTTATCAATCGGGAAATATTTCAACAAAACAACTAGGCTTATGCCGTTGGAGGCAACGGCTGGGGGTATATCCCCGAATGCCCCCAATCCTTGAATAGACCTTGAATAGACTTTCATTTGAACTTAATTTCAGGTCAATCGGACAAATGGTTCTGAAGATATGGCCAAAATGGTAATTTTCCATCACAAAGCGCCACCTGGTGGCAAAATATTGAATCATACAGGTATGATGTCATCATGTGAGGTCATGACCTTGCAGTTGCACATAGATTCATGTCAATTGGACCAATGGTTCCAAAGATATGGCAAAAATGGTGAATTTTATGTGACAAAGTTCCACCTTGTGTCAAAATTTTGAACCAAACAGATATAATGTCAATGTAGGACACATCCTCAGGTCATGCCCTTTCATTTGCACTTCATCTGAGGTCAATCTGACAAATATTTCCAGAGATATGATAAAAACAGTGATTTTTCAGTTTTCAGCCCCTGGTGGCCAATCTAGAAATTGTAAATTGTCCAAAATCGAATTAGTTTTCTTCCTCTTGATGATAATTACTTATATGCAAAATATGAAATTTCTAATTGCAATATTACTGAAGTTACCTCATTAACACGTACGGCGGCGACGGCGGTCGGACCAAATACATAATATCCCCGAAACTCCGTTCGGCGTTCGGGGATATAATTATTCTTTTATTCTTGCCTTAATATTCAAGAAACAGAAACATGAATAACAATTTACTGTACACAATTCATGAGTTATCACAGCCTGAACCCAGCAGGGGTCATCGCGCAGAGTTCTCAGCACTCAATAACGAGTGTGTCCATCATCGGCATCACGTACTGCGGTACACCTCCGGCGCACGGAGTTCATGAGATTGTTAATAGTGGCCTGTGGAATGTTGTCTCATTCCTCCTGCAGTGCAACTCAGAGCTAGAATCAAGGTAACGCTCACCCTAACGTCGCCATACACGTTGTCTGCCATCAGCGATTGGAAGTGGGTTCATCACTGAATAACACCGTCTTCCAGAGCAAATATCCAGGGAAGGTTACAGATGGCCCAGACGAGTCTGTACCGATGATGGACGGCTGACAGGTCGAGACCTCGGTGTGGTTGGCAGGCTCGGAGGTCTGAGCTGATATCCGCCTGCTGTGCAGTCCGACGGTCTCGTCAGCTGTCCTGGTGGCTGGTCGGAGCCAATCACGGAGGTGCTGGAGCCACATGTACTGATCCTGTGTGGGTGTGGTCACACATGGTCGTGTGGCATGTGGACGATTCCCAGTGCTGCCAGTCTCTCTGAACCGACTTCTCAACCGGCTGATGGTAGAATGACGCACAATCAAGTGTATTGACACCGCTGTCACAGATATCCCAGCATTCAGCATGCCAATGGCACCCTCCCTCATGACTTGTGACATCTGTGGCATTGTGACTTGTGACAAAAGTGCACATTTTGCAGTGGCCTTTTATTGATCCTGGTGCAAGGAGTGCATGTATACTGGTCGCGCTGACTGACCAACTCAATGTTATGCTCTATGCAGCTCAGGGGCGGAGTAACTCAGTGAGTGAGTTAATCTCACAGGGAGTGGTCAATGAGAAGTGGGTCACCAGAATTGAGAAAAACAAATCATGCAGAACACCAATAAACACTATTTGTGGGCATATTTCATTATAGGTCAATTTAACTCAGCATTTTTGGTTGGTGTGTTTATATTTTTGTTCAGTGTAAATTCACAGTTTTCAACAAGTCAGAAAATAGTGGCAGAGAATCCTGAGCCTTCAGACGACAGCCCTGTTTTCACCAGTTTTAAAGTACCGCACAGGTCTAATAAATTAATTCTTTATTGGAATCAAAGGAATGCTTATGAACCACAGAAACCACCAACACTAGGCAAAACGATATGAGAAAGGAGAAATATGCGATTACTTGAGAGAAATTGTATTTATTTTTCGTATAAGGGCAATTTTACGCTAACCTAGGCCATCATCAATACTTCAAAAATGAGCAGTAAATTCTACTTTATGCTGGGTGTGGCTGATGATGTTGATGTGTATTTGGAAAAGCAGCTCAAGAGTAATTATCATATAAAGTTTAAACAAATTGGCAGAGTATTTTTCCTATAATGTCCAAATGTGTCCAAATATTGGACGGAATATTGTTTCTCATAAAAATGTATCATTTACATGAACTGTTGTTGCTTTTGTTTGAGTGTGTCCACATAAATTTTCTATCACAATACTAACAGATTGATATGTGTGTAAAGTTATTTTCCTTGAGTGTGGAGCAACTATTTATTCATCTTTCATATTGTTTACTTTATGCAATTTTTTCCGTCCAACATGTTCGCTCTGACACATCAGTCTGTACCTACTGTCACAGAATGGGGAAGCCCATTGTTTTGGATGTATATAACAGACATCATGAGGAGATATTCAGTAAAAGTCCAATATTTTACACTGTTGGTACTTCCACCTGTTGTCAAGGTACCAAAAATCTTTCGTCCAAACGTGTTCACTTCGACATATTTGTTGTTCTGCTTGTTGTGTGTCTTTAGTGTTGCTAAATGCAAGACATTTTCTGTTTAAAACATACTAAAATTATTATTGCATATTTGTCTAACTATAAGTTTCTGAAAGGTCACATGCTTCATTGTTACATGTAGGCCGAGCATAATGTCCAGTGATTGTCCACTCCGACACAAGACGTGAAAAAATATTTGGCTTCCAGCTGAAGTGGAAGACATTCAAGATGAATCCGTTGCCATCAACTTTATGAAGCCCTCGGCTGGACAGAATCGTTTCGTATGGCCTGCAAAGCCTGAAAGGGACACATGTAGCCATGTAGCCTGGATGATCCACCTGCTCCAACTCCCAGACGACATTTTAGTCTCCCAGATAAAACATATATGGCTGCTGAAGACACTATGGCCAGTTTAATGAAATGATTGTTTCCCCTGACAAGGTCGGAGATATCATGGATGATGTCCAAATGTTTGTCCACTCCGACATATATGGAGCATGTTCAAATATTCCATGTTAATGACATTCAAGGCTTATTTCAGGGTTCTGATGTTAGAGATAAAAGAAGTAACTTTAAGGAAATACAAGGGAACTGCCTTTGCAGAATTATTTTGCCTGTTTTGGATGAATAACTTTAGTTCCTGTGCATATTTTTACATTTGGCAAGTAAGCAAAATTCTCTCTAAATTTCAATTAGCAGAACTTGGCATTTGCATAAAATATGATTTGGTGAACCTATTCTGCAATATAGATGACCCAACACATGGTTAAAAGGTTTATTATACAATTCTCTACAATTTTTATGTCCTAAAAATATCCACTCCGGCACAAATGAACTAAAATTGTTGTGGCAATTGATGCCAAACGATTTTGCCGATGACATAAGTAGGAGCCCCTACAGATGGGTCAGGTGTTTGACTTTGGACATAACTATGCAATTTGTGTAATTTGCATACTCTAACAGTTTACATGAACATTTTTCAAATTTGCAAATAGAACTTGCTGAAAACTTAATTTTTCTATTGTTTATGATACATATAGAAATGGAAGTCTTTGTATCAAATTTGATGTTCAGGTGTTATTACAGATCAGCAAACCACAACATTTTGGTATGTACCATATACTCAGTGTGATGTAGCGTTCAGGAACCACACGCAAGAGATAGAAATAAAAAAAAGTAAAGTTTGCCTTTAATGAAGTCCGAGTCAGAACCAAAAAACAGAGGAATTGCCAAGCCACAATACGAAATCCAAAAACAGTGTCGACTAGACTGGCAGGGGTCAGAACCAATACAACAGGTGGGCAGAGGTACAAAAACGATAGGCAAAAAGTCGTAGTCGTTGAGCAAAGCCAAGGGTCATACACAGGGCATCCAAACACAGAAATCGTGGTCATACAAAAATGGGTCAAAATCCAGAAAGACAAAACAATGCAAAAAGGGCAATGGCAAGAATCAAAGTCGGACAACCTAGCCGAAGAAACCCAATACTCAATGGCATACACAGCGCTCTGCACAAAGAACTATTAAGGTCTATAAATAGACGGGAGGGAAGTCACATGCTATGCAGAGAACAGGTGGGCTGGATCAGACTAATTACAATGGGAGAATCACATGAGGGAAACCCTAACCACGAAAATTGGCGAAAGCCAAGACACGGACGGAAATCACACAAACAGCCTCTGACATTTAAACTGCTCCGGTTAAGGAGTTCTACGTGCACAGATAACGAGTGCAGGAAAGTAATTAAGCACGTGTGAGAGATTCTCACAGAAACACAGGGGGAGACAGGTAAAGCTGAGCAAGAGGCGGAGACTAGAACAGGGCGATCACTGAGAGGGAATTAGTATTAATTAGTAGCGGTGCAACTTTACAGATTTAACTAGAGTGCTCGTTAGTAAGTTAGTTATCTGTATACATGGATTAGTTGTGTTAGTAGACTATGATACATAATACAAATGTTAGTTTTGTTAGTAATCAGAACAGAAGGGCGAAGGAAGTAAACGAGAATCGAAGGAATATTATTAAACACCAGAAATAATTTAAATCACCCGAAGTCAGTGAGCACGCAGACAGGGAAGACGGACTGAACCAACTAGATCACAAGGCGGGGGAGACAAGTGCAATGGAACTCAGACATGGAATGAACTAAAACCTGAAAATCACAATAACCAAAAGGAATAAATAAAAGACAAAATCATGAACACTGAGCTTGAACATAAAGATGAATAATAAACATGACAAAAACCATGACACTCAGGTGCTCAGTTTTTTGGTCGTTGAATAATTTTTCGCAAGTAACTCAAATTTTTGTTGTTATTGCAAAACTGTCATAACATCAGTAGCTTACTAACATTAATTTTCCATAAAATACTGAGTCAAAAAAGAAACTTCACACTAATAAATTTTTAAATATTTTCTTGAAATTTTTAATAATAGAGTGTTTATTATCACTTGAGGTAAATGCGTTGTCAAAGACATCATGACACTCATCAACTCCGACGTGCACAGGTACGTAGTTCTTTAAGCTAAAACCATGTTTTCTCGCGTTCCTAGTCACATGACCATATGAGAGATGTGCAACTGAGCTCACGTTAGCACGTTAGAGTGACATCTCGGAAAAGCAAGTTTTTACAGTCAATTATTCGTTGATTTTCAATGCCATGGCTGTCAAACATTCAGCGTGAACGTGACATTGGCATGCTGAATACGGAAACGTCCGTCACTGACGTTGCAAGGGTTATGTGATGCAGTCGAGGGACTATCCATGATCTTCGGACACGTCTCTAACAAACTGGCAACGCAGCTGACCGACCTCATTCTGGTAGCCCACGTGTGACGTCAAAAGCAGAAGACCGACAAATTGTCTTACGTCATTTGCATAATCGATTTGTCACTGCGACGTCCGCTAGGAATGAATTGTTTAGAGGTCGTGTGACTGCCTAAACCATACGTAATTAAGTGCACACTGCTCTTATTCAAGTTGTAACTTACCATTTTTACTCTTGGACATTTCCGTAGCATTTCCAGTGGATCTGGTTACATTATGGACATTATTTTTATGATACACCATCTTTAATGAGTCCAGAATTAAATTAAATCATTATTATAAAACTTAATTTCTTGTATGTTCAACTTATCGACCTCCAAACGAGTGTGAAGTTTTATTTTGGCTAAGTATATAAGATCTGTCATTTTAATATCCACAGGAAGTAACATAACAAAAGGCATTTCAAATTTTGACCCACGAGACATGGATGGCCTTAATTAGTGTGAAACTGCCCATAAATAGCCTTGTAACCAATTGCCTTAATACATAATTGTACTTGTAATCACCTATCTATCATGCAAATGTGCTAATTAGAATATTACAAGGCCAAAGTATGTATCAGGCACCAGTAATCCTGGTCTAGGAGGAATACAAAGGAGTAGTAGTCATTTTAAGGACCTGATGGCTGTCATTTTAAAAATGGGGCCTTTCTTGGAGTCAGACTTTGGTAAACTTTTAGTATGTTTTTACGTACATCTGATACTACTATAAACCACTGAGAAAACTTTTGTTAGAATTTTCTTGGGGTGAAGCCATATTTGCAGCTGATTATGTTCCATTAGGGGTCTGCAGTCCTGTCGCTGAAGAGTCGCAGCACCTGCTGGTTTGGCAGTTTATGTTTCGGACCGGAGGACCCAGGTTTGATGCAGGTTTGAAGGCAGCGGTCCGAGGCCGTCCATAAATGTCTTCACCATCTCCCAGAACCATTAACTGTGCAGCCCGCTGTTCTTCATCCACTATCCTGTCAACAAGGCTCTTTGTCCAGGGTGACCCCTCTCCAAACTCTCCAAACCCTCATCTGTAGCACCTCCCCCCGCCCCCAACCCACTCCCCACATTCATTGCCGCACCACCGCATTCCTCCACATCGCGGCATTTCTCCCGCTGGGCAGCCGCCAACATCCAGAAGAACATCCCCACCTATCAGCAGCCTCGCTCAGCCCTGGCAACCCTCACAGTCCTCTGGCAACCTTCACTAATAGCCGAGATGCCAGGCATTACGAGGGCTTAGGCAAGGTCCGCGTAAAAAAGAGGCTGTTATTTCAACCTCATTTGTCGCCGAAACAGGGTTTTTTTGCAGGCCATCCCAGAGGAGGTGAAACCAGCGCGGTAAGGTCGATGTCGCCGGGTAACTACCTCCGACAACCACAGCCACAGCTGCCCAATTGGCGGTTGTGTTAAGTTTTTTTGTTTTTCTTTTTTTTTCTTTTTTTTGTTGCTGAAAGGTTCCTTGGATTATGGCGCAAGACGAAATTAAAACTATTCATCAGGAGGGAGGTTACCGTGAGCCGAGCCAAGAAGTTGCACAACAAGGTCAAGGTTGATGCGATGACACGGGGTGTGTGCGCCGGGAGTTCGGGAAGCGTGCCGAAGCTCGCGGCGGCCTGCAGCGGGGGTGCGGGTGCGTGTGCGTGTGCGTGGCGTCTGGCAGCTTTCACTGTCCCCGCAGTGCGGCTCTCTGCAACTGCACGCTTTGCCCCGTTCTCTCCGAAGAAACCACATATTTAAATAAAAATCATCCGTTATGTGAACCCTGGCGAAGCTCCCGTTTTCTTGCGGAGAAAAAGTATGACTTTTCTGAGTTTGTATTGACAGTTGATGATCAACAAATTGTGTAACAGGAGAAATGTGATCTTCTTTGACAGGGAAGAGTGAAGACGGAGAGCTGCGGTTTATCTGAGGCGAAGCCGAAGCAGTTGGCATGTAATTTAGATTGTTTTTCTTCATTTCTATACTTTTTTTTTTTCTTTCTCATAAACATCCTGCTCAGGCTGTCCGTCTTCTAGCTTATTCTACAGCTGGAAAAACATAACTGTCCATTTAGTGAATGTGGTTCTAGAATAAGAAATTCATTGTACGTCTATGACTGGGGAGCAAGGAAACGAGGGCTGTATGCATAGATCGCCAGATATAGAGTATGTATTCTTTCTCAAAGAAAAATCCTGCCACAGGTTGTTTTAGGAGCCCCAAAAAAGAAAGAATATGCCTCTGTTTCTTTTTACTGAAAAAGACAAAACACAACTGCTATGTTTGAGCAAAAAGAATATGCCAAGTAGCAGGAAAGCTAATATCGATGATAATCATTTCTCAAGCTGGCCTGAGGTGTTACCTTACTCAATGCTTGTTTTTCATTCTGTAGTCTCAACAATTTTTTGCTGCACTGGTGGAAATCACACAATGGAGTGCACTGATTGCCTTGTATTTTCAATTTATAACCTACTCGTGCTTGTTATTGCAAAGTTGGGCCTAGGTTGTCATCGCAGAGCAGAAAGTTGCCAAAGATGCTAAATCCATTGGATTCCATCCACAGATAATGTGAAGTGTTGAGTCCAGCACCAGCGAATGCCTATCAGTCAGAGGAAGATAACTCAGTATTACTGCTGCCAGCCAACTCAGGATGGGGGCAGCTAACCCCCAACTTGAGTATTTTTCTAGAACTGGGGCATTAGACTGTCCATTAGACTGTCCATCTGTGACGTCACATGATTCTGGTGCATTGGAGGAATGAAGAGAACTACTTTAACCCCTAGCGTGCTGAATACAATTTCAAGGATTTATAAATGTAGTTATCCTGAGCTGTTGAAAACCTATCATGTGGGAGCTTGTTTAAAAGAGCTCCCCTGTGGAAGCTCTTTTAAACAAGTTGCCACATGATAGGTTTGCAACAGGACCTGATTTTGTTATTTTACATCACTGGGAAACTATAGTTGGCCATAGTGCTCTAAAACTAAATGGTACAACTAGCAGCTTATCATTGAAATTAAAAAAAGTATTTATTTTTCAGCCTTTGCACTCCATTTCTATTTGCACACTTGGAAAATGATGTCAATCAGCAACATTTTGACAACGTTTAGTTGGAATATTACAGGAGACACTACAATGTGTAATGAGCCTAACTAGACTGATTCAGTCCAGACCCATCCGTCCGGAACCCAGGTGCTGAGAGCTCAGACAATTAACATAATAACAGTTTCACATCTCAACTAAGCTGGTCCAATACAGGCTGAAAAATGGCCTGCTGGCCTGAAGGCCTTGTGTCCCCCGTCGCAGAAGTGACCAGAAACATGTGGCAAAAACTGTTTTGATGGCTGAAAATAATGTGGTGCACTGCACCACTAATAATGTGAAGTACAATGACACTGTAGCTCATTGGTCATTGGTTGAACAGAGAGATGGATGAGGGATGGATCATTGTGATATGAGCTAAATATAACCATGGGTCATGAGAGAGATTACAATTTTCATGACTTGTGGATGATGGACGCGTGGCCAAGGCATAGTTCTGTGCCCATGGCTGAGATCAACCTAACAACCCAATAAGAATGTCGTATGAATTTGGTAAGCCTCCATCAAAGCTGTCAAAAGTTATTGCGAGTACAGTGTTCCTCACATCTTTTTGCTCAGTGACCTTGAAAACTAGGTCAAGGTCACTCATCATTGAACTTGGGCAAGGCCTTCATGAGAGGCATATGTGGTGTGAATTTGCTGATCTTCCATCAAAGCTGTGAAAAGTTATTGCAAGTACAGTGTTCTTCACATGTTTTTGCTCAGTGACCTTGAAAACTAGGTCAAGGTCAATCATCATTAAACTTGAGCAAGGCCTTCATGAGAGGCATATGTGGTGTGAATTTGGTGATCCTCCGTCAAAGCTGTCAAAAGTTATTGCGAGTACAGTGTTCTTCACGTTTTTGCTCAGTGACCTTGAAAACTAGGTCAAGGTCAATCATCATTGAACTTGAGCCAGGACTTCATGAGAGGCATATGTGGTGTGAATTTGGTGATCCTCCATCAAAGCTGTCAAAAGTTATTGCGAGTACACTGTTCCCGGACGGACGAACGGACGCACGGACGGACGAACAGCATTTCTATGTCCCCTGTTCCGCGGGGCGACGGGGGACAACAATTGGGATCGGAAAAGAGAACTAAATGAAACATCACGATTGAGTCACCTCTAGATTTGCTCGAATGAGCTATACCGTATTATTATTATTATTATTATTATTACTACTACTACTACTACATTAAAGCAATGACTTGCAACGACCACGTGGGAATCCCTGCATCTTTCCACCCAGAATGACAGATGCAGGTCGCATTTCATTAAAGCGAACTGGATCGCCGGTTGTTCCTGGGGTGGTTTCTAACTTCCACTTGCCTTCTTTTAACGCAAAATTATAAAATTTATAAATCGTGGTATTATCCTAACGTGTTGGTCAGACTGAGTTCTTGCAGAATTATAGCCTATATATACATAATATATGACTCACGGATACATTTTACGTTTGTAAGCTCGACATTGCCTTTGTAAATATGGAAATGAATTCAGCTGCACAATTTGCTTTGCTTGTTTAAATTCTTGAACTTTATTCACATTTTGGACAAAAATAACGCCCTACAATAAGTAGTAAATAACTCAGTAAATGCAAAAAAAAGAGAGAGAAAATTAATCTGACAGTGAAAGTAATGCATTGCCGACAACAACCATTTCTGAAGGTTCACATAATACAGGCTTATTTTTTTAAAAAAAAGCTGTGGCAGCATTGTCCTGCTCGAAAATGTGGAAATCTTATGTTCACATTTAACAAACGATCGGAAGATGCAAGTGATCCCTTAGCGCGGCGCCTTCTGTGTACATTATTCATACGGAGGGGTGTGACTACAGCCGCTTTTTTTTCTGGCTGTATATATACAGAAGTTCGAGCGCAAGAAAATACAGATGGAGACAGGCTGCCTGCGCACTGTGGTAGGAAGAGTTCACTTAAGCCTTCGTGACAACTCCCATATAATATTCTTTCTATTTTACGCGTCACCATGATATCCAGGCTGTGTGTTCTTTGTCTGGCGGTTGTGTTGGCAAGACTCTCTTGGCTGGTGGAGACAGTTGGACCGGTGGTTCGATGTGAACTTTGTGACGCGGGAGCGCTGGGGCAGTGCAAGCCGTTGCCCAAAGATTGTACCGAGTTGGTACGAGAACCCGGCTGCGGTTGCTGCATGACTTGCGCACTTACCGAGGGACAGTCTTGTGGGGTGTACACCGGGAGGTGCGGCTCCGGCTTGACTTGCCAACACCAGCCGGGTGAAATCAAGCCTTTGCAAGCCTTACTGGACGGACGTGGAGTTTGCACCAGCGCAGCTTCCAGAAAACTCAGTAGCATACTGCTGCAGGGTCATAAGCAAGGTAGGCAACTCAGGTTAATGCGCGTTAACGGTAAAAATATTTTTCACAAATCGAGTAAACCCGTTAGCCTGTTCTGCGCGTTGACACCGCAGTGAACTGCTGCTGAAATTGCATGCATGAGGTGCTGTGCTGCGTCACGGGATTAAGAATGTTGCCTTTGTTTTCATAGGAATCACTCATGTGAAATTGATATATACTGATGAATCGCGCCGGGGTTTTCTTCCCATGTAACTGCAATTTGGAGGTTCGTCGAAATCGAACATTTATGATGAAGAATATATGACTGACTTGCGCGCTGTACCTCTGGCGTCGTGTCTTACAAAGTATTGTACGCAGCTCCATTAATTAAGACTGAAATGCATTGAACTCGAATAGGCTGGAAACGAAACTATTTCGCAGGGGAAAAAAAATGACATATTTGGTTAGTGCAAATCTGGACGACCTTGAAAGTATAACTAAGGATCTTTATTTGAAGTAGATTTAGCTATAGCTCCTAGCGAATCTTATCGACCGCCGGTTGGAGAATTAACTTTGATGTAACATTTTTAACATGGCACACAATGTTATAGATGAGAAAAATTTCCGGAGAAATTAATTGTGGTCGTTATATTAGTGTTTTCGGTGGTTTCCGCAGTCTGTTTGTGCTTAATATGTGGATTAATGCAGTATGTAACGCACAGGAACATAGCACACAGTCGCGATTGAATAAGATGTGTGGCGTGCACTGAATTTTGGCTTCGTTAAACCAATTGTCAGAGCACGCCACATGAAGTTATGTAAAGCATCGTTGAGCGCCTGCAGATTTGTTCTCTCTGAATTGCGCGTCTCTGGCACAGTTTATCAGAGGGGTTAAAAGAATGAGAAACTATTGACGGTCCGTGAACAACAAGGCAGTCAGGCTGAGCTGCAGCCGAAGGAAAATGCATCATTGACGCAATGTCCCTATGGTCTACAGCTTTATCATTCCCCCGTCAAAAAATGACAGAGCAAGTCTTCCTATCTACGGTCAAATCATCTGGCTGCCGCGCATGGGATCGCACGAAGATTACAGGAGAGAGTTCAGGAGAGGGCCTTGGGATCCTGGAGAGGGAGCAGTAGAAATGTGCACGAGGATGCCACAACGCGTAAGGGCCTTGCAGCCGAAATATGGTAATACACGAACGCTAATGAAAACGCCTGGCCCAAACGCCTTCACCGGTGAACGCACCCGGTAAACGTGCGCACTTACGCACAGTTGGAGATGGCTTACGTCAGTCCTTTAAGGGGAGTTTCCTCAAAATGGTCAATCATGCTTGTTCTGAGCGAAGGGAACCCAAACAGATGGGCTCAGCTTTCTCGTTTAGTTACATACTCTAGCGCCCACCAGCCGCATCGCTTTGACTGCAGTTTGTCTGTGCGTCTGTCGCGTGTGACGCTCTCCAGAATGCAACGACGCTGAAATTGCTCTTGCATCGCTAGAAGCGCCTGAGTTTGCGTACCTGCATGGACCTTTTTTTCTGCCCCGAGTAAGACCGCAATCATGCGCTGTCACAACGGCACCAAGGAGAAGCGGCGACTGTGATCCCACTGTGTTTATAAATGTCAAGGACGTCAACACCGGCGCGCCCCTTACAGTTCTAACTGACCACAGTGTTGCGCAGCGGGTGCTGAATGCAGGACTGCGGCAGGAACTATTGTCAGCGCGTGGAGTCGTATTAAAAGACATTCTCGTGCACCACAGGTTTACTTTACTCCAGTTTTAGCATGTGCAAAATCCTTTTAGCACAGCCAAAACCAATGACACGGGCCTATTTTTGGTCATGGTAATTGCTGAGGTGCACTCAGCGGCTGTGGTATCAGTGGTGCACGTGCTCAGGTTTTGCCATTGTTAGCGCATTTTGAACTGCCTTTGATCCGCTCGCTGATTTTCATTTACATTTTGATGACTTTTTTAAGGCGCTCAATTTGGTGGATTCTCGTCTGTGTTCCTTGATCGCGTTCTGCACTTTATTATTACCCCCTCTTTTTTAGTCCCTTTGTATTCATTTATTTTATTTTATTTCTTTGTTTCGTATTCAATATCTATTCTTTCCATATCATATGCTGTACAATATTTGTGGTGTCTTGTCTCTAAATTGTCTTTGTAGCCGTTTTCGGGGAATTTTATGTAAAGTCGTCCTGCAATCATCGGGTTTAGGTTTCATTTAGCTGAGAAGTCAGATGAAATGACCAGCTGATAAGTTGATGATTTGAGCAACAAGACCTGCACCGGAGAGCACTGAAATGTTCTCCCCCCTCTGGTGGAAGTGGTTAATTACACCTCTAGTGGTTTTCCAGACGTCTTCCCTACAAGCAGAGGTCTCTACTTATCCCCCTTCTTTTTTAATGAGCCAGACTGCCGAATCAAATTGTTTACACTGCTTGCATAATGCAAGCAAGTGAAGTAATAAGTAAAAAACCTTTCAATGTCAAAGCAGCCATTTTAAAGTTTACATTGCAAACAAATGTTGATACTATCCAGGTATCCAAATACGTCCAATTCATTCAAACCCTTGTCCGTTTTCCATGTTAATCTGCCCTCTAAAGTAAACAGAAGCTGCAGCTGTGTGTTTATATCACTGCTGTAGTTGTTTTCAAAGTTTAATTTCAAGTTTGGAATGGTAATGGTGACATTGGGAGACCATTTGACCCCAGTGGGCTGGTCTGTTGCCTGGATACTCATTGATCACGCTGGAGTGGGAGGCTGTGCTGGTGGCCACATGTCCCACAGTCCTGCCTCTCCCTGTTGGCTTGTTTGCCGGAAATCTGGTTCTACTTATTCTGAAAAATCCCCCGTCTTGGTCTTGGGGCTAATTTTGAGTGAACAACAGTTTTGGCTGCACGTGCATCGCACTCCAAACCAAGGGCAGGTCACATGTGCCATCTCCTGTGAGCTTTTGCATGTCTTCAAGTTTCTCAAATGTCTCCCGAAAATCCAGCCCCGCTGATTGCTGAGATCTGGCTCTTTGTTGAATCCTCTGTCATTTAGTGAGAGGTGGTCTGCCAGCCCAGAATGCACTGCTGCATGTCCTATTTGTTGGTTAATAAGTGTCATTTTATGTGCTCCTATGTAACTGGCCCAATGTTTCAATATTCTCATATATTTAAAATTAAAAAAAAAAATTTGAGCAGAGTGAAATTGACCCATCTTTCAGGTTAGTCATTCAAGTAGAGTAACTTGTGCTTGTGGTATGAGTCCAGTCGGTTGAGTTAGGTTTGCACGTATGTAGTTGGAGTTTCTGATGGCCTTTAAGTCTGAAGCTGCTGAGTTTTAGCCGTGTGCTCATGCATATATGAGGCCATGTGTTCAGTCATATTTCATTTTTCTATTAAAGTGTCAAGCAACTGATTCACTATGATTGGTTTTCCTTCTTACTTTTTTCTAAAGTTTTTTGGAGACCACACTTATTACTTAGACATATCACTATCTGAGTAACATTCATAATGATACCACATACTACTGACTGTATAATTTTGTTGGCCACAGGCATAAGGCTAATGGGTCTATAATTTCTTAGTTCTTCTCTTTTCCTATTTTTAGGCCCTGTATTTGCCACTCTCTGGTCAGGTGGTCGATGCCCTGTCTTTAACGATTTGTCAAGAACCTTTTCCAGCAGCCTATAAATAACTCTCCTCATTTCTTTCAGCAAACTTGGAAATGTGCCTTCTGGAATGGAGGATTTGCTGAAGTTAAATAGTTGTGTTACTGTTTATTAGTTGGCTCAGTGACTCAGAGTACTTTACTTCTCTGGTCTGAAGCCTGCACTGTGGTGAGAACCTGTATTTGTGTGATTTGTGAGTGCGTATGCAAGTGTGCGCATGTGTGTGTGTGTGTGTATATATATATATATATATATATATATATATATATATATATTTAGATGCGCACACACACACACACACGCACACACGAGCACACATTCACATGCAATCATCATCATCATATCTTGTCGTTCCAGTACTGCAACCAGTTCAGGGCTTCTTGGTTACCTTCGTATAAGTCTTGATTGGTGACGTTTGGACCCAGTTCACACTCACGGAGGATGTGTCCCATGGTCTGGTTAGGATGACCTCATGGAGACTTGGCTGAGTTCTGCCGTCCCTATTTCAGGAGATTATCTCTGGTTCTCCCTACTCTGCTCCTGGATCTTTTTAGGGCTGCCCATCCCCTTCTGGGCGAGTGAGCACCATGAGGTTGGGACTCGCAAGGACTTTGAAGAGCTTAATTTGGTGGTAAGGTGTCGGATGCTGTCCACTGGTCTAGTCGGTAATTGGCAGAGTCTTTGGGGTTTAAATTCTGTACAACCATGAGGCTCTTTTTGGACTTGAGTCTTCTTCTTATATCTTGGTAAAGGTGTAGAGGGTGTCTTGGGTCTTGCTCTTGCAGGAACTTCTGAGCCCTGGAGTAAATTTTCTCGTTGGATGGGAGGTGGTGCAATACCTGCTAATCGATATAATGCTGATGTTGGGGTAGATTTCAGCGCTCCTGTTGTGATGCGGCTATGATGCGATGCAATGATGAGCTAAAACATTACGGTGTCTGGCACCAAGACGTTAGCAGTTAGCAGAACTCTTGTCATTCTCCTCAAACCAGTGCCGAACTGTTTGTGCAGCGTTGCGTTGCACATTATCCTGCTGAAAGATGTCGCTGTCATGGGGTGATTAATGCCGCCGACATGAAGGGGTTATACCTGGTCTACAACAATGTTTTGGTTTGCGGCACATGTCAAATTTACGCCTACACTAATGCCCGGGCTCAAGGTTTCTCAGGAGACTTTGTCCCGAGGATCCTTCATTTATCACTATCGTTCCAACATCCAGTTCCATTGCTCTAGTGCCTCTCCTAAGTGGTTTTGCTGGTGGACAGTGGTTACCGTGGCCACTGTGACCAGTCTGTAGGAGTGCCTCAGTCTCCCTTTGGTTAATTTTCCCCGGACGGTGTATCTTTGTTGACCTTGCGTATGGATGAGACTTTGGCACCCAGTACGCTGTCTGCGGCTCTCGATGCGTCCCTCTGATCACTGTCGGTACATTCCCCTCTGCTGTTGGGAATCACCCCATAAACCTCGCCGTTTTGGAAAAGCTCTGACCTAGTTGTTCGGTGATGACGATTTGGCCTTCATCAAAGTTGCTCAGGTCTATACACATCCCTGTATCTCCCACATCCAACTCATTGTCTCAGAGGACCAATCGTTCGCGTTCATCCTAGACCTTGACATCATCATTGTTGTTACAGGATGGTCGAATTTATGTGCTTCATCTGTGAGTGGTCATTTTGTCATGGCTCATCAGTGAGTGCCATGTATGTAGCTTTAAATGTGGGCTGCATTTGGGAAGAGAGAGTAAAAGAGATTGAAAGAGAAAGAGATTTAAGGTAGAATCAAGCAGAAGTGTGTTTAAAGTGTTTGACAAAAATAAAGGGACGTAGGAAGAAATAACACAGGTGTTCCTCTCGTGTTGGCACAGAGAGCAGCAGGATTTCCGAGGAGGACAGGAGCGCTAACGGCTCGGGATCTCCGGCCCTGGAGAATGTCCACAGGGTCCCCGACTCCAAGGGTCCTCCCCATCACGCCAAAGGGGACATTATCCTGAAGGAGCTCAACAGGATGTCCCAGAGCTACAAGGTGGAGCCGGTGTCCGGCGGCCTGAGTGCGGACATGCACAACTTCTCTCTGGAGCCCAAGCGCGAGTCGGAGTATGTGAGTACCGACAGTCACGCTGAGGATTCGGGGAGCTGCTGAAAGGTTCGGGAGTGAGGGAGGGGGAGGGGAAGGGGGGTTAGAGGGGTTAGTGGATTTACTGCGGGAGGAGGGGGGTTTGGATGGATGCGGAGCCTGCAAAGATTCCCATCATATTTCTTCAAGGTCGTTCCGCTTGGTCGTGTCGCACAAATGATGAATTATGTGTGCTGTGCCACCCCCCCCACCCCCCCCACCACCACCACCACCACCACCACCACCGCCACCCCAATCACAGCCTTTGCCACAGACAGCCCCCCGCCTCCCCCCCCCCCCTTGACGTTTTGGCCAGATTAACGGGCTGCACAGAAACTCTGCGCAGTGAACCTGGCTTTGACTGCAACTGGTAGCAGGATTTGCACAGAATAATCTGCCCCTTTCTGTCGGTCCTGTGCTGTAAAATGAAGTGGTTTCTGTCTCTCTGTCTCCTTGTCTGTGTTGTGTAACCATTTCCGTGATTTTGAGTGGAATATTGACCCACAAAGTATCCCATTTCTAACAACCGCAGCTCACTTACAGCCTGTGTCTGCGCTGCGCTCTACAGGACGAGTAGACTTGTATGTACACAGAAGGAGATGACTGTACACTGAAAGAAATGACTCTACACAGGAGAGGATGACTGTACACAGAAGGAGATGACTTTATACAGGAGGAGATGACTGTACACAGAAGGAGATGACTTTACACAGAAGGAGATGACTGTACACAGGAGGAGATGATTGTACACAGGAGGAGATGACTGTACACAGGAGGAGATTACTGTTTACAGGAGGAGATGACTGTACACAGAAAGAGATGACTGTACACAGGAGGAGATGACTGTACACTGGAGGAGATGACTGTATGCCGAAGGAGATGACTGTACACAGGAGGAGATGACTGTACACAGAAGGAGATGACTGTACACAGGAGGAGATGACTGTACACAGAAGGAGATGACTGTATTCAGGAGGAGATGACTGTATTCAGGAGGAGATGACTGTAGACAGAAGGAGATGACTGTACACAGGAGGAGATGACTTTACACAGAAGGAGATGACTGTATACAGGAGGAGATGACTGTACACAGGAGGAGATGACTGTACACAGAAGGAGATGACTGTACACTGGAGGAGATGACTGTATGCCGAAGGAGATGACTGTACACAGGAGGAGATGACTGTACACAGAAGGAGATGACTGTATACAGAAGGAAATGACTGTACATAGAAGGAGATGACTGTACACTGGAGGAGATGACTGTATACAGGAGGAGATGACTGTACACAGGAGGAGTTGACTGTATACAGGAGGAGATGACTGTACACAGAAGGAGATGATTGTACACAGAAGGAGATGACTGTACACAGAAGGAGATGACTGTATACAGGAGGAGATGACTGTACACAGAAGGAGATGACTGTACACAGGAGGAGATGACTGTACACAGAAGGAGATGACTATACACAGGAGGAGTTGACTGTACACAGAGGGAGATGACTGTATTCAGGAGGAGATGACTGTAGACAGAAGGAAATGACTGTACACAGAAGGAGATGACTGTACACAGGAGGAGATGACTGTACACAGAAGGAGATGACTGTACACAGGAGGAGATGACTGTACACAGAAGGAGTTGACTGTATACAGGAGGAGTTGACTGTACACAGAGGGAGATGACTGTATTCAGGAGGAGATGACTGTATTCAGGAGGAGATGACTGTACACAGAAGGAGATGACTGTATACAGGAAGAGATGACTGTACACAGGAGGAGATGACTGTACACACACAAGAGGAGTTCCTCCATACTGTACAGTGCATTAGACAGACTTCCCACCCTCTAGCAAAGCCCCCTGGAGATCAGTTTCCCTCCTTGACATTTTTACTGTAATCTACCCTGCAGCTATAACCTTTTAACCCTGCCTCCTCTCTGCATGACACTGATATAACATATGCATAAAACATATGTGCCCATACATATTTATGTGAATATAAATACGATATGCATGTGCGGGGATGTGCATGTGCTCGCTCGTCATGACACATGCAGAATTACAGTTTTCGTCCTCACGGCCATATGCTGGCGTTTCACGGTGCTCGCTGAGAGAGAGAGTCGGTAACTAAGGGGTTATCGTGTTTATCGCCAGGCTTCCTGGAAGCTGAACACATGTTCTGTCTAATATGTTATCCGCAGGGGCCGTCCGTTTGATGTGACTGTGCGGTTAAACTCCCCCAGTGCCCCTCCCGCCACCAACCCCTTGCTGATGAATTATGGGAAGTCTCCTTGTGTTGGAAATGAAATTCACATCAACGCCTCGCTCTGTGTAAACACAGGCCGCGGGACATGGGTCGCCCCCCCTTTTTGGGGTGCGGGGGTGTCGCTCAAGCTCCTCTCTGTGGAGATGGCAGCGAGGGATTGTTCCGGGGACCAGTGGCCCTGATGAGTCATGCCGGACCCCTCTAGAGCCCCTTGCGGCCCCTTGGACTGGCCCCTTGATCAGCCTCTGGGTCCTGAAAATGCAATAATAAAGTGAGACTGTCTGAACATACATCTGGTTTCAGATAATAACGATGGTGCTTGATTCATGTTATGCTCATGTAATGAGTGATGCTTTTCGCTCGCTCAGCCCAGTGCCTGTGGGCCTAAATGGAATTCAGCCTTAATTTCTTCGCTGTAATGAAGTGAAAATTGGTTCTGGTTTCCATGGAAGGTAATTGGGCCAGACTTTTGGTATTTTCAGGCATGTGAAAGAGAGCGGGAATCATTGTAAACAACACTGCATTATCACATCCATGGGATGCAACTCTGCTCTGCGAGGTCGTTTGGGTGACGACAGGAGAATGAAGAGAATCTGGTACATTAGTTCAGTGGAGAAAACTAATGGGTAGTCAGTGCAATTCGCTTTTTTTTTGTGTAGCGCTTTTTACAGAAGATCTGTCTGTCATAAAGATGTTTTGCAGAATAACAGTAGGGCAGAAGCCTGGCCCGATTCCCCAGAATAGCTCATGAGGTAAATGAGCTCCAGTCTGGAGAAACGTCTCAGGAGGGACCCAGCTATAGTTAGGGAGCCCATCCTCTAAGGGCTGCCTGAGTGCCTGTTATTTAGTTTTAGGATTAGGGAGTTCATTATAGTTTATTAGAAATCTATTATAATGAAAGCATTGAAGGTGCTGATGCCTCGGTAGTTACAGCAGTGACAAATATGTCCCTTGATGAAGCTATAAAATTCTATGTGGACATGTCAGAGTGCCCTAGCTGTGCACCTATGCTTGACATTAGCTATGTTTCCATCCACTTGTCAACCGAATTACCTGAAGTTCGCCAAAAATATTCATGCAAATAAAGGCGGTGAAAATGCATTCCTACCTAACAGCATTACAGCGAATAAAAACTTGTGCGTAGCCTAATGACGTTACTTGCTGCTCTGCGATCAAATCGGTGTATCGAATAGATTTGACATTTTAAGCTGTTTCCATTCATTTTTGCACTGAATTGCAGAACCTTCGAGTGAACAGAAGTAGTGCGGTAGGCATCAAAATTAACTAGTTATTTTCAACCACATTTCATTGCTATCAGTGAATCTCATAAGTGAATATAAACGTTGTACTCAAACGAACACCTATAACTGCAATTAATTTAAGGTAGCTAAATGAACAAATGACGCGGTTATGCTAGATCATTAAGAGCTGCTCATGTCATCTACTTTAACTTTACTACGAATTTAACAGGTTGTTTTCTGACGATCAACGTAAACTAAAGCTGGGTACAGAAAATGACTCTTACAACAAAATTCATTAGGGGTCAGCTAATGCGACACATTTCCCAAAAATGCAGTCATTTAGTAAAGTTACCTGTTCCAATGAAAATGAATTCATTGTTTGGAGTAATTGCTTTCCCCATGATACGCATTACATTTCCGCATTCCTCGATTCCTATTGGAGTCTATGGAAGTGTCAAATAGTGCTATAAGTCGAAAACAAAGCTCTATCTCACAAATATGGCCAATTTACATCCAAGATATCATGGCATTTAACCCATAGAGCCATATTCTAGGACTTGATTTTGACCGGTGGAGCGGCTATCCTGGTAACGGACAGAATGACAGAATGACAGAGACACAAACAAACTACCGTATGCACCGCTTGCGAGCATGTGCACTGAGGCATAATTATAAAAAATAACTATAAATCAAGCTGTAGACATCGTAAGGTTGCTACAGTACAGATGAAAAGTTTCAGGAGCCTGAGGGCGCATCTGAAGCTCCAGGCTGGCGAACCCCGCTCTTGCGACCCAGCATGTGTCAGATGTTTCTCCTCTTGCACACCTGATCCTAGCGTTTGACCCCCTGTTAAAGATCCACCTCATTTAAGAGCCCTTGATGAGCTGCAGTCATTAGAATCGGGTGTGTTGGAGCAGAGAGTCGTCTAAGACATGCAGGCCTGTGGGTCTTCAGGAGCAGCGTTTCCCACCCCTGGTGTAGAGGGTTTCCAGCCATGGGTGTGAGGATTGGAACTGAAGTCAGTCATGGACTCTGAGCGGGTCAGGAGCCCTGGAGTAGACATGAATAAAGGAGCTCGGGCACTTCGGGGACCATCAGCACAGAGTGAGGTGAAGTCTCTGTACCCCGGCATCATTTCATGTTGAATTTGTAGTCCAGAGGTGGCAACCGCTGCCCATGCTGTCAAGAACCAAACTAAGATACCATGAAGGATTAGGGGTAATTCTGGTAGTGGTGCTAAAGCTCCTAAAATAAAACTCCTAAGCCCATGAACTTAGTCCACTGATTTTAGTCATCACCATGACTTAAGTCTTCCTGTAGGCAGATTGGAACGAAATCCTGGGGAGGTCCTTTAGCGTCTCAGGGCCTGAGTCTGTGTGATAGTGCAGATCTGTGTGGCTCCTCTCTAGACGAGAGGTTTAGACTGCAGGCTTACATCTGTCCACAGGGGGGCAGCCTGGGGAAGGTCCAGCTCTGCTTTCCAGCTGCGAGTCTAACAGTCTTCCTCCTCTCTCACTGAATTACACTCTTTACCTCTGCTTTTTGGCATTTAAGGCATTATAGCCCCTGTTCCTATTCTATATCCCTGCACCCGTCTGGAGTTGAAAAATACGGGGTCAGGACAAAAACATCCTGCCCTTGATTTTGGTCCAAATGCTTAGATTTGCTGACTGGCACCGTGCTGTCAGCAGCGAACACATCTGATTTGTAGAATCTGTCGGCTTTGTTCATGGGTGGAAGGGTCAGATGGTGGGACTTTAATTTCCGACCCCCTGGTCTTCATGCCTCTCAGAACCCTGACACTCGACAGTCCTCCGCACTCCTTCCCCCATATTTCCATATCAGTTCGCTGCTCTGAATCTGCGTCTCAGTGACTTTTCCCTCTGCTTTGAAGGGCCCGTGCAGGAGAGAGATGGAGAGCATTCTGAACAGCCTCAAGATCACAAACGTCCTGAACCCCAGAGGTTTCCGCATTCCCAACTGCGACAAAAAGGGCTTCTACAAGAAAAAACAGGTGAGGAACTGCCCGTTCTCCCGCTGTCCCCCCCGGCAGCCCCAGCTCCCTCTGGACAATATCCGCTAATAGAGAAAGACCACAACAAACAATGCAGCGCGGGCGTTCGTTCGGCGGAATCGCTCTCCGCGGTCGTTTTCTCGGCGCCTGAGAGGAAGTCGAGGATGCCTGCGACTTCTGAGGTCCGTCTCATCTATTGTGTTCGCGTTACATTTTTATGATGTTTCCCCGCTCTCCTGAAATGAACCACAGATAAGCACCAGGCAGGTTCCTCTCTCTGCTCGAGGGAGCAGAGTTCTGTTCCTCCACCCGGCATGTAGAACCCAAACTCCCACGCGCTCGCCGTGCTGTTCAGTGTTTATGGAGACTGCGGTCAGACTCTAACCCCCCCAACCCTCGTCTCCACCAGAGACCTGGTAGTGTATGATACCTCTTTGTAATCAGCTCCGCCTACAAGTACGGGAGGGAGATACTCCAAGGAATGCTGGGAAAAGTCAGCTGGCGGGGGTGGGATGTTCAGGTGGGTTGATAATTAGTAGTGTTTAATATGAACTCATGCTGTGGTAAAACAAAAAAAGCACCAGAACGGCCGTATCAAGGACAGTGATATTGGCCCTGTGAGAGCAGATGAGGGACTGCAACATTGCAGGTGGATACAGATTTATTTTCAAAGCGCTTAATGCTAAAATGCATAATTTACAGTATGCAGTATGTGGCATTCATTTGCTCCCATAATGAAATTCTGATGCAAATATTTCATCATATGGCAATCATCATTCATTTAGCTGACTCACTTATCGAGTGACAGCTGGTGTAAATCGCAGTGTACATAAGGTCACGCGCACACACACGCACAGACACGCCCACTCATACTCACCCACGCCCCAGAGCCCGTCGGCAGCGCTGGCTGTAGTCAGAGCAGTTTGCAGATTTAATGGGGTGAGCCTCGACGTTTTAGCTTAGCTGAAAGAAAGGATCGGTGGGGTTTTCCCCCTTAAGAAGCTTGGTACCCGTCTAACGGTAGCAGTCAGAGGTGCTGAAGGGGTTACCGTGAACGCTCGGCCCCGCAACTCATGGGAGCCCTCGGGGTCTGGCCTTGGCAAACTGTCGGTGTGATCGTGTGAGCGAGTGCCTCGCCCAGATAAGAGCAATTCTCAGAAACCAACACTCGCCCGTCTGCCAGTTCTGAGAAGAGCTGACTCGCCAAACTATTCCCTTGTGTGATTCCTGGAAAACGAGTAAAAAAAGAAAGAAAAAAAGCCCCTTAAACACCCCGAAGGTTTTTTTAAGCGTCAAGTCTTTTTCTTGGATGAGGTGTATCACACAGATGTTTTATGGTGCAGGGCTTGGGAGGCCGTGTGGTAGCATTGCTGAGGAGCTGGTTTTTCAGGCTGTAGGTTCAGTTCCCCGGTGGGTACCTTTGGATCGTACCCTTTATCGCCGGGAGAAAAGTGCAGCTGTGAGCTGCTTTGAAGTACATGCAGGAGTCGTGTGTCTTTCAGTGCAGGACCGTTGTTCTACAGTTTTAAAGACCTGACATCAGGCGCTGCTGCTTCACAGCAAAAACATTGTGAGTGTGAAACCAGATTGGGCTTCTCCATGGAGTTCTGCGTCTGCGGTCCCGCCATATTTGTGTTGGGCGCACCTCTGGTCTCCTGTCACAGTCCAAAGACATTCATGTCTCATCAACCGCAGACTCTGATTGGCCTTTTGGTGTAAATGTGAGTAAATGTTCGGTGATCTCAGCAATTGACCGGTCAACACTTCAGAGTGTACTCCTGCCCCTCACCCATTGAATTCTGGGATAGGCCCTGGCTCTTTGGCGACTTTGGTCAGGAATGTAAGCAGATTTGCTCATGGATGGATGGATACTTTAGGCTGCACAATGATCATGTGAAGGGGGTTGATGCCGCATAACATGAAAGAGTCTGAGCAGTAGAACCACTATAAAACAAAATCCTAAAATTGAAAGTCGTTAAACTGTGTTTGATTACATGTTCAGGTGGTTCCCAAGAATCAACTCGGGGCTCCGCAGATCATGGTCCTCGAGGGCCAAGAACTGCTGGTTTTCCACCCACCTTCAGCTGGGAGTCAGGTTTGATAGTGTGAGCAATGAGTGGCAATAATTGTTCAACTAATTGCTCGGAAGAGTACCTAGGGAAAGTTTGGCTTTCTTTTTTGCCAATCTGCAAAAATATTTCTTACCAATAGCTTTTTTTACCATGTGTTCCAATAGGTGTCCAGTAACACCTCCCAATTTATCCACGGCTAAATCCTTGGGGAAATGTCTGGGGCGCCAATCAAAGTTGGGGTGCCCAGAGGGCCTGGACGAAAATAATGAAAGTTTTTTTTTTTACCAATATTAGCTTTAGAGATGTCTAATTAGGGGTTTTTGGGGGTGCTGAATCTATTTCCAGCCATGAGTTTTGAGTAAGAATGACTCCAAGTCCATAAAAAGTCCATTAAAAGTGGTCTTATTGAACAATTACAAAACAAAACTTCCTAAATCCGTTTAAAATTTAACAAACTAACTCATCCAACTCCCCTGCGTCTCCCTCACTCCTGTTATCATCTGGCTGGTTGATGTTCTGGCAAGAGTTACCATGACAGTTCCCACAAGCAGAAATACACTGGACTCCCTGTTTTTTACAGTAGCACCTGAGAGTGTCACGGTCGCCTGCGCAGTTGCAGCTGACAAACTTCAGAAGGTAGTCAGGTGCAGTGGGATCTATTGAAGGGATTGGTGCATAACCTTGTTCTCCTAGGTTCCATCCATACTCCAGGAGATCCAGTGATGGAGTCTGTAGCAGTAGTCAATCCCTGGTCAGGGCATGCGTCCGCAGAGGGTGCTGTGCTGCAGCTCCTGAAGTCGGAGGCAGTTTCTCAGGCTTGATGCCCTCAGCTGCGGCCCGCTTGCTGCAAATGTCAAATCTTAAGATTTGAGGTGGATTTCCGCGGAATATGAGCTTGAACAGTTCACAGCCAGCTTTGATTATGTCACTTTTCTTGGCTCTGATGTCTATTAACACATCCATCGCCCTCTCTGCGTTGTCAGTCTTGCTGAGTTTGGTGCACAGAGTTGGTTTGCTAAACCCAGAAATTGCTGATACTGTATCGCAGCCAGAGAAACTGAGTAGGAAGTCAGATATTTACGGTATCTCTCCGGCAGAGCCTCCCGGATCTTTCCAACATCGTAAGATGTGTCTTTAGCTGTTTTTGACAGCTGGGTTGGCACCGTATTTCAGCAGAGAGCATTGCCCCGTACTCTTAACTGTTTATTTTCGTGCATGAGTGAATTTGCATGTGCGTGAAGTACCGCTCCAAAACCGGTATATTTCTTGGACCAGTTTCAGCTACAACCGCTACTGGATAAATTGCAATCTCTTCTCCTCGCGTGTATGTCATCATTTTGTGACTCCAAGTATTCTGAACTATGAAGCCATAGGAAGTTAAAGTTTTAAGTTCTGAACAGCTCTATCTAATTATTTTGATTTTGACTGAATATAACGTTACACTTGAAGCCCAGGAGCTTTAACTTGTAGGCTCGCCAGCGAAATACATTTACACATACCGACGGGGAGAAAAGACACTCAATCGTAACTAACATTAGCATTATTTACTTAGCCGAAGAAACTATAGAAATTAACGAGTGCATTTGCTGATGATCTTAGGCTAACTCGGGGTTAACTGCTGAAGATTAATATGATGAGCTAAAACAAATAAACTGATAAAGAGCCAAAGTTTTTGTAAACGTTTAAGGTGTATAGTCGGGTGGGTTTAGAATTCGTTTTGAGGTGCGCTTCCGGGAAAAAAAAAGGTCAACTCATTCCAAACAAGTCGACATGGTCTACAACATCCCAATCGTGAGCTTCTTATTTTCGAACTCCATCAAGGCCTTTATGGTCTGAAGCTACACACCAAATTTGGTTACTGTATCTGTAGCAGTTTCTGAGTAAAGCTGTCCCCTTTATCTCGGACGGACGGACGGAAGGACGGACGAAGGTCAAACCTATATCCCCCTCCCACTTCGTGTTGGCCAGGGATAATAAGGCAAGCCACGAGGGACAGAGGCGTGACTGCAGCTCGTGATGCGCGTTCATGTGATGTTGCTCAACTTGAATTTGAATTTTATGAACTAAATTTGAATGTGCGAACTGAATGAAATGCTTCAAGTTTTCTCTGAAATTTAATACAAATAATTTGTTTCAGTTTCAGATTGCTTGTTCATTCAATTTCAAAACCAAAAAAATTCACTTCAAAGCTGATTAGATTCAATTCAAAACCTGATAAAATTCAATTCAAAGCAGGTTAAATTCAATTCAAAGCTAATTAAATTCAATTCAAAACCAAAATTCAATTCAATTTCTGTTGGAACAAATTTCGTTCCATATCAACACCCCTAAAAACCCATAGTCAGATACCTCAAAAGCTAATAGCGGTACAAAAAAAAATACTTTCACTATTTTCACCCAGGACCTCTGGGCACCCCAACTTTGATTGGCTCTCCAGACGTTTCCCCAAGGATTGGGCCGTGGATAAATTGGGAGGTGTTACTAGACACCTATTGGAATACATGATAAAAAAGGTATTGGTTAGAAATTTTTTGCAGATTGGCAAAAAAAAAAAAAAAACCTAACTTTCCCTAGGTAGAGTGAAAACCAGGGCTGGATTTGGATTCGAGGACCAGATTTGAAGAGCCACGCTGCATCTTATTCGACATTCATGTTCCACACTTTATCCATGGTGCAGGAGAGGACGCTGGGGCGTGCAGCGCAGTTGCTTTAGAGAAATATTGCGATGTCTGGACTTGCAGGCGCGTTGCAGAGGTTCCTCTATTATTCCTGATTCGCCCTTAAGCTCTCGAGTGCTGATGAGTGTGTGTCTTCGATATGTCAACTCTAGTCACGCATTCTATTGTTTCTATACTGTTAATCATCGAAAAGATTTGCTGCTTGTCACAAAGAATTATGTAAGTTTTATTTTTGGGACACTGCCTCATTAATATCTCTGCCATTGTCCTTCGGGGCAAGGAGCTAAAATGTTACGAATCTGGCGCAGAAACGTCGCCGCTAACTCTTTAGTTTTTCCCGTCAGACAAGCCACCTCATCACACGCAGCGACAATCAAATTCCTAACACTCAAGATTGGATGGTGCTTTTCAAAAGCCATGCTGAGTTTTAGGAGATAACAGTTGGAAACAACTTTGAAGGGACTAGGGGAAGCCAGGGATGGGAGTTTTAAGAGGAACATCAGACAAAATGCTGAAGTGTGCAAAAAGCTTGAGTACTCTAAATGCTAAAGTATGCCACAGGCTCCAGGCAGTTCCTCTATCCAGAGCTGAATGCCTGATTGTGGGCTGACTTCCACCCCACTCCCTGAATCCTCTGTATCCAGCTGGCTTTGAACGAGAGTCCGGGAGCGTAAGTCGTTTGTTTAGATCACTGCACATCGTGTAGGGTGGCTTTAACGCTTAAGGGCGTAAGTGTAGGTTCCAGTGAAGTGTGCCAGAGACTCATTACTCCAAGGGCTTGACGCTTTGGCGGGGTTGTTTTACAGTAATGATGAAATACTGTATATTCTGTGGCGATATTTTAATTTCTAAACGTAACCTGCCGTGCATTTCAATATTAAATTGAAGCACTGATTACTAAAACCCCACAAGTCAAGTCAAGCCAATTGTGACTTATGGGGTTTTAGTAATAGGTGCTTCAATTCATAGACACGCTTTTACGTGTCATTGAGAGAGAGATTCATCGACGAGCCGAAACGCTTTTATCGCTCACAGATGTAGAGTATAATGTTGATTATCTTCTAACTCCAGCGCATATCAAGGTCAGGGATATGTTTTATGGTTATCAAATTGACGGTTCCTACTGTTGATGTGTTAAATGCGGAAGAATTCGGGAAGATCTAAACGACTTTGAAGCGGACTAAATCATTTTTGCCAGATGACTGGCCTTTTTGAAGTGGTAAGGCCGCTGGGGTGCTCCCAGACTGCAGTAGTGAGAACCTACTGATGCTGGTGCAAGGAGGGACAAACCATGAACCTGTGACGAGGTTTTGGGCACTCAAGGCTCATTGATGCACCAGGGCGTCTACGCTTGTCCTGTCTGGTCCAAACTGACAGAAGGGCGACTGTGGCACAAGCTGTGAAGAATTTTAAGGATGGTTACAGGAGGAATGTGTCAGAACACACAGGGCATCACCGTGCTGCGAATGGGGCTGTGTAGCTGCAGATAAATCCGAGGGCCCGTTATGAGCCCTGACCAGACTCCAAAGTGCAGGATTTACAGATGACTTATTAATGGTGTTTTATTGCCATTTATCATAGAGCAATTTCTGAGGTCCTTTAGAGTCCATGATTGGTGTGTGAGAGCAGTTTGGGCAGCACGCAGAGGATTGGCAGCATATTAAGGCTGTTGGTCATAACATTTTGGCTCATTGTTGTGCGTATCTATGTACACTCAAGTAAATGAATGTGCACACAGATGAATAATGGTCTGGTAGAGCCTGAACTGAAAACAACTCATGTTGTGAGTGGGAAAGGCCTTAATTAGGGCGTCGGGGAAACAACTGCTTAATGCACGCGAACAACAAACTGTGGAGAGTCAGGAAAACAAGGGCGGAGCCTGGAGCTGTGGAGAACGGGGCACAGACAGGGAACGATGTCCAGAGTGCAGGCCGGTCCGGCCCGGCGTCTTCTCACCCCGAAAATAAGCCACGAAACCCGAGCCTGGCTGCACAGAGCCTTCAGCAGAGCGGCCATACCTGTTGAGTTTGCAGCGAAAGCTAATTATAGCTGTAATTATATGAATTGGCACGACTGACTGTTGGCACTGAGTCACCGGCCTCGTTCCGCTGTCAGCCTGAGTCTGCTGATTTTGTTCCAGGATTCAAACTGTATTTTACTGCGCAGGGCTGCCAGATCTGAGCAAACTGAGGAAGGGTGACTTCGACCTGAAAAACTGAGTTAGATTTTTGACGGGTAAGGTCACCTCTAGTTACTCAGGGTATCGAAGCTCTTGCCCTGAGGTAGAGTATGAGCTGGCCAACCAACCTCGACCCCTCCCCCTCCCCTCACACGATTGGTCCCCTCCCTTCGCTCCCGAGCCCCCCCAGAAAGAACAGACGTGAAGGTGGTCACCCCCATAATTGCTCACCTTATTTGAAAAAGCCCTGCAAAAATAAATACGCAGCCTTTCTGAAATCATATGCTTCCCACTATTGGTTTATAATAAATGACTGCCTTGGGAAGGCCAGTGGGTTATTTTCTGTGTGCGTGCATTCGTGTGTATGAGTGCGCATGGGCGCACGTATGTGCGTGTGTGTATGTGTATATATAACATATCCTACATGTATATGTGCTCATTTTCCTGCGGTGTTGAGTTACCAAAGTAATATTTATACTGCACAGCCCTCTGTGTTTAATCTGAATTCACTTGACCTGCAATCATTTTTAACCAACACCGAAGCTTATATTATGTCTTTTTTTTCTCTCGCTGTGGATATTTATGAGAGCAATATCCCTGCGCTGGCTGTAGTGAAAAGAGTCCTTATCCTGCTCACGGCTCGCTTCTTAATTTCACAGCTATTATCTGTCATGATTTCTTCTTCATGCTGATGCAGCCAAATGTGTACTTTATTTTGTGTACGCAGGCCAACGTTTTTAATGCAAAGATATGACTGCGTGGCCACGAAAATATAACTATCGAATGAAGAGTGTAATGGAGGAAAGCTGGTAGATTTTCTTGAATATCCCTCCGTCGACTGAGAATTCACTTTGGGCACGGCAAACTTGAGACAAGAATATTTTTGTACAATAGTTGTCCGTTAAACTTCAAAACAAGGAGTCTAACTGCTTAGAAAAGCACAATTTGGAATTTGAAAGAAAAACAATAACAGAGAAAATGTCGTTTTGAATGTGATGAACTTTGTTCCTCGACAGCAGAGGCTGGCGGTATGAGGCAGTGTAGTCAGTAGCCTGGGCATCATCTGACTCTGGATCAGCTAAGATTGACTGCGTGGGAAAATTTCCTTTGAAAACTGTGATCCACTTACACTTTTAAGGCTTCCACACGCAAGCAATCGTGGCCAGTCGGAAGCTTTTGGAAGTGCCGGGAACCGTCCGAATCTCGCGCAAACAATTGTAGAAAGTCAGCGATTGGGGAAAAAAATTTTATCCCATGATCCACTTACACGAGCATTTATGATTGATTTTTTTCCTACCAACGTCAACAATAAATATGGCGTTGTTTTTGTAAACGGTTTCTAATTGGCTAATTGCAGAGGAAATATTCACAACTTAGTTTGCACTTGACCAACAAACGATACTCCCGCGTCCTTCTGACTCATCCAACTCATACCTTCCTGTCGGAAGAGGGATCCGCGTGATCTGATCCAGTTGGAGCCTCTATTATTCAAGCGGAAGGGTCAGTACAGGTCAGAAGTCATGATCCAACTATGTCTTCCGTGTAACAAAAATTCACACTTGTAATCGCTCGTAACTGGTCGGAAGGGGAGAATCGGGACAATCGGAGACCTTAAAAGCGTAAGTGGATCACAGGCATAAGGAACGATTTCACTGGTGGAGGTTTACCGTCGCTTGAAGAGAGGAGTTGAATGTGACCTGCACAGGTTAGAGCGCCTTTTAGGGAAGTCCTGAGGAAAAAAGCAGATATTCTTTTAGTATATGAACTAATTAAGACCCCCCTCTGAAATGTTTGAATGAATAAAAACTGTATTCGATTCAAATGGGTTTGTTTGTAAGGTGCGTTTCATGAAATAACTGTCGCAAGGACACTTGACGATTTAGTCAAAGGCCCGGCCCAAATCTCCAGGGAAACAAATAAAGTTAAACTTCCAGTTGGGGGAAACGTCACGTAGTGATCAGAATAAACTCCACAATGGGCAGATCCCAGGAGGAAACCGACTGTTTAGGGGAAATTATCGATCTCTCGTTGGCTGAGGAATTACAATACGGCAAATAATGGTGAACGTTGGAGGGGTTAGATGTAAAGGGATGTCTGGTGGAATGGAGTCGGGTGATTGGTGGAGTGTAGTCGGGATGGGCGGAGTCAGAACTTCGAGAGAGGAGACTCAGGCTGGAGGAAACGTCTCTCACGGGAGTCCACAAGCCTCCATCTCGTACCCCAAGGGTCCTGAAGAGAGAGAGTGAAAAGGAAGAGATGAGGGGGGAGAAAAGAGATGGAGGGCGGGGTTAGTCGAACAAGGTAGACGAGTAAGGTGGGGTTTTGGCGGAGAGATAGGAATGCTGGGTAATTGAAGGCAGAATGGAGTGGAGCTCAGGTGTGATCTTGTTGCTTGACTTGCATTCATATATTACCTATATATTATTCACTGGATATAGACTGAAGTTCACTGGATATAGAATGAAGTTGACCGAGTACCTGGGAGTTGAATCTGTAGTGCTGGGAATTTCCTCAACCACACTCAAACACGAACACACGCACACACCTACACGTGCGCAGACAGGCATTTACAAACACCCATGTATTCACACCTGCACTAACATATGCACAAACACATTCACACGCACAGGACTGCACGGACACACACAGTGGACACACTATCAGCCTTAAGTGTCCCCTCGTCAGTGGAATACAATGTTTGTCTCTTGTCTGCTCGATGAATTGGACTGAGGAAACAAAAATAGACACTTCTATCACTGCCAGAATCGCATGCACTACAGCAGCGGGGCAAAACGAGGTTGGGATGGAATGAAGGGATGGAAGAAAGGTGGACGGAGCGAGCGTGGAGGTTCCAGTCCTGGGGGGCGGGGGATAGATGTGTCCTGGGGCGGTCAAGGAGAGTAGGGTGGAGTGCTCTTAAATTCAGTCCCTCATGCACACAATCTCCTCTTGAGAAGTGCATTCTGGGACCTGCGATCTATAAGTCGAGCTCCACCGTATCCGCAGGGCGTTCGTATGTTTTCCAGCTCAAAACCCCCCTCCCTGATGCCTATCTGCGCTGGGATTGCCAGATGGCCGGGGCGGTTATCGAGGGGTGAGGAGCTGGGGTGTAGTGGGGCAGTTTTGGGTTGGGGTTGGTCTGTAAATCATTTGTTTTTCCCATAATTTGGTGCTCGGCAGTATAATCAGCAGCAGATGATTTTGACTCTGCGCCAGCGTCTTAAAATAGCGCTCCGGTCTCGGCGCTCCTCCTGAGCGGCCTGTGCTTGTATTTTAGCTGCTATTTCTGGGTCATTTTTGTTTGTTTTTTGTTTTCGTAAACATTCTTTTCTTGGTTATCTGTTTTTTTATGTTCTACTGCGGCTCAGTCCCCCGTATCTCAACCCCGTGTGACCTGAAGAAGTCAAGCGCATGTACAGAGGTGTAAATTCAGGCCAACAAAGTGACAGTCTTTCTCTGAATTTTGTCCCGATGACCTGTACATGCTTAGAAGTACAACCGGGAGTTCAGATCAATGACTAGAGTAAGTTGTTGTGTTTATGGATGAAAGCAACACGATGTTCACCTATGACAAGACTTGACCTACGACCCCTGTGAAAGCCTTCTTTCTGACCCCTAGATTTTCCCCCATCTGTCTGGTTGGACTGGTAGCCATGACTGGAGGGTAGAGCTGTTCCGGAAGGTTCCGTGAGGGTAGTTTATGGTGTGCCTGTGGACTGAAGCCAGGCTCGAGGAGCGGAGCTGGGTTTGGTGGCTGGCCCTCCTTTGGGCTCTGCGGTCGCTCTTGCTCGCTGGCAGCAGAGATGACGCTAACCTCAGTCTCGCCGACGACGCGAGCGGGCGCCTCCGCTTGGGCCCTGCGAACTTTCCACCGCGAAAAGTCCAACGGCCTCCTCCCAACAGAACGCTGCAAAACACCAAACGTCAGCCCGGAGTATTAAATAAAATCACGTCTTTGACTCGTTCACTATAGACTGGAAATATATTTTTTATTTTTTTTAATAAAGGACTCAAAAAGGGGGCCTTTAAGGTGAGACAGTTCTGCTAAGATAATTTTATTCGTCAATCAAGAAGTCACTTAACACTTTCCCCACCGGAGAATTATTTTTATATTTTTTGTGTCACCAGCCATGATATTTATGGATTTTCAATACCTACTTTTGTCGGGAGATATGTAGCAGTGCTCTTGCCAGATTACAGTGAAGATGTTGATTTTGGGAATATCTCGTTAATGGCGCGGAGCCGTTCCGTCACACTTTAAAGAAAATCTCCTCAATGGTGGGAAATGGGTTACAACTAGATTGCAGTACGACACAAAGACTGCGTTTATTGGCTTTTCGGATGTTCGGGTGCTCATGACAGCCTGAAGTGTGACGCATCTGGAAATGGCGTCGGTGAAGCCTGGTTCTCTCGACCCCTGGGCTGGGTGGACGTTATGTTTAGCAGCTCTCAGGCGCGCCTGGCCTTCGTTTTGGGACCGTTGCCAGGACGGATGGAATGGCCTGCTCTCATTTAGAATTTGAGCCTGTCCCTGGCTTTGGCACCGACAGCGGAGATACCCGCTGTGGTATTTTTTTTTTGGGGGGGGGGTGTCATTGTGATGGGGGAAGTATTCCCGGCACTCGGACAGGAACACCCAGGGGTCTGCGATTCTCATCAGCCTCTGCTCCTGCATGGACCACCAACCTCTCAGAAGAAATGGGTCAAAATGGCTCTGCTGCGTCTCCATAGGGAACCCAACTCAGTCCAAGGTTTCTTCTTTGAGATCACTGTATATGGGAGTTTCCACGCTGAAATCACCCACCATATCGGGATTAGAGACCCTTGATGGGGAGAGTTGCGACAACTGAAGAATAGGAGCGATTTTGTTTCCATTTCGCAAAACCTGGTCATTGTACAGAGTGGAAATCGTTGGACTTTTTTGTTCTTTTCCTGGAAGTCAAACATATTCATTTTGGGGGAAAAACAATAAACTGGACAGTAATGGTATCAAGCAGCATTTAGAGGAGAAAATGTTCAGAGAAGAGAAAAGGTAAAATGTAAAACGGAATAAAAAAAGTTGTTCACTTTGAAACGGTGCCCGATAACACAATGGAGACAAAATGGCTCCGTGTCCAGATTCTCGACACCCCTCATTTCGCAACTCGCTCTTTCTAGGGTCTGTAGTTGGGTTTTGTGAAGCACTAAGATGGACTCCTCCATGGATCTCAGCCAAAGAGCCTGAGCGTGTTTGTGCACTGTAAACCACTGAAAAGATTCTTTTCAGTTATCCATGTAACATTAACACAAATCTCATTTTCTCTCCCTTTCTCTCTCTCTCGCTCATTCTATCACTCTCTCTTCCTCGGTTCTCTCCTTCGTTTCCTCTCTCCTTATTTCCACAGTGCCGCCCATCTAAAGGGAGGAAGCGAGGCTACTGCTGGTGTGTGGACAAGTACGGCCAGCCACTGCCCGGCTACGACGGAAAGGAGCGGGGCGAGGCGCAGTGCTTTAACCTGGAGAGCAAGTGAGCCGGAGGATAGAGAGAGAGAGAGAGAGAGAGAGAGAGAGAGAGGGGGGAGAGGGAGGGAGGGAGAGCGTGATTGTAGCTGCGGTGCTCGGTGGATTGTGCGCACATAGACTGAACGGACAAAGACTTTTGAAGGTGCCGGTCTCGGCGGCCGGGCCCGGCTCGGGACAGTGGTTCGGGCCCGAAGTCACGTGACCTCGGAGGGAATGCACGGAGCACATAAAGACTGGAGATTATTACAACTTTGGCCAAGCCATTATATTTCTTAGGGCTTTCTATATTGTGCTTAGGGAGCTTAGGATTCCCAGATAGAAAGAGACATGAGAAAGAGAGAGAGAGATGAATTTGAGTGAATATATATGTGTGTATATATATATATACATACATGTATATATTTATACACATATATAGAAATATATGATCTGCACTATTCTGTATGGAGGGGGAGAGAAGGCACTTCACTTCTGGAACAGGAGGGATTTCCCACTCACTTTGATACGAGCTGCATGTGACCCGCTCCATCCTGGGAGGCTAATGCTAAATGCGCTACCAATCCACACGGCGCGTGTAGAGACATACACACCAGCAATATGGATTCCGCCTGTGTGTGTGTTAGCTAGTGTGCATGTGTGTGCGTATGTGTGCGCGCGCGAATGAGAGAGCATGTACGTTCAACCATATATATGCTATTTCTTTTAGGGGAGAAAAAAAGAAACTGAAAAAGGTGCTTCTGGATTTTGTCCCAGCGTTGCGGGTAGCTCATGGCGTCAGTTTGTGGAGGAGGGGGGGGGTTTGTCCGGGTGAAGGCCTTCGTGTGGCCTTGTGTAGGGCCTGGGGTGAAGCAGAGGCTCATGGGAGTTGTGCCTGACTCTTCTGAAGAGCGTTAACTGCCTTAGATTATGCCGTTTCACTGCAGCAGGCCAGAGTACGATGCCCCAAACCCCCGACAAAAGAACACGCCGTGTCCCGTCCATTAAGCTTCTCACGACTGGTGCCCAAAGTAAGGTGTGATGCTGGAGTCTGACAGAAATATCACGGTGCTTTTCTCACGGATGGAAGGTGTTGGGAGAGACTGCCCTCCTACCTGTGTCTCCTGTACGGCGGAGACGGAGGTTACAGCTCGGGAGCGGAGATGGGGGTTTATAATGGTGCCTTTAAATAAGCTCTTTTTGTGTTTTATACCTTCACACGTTTACGGTGCTCAGATATACTACAGCCACAGGATGTGCGTGTGTTTGAATGTGTTTGTGTGTGTGCGTGTGTGTGTGTGTGTGTGTATGCATGTGTGTGTTTGTTTGTGCCCTTGCATGCACATGTATGTGGACTTTGTGGTTCATACAGTATGTGTGCTATAAACGTGTGTGTGTGTGTGTGTGTGTGTGTGTGTGTGTGAGGGAGAGCCTGTGAGTCAGAGTCTGTGGGTGGTCTCGGTCTCGACCTGCCGTGTAGAGGCTCGGTCTCCTCTGCTCCAAAGCGGCTTCTTCTCTCCCGTCGACCTCAGAACCGCCAACCCCCGCCCCCACAACCCCCCCAACCCCATCACTCCAGCCTGCGACCTGCAGCGACGCATTTGGGCTGAGCCCTCTCATCACACACACACACCCACACACACACACACACACACACGCGCGCGCGCTCGAAAAGTTTAACCAACCCTCCGCCTTTACGGGCCGAGGGTGACACCCTTCTCTGGGATATTAAAGATGTGGATTCATGAAAAATGCAAAAGTGAAATGTTTTTTAGAAAATAATAATAATGATTATAAAAATAAAAAAAAATGGACATTCATTATTGCCAGTAGTGGTTTCTGCTCGAGACTCTTCTGCCACATCCTGTGTAATGACTTGAAAAGCGGAGGGTTACCAACCTGGAGCGATTTCCCGGGTAGCTCAGTAGCATATACTTGGCTGTACGCTTGTTCTAAAAATGCTGGTGCTGCCGCCATTTCTGTCTGGTTTTGTTGACTTGATTTTTTGGGGAAGATCATAACATATCTGTCAAACTGGTTACCCTCCTCCATTTTATTTTGTTTGTATTTTTCCTTGGCCAGCTGTGTGTCTGGATGGACGTGTATACAGTACGTAAACATATATTTATCTCTGAAAATATATAAGCTGATCCAAACTATTCATTTTCTTAAGAATGGTACCGTGACTTATCAATCGCACAACAGAAAAAATAAGCAGAAAATAAACAACAGCAGAAAAGTTTGGGAATATAATCACTAATAGATATTTAATGCTTATTTCTCAGCAGTACAACAAATCAAATGTTCTTAAACAGATAATCGTGTAAATTTGTGGTATAACCTGCACTCTTCTCGTACAAATAAGTCTCACTCCACCTCTCGTTGTGCTGCGCTGAAGTCACATCTATGTGTAACAGAGCATCTGAACATTGTCATTAAGTCACTTTTCTGCTGGTCTGGTAAGGATCTCTCCTTTCACGGGTAATTGTGTGTGTTTTTGTGTGTATTTTTTTAAAGGTATCATTTTAAAGAATTTTGATTCTTGAAGCTTTCATGTTACTAAACTAGAAATCACAGCTGTTCTTTTCTTTGAGAAAGAAAAATGATTCTGTCAAAGTATAATTTGTATTTAATGTCCTTTTTTAAAAAAAATAAAGAATAAACATTATTTTAATTTACCATTGAAGTTCAAGCATCCTTCACTGATCCTATATAAACAAGGGCTGCTTGTGGCAGTTGTGACCGATGTGGGATTCTTACGCTCAGCTGACAGATTCAGTGTTCGACTCCTTTACTGCTCGTAAAGACACTGATGCCCATCAAACGCACCCTCTTTAGTTCCTCTGTTTCAAAATGAAAGGGGGATTTCAAAATCAAAGCCATTTTACAATATAAAATCCCCACAGAAATTAAGTTTGGATTAAAACTGAAGTCAAGATTTACATCTGTATCCATCTATTCATTATCTGTACCGCATGGGGACTGCAGTCTACCCTGCTGACTATGGATGAAAGGAAAGGACTCATCCTGGACAGCTCGCCAATCCATCGCAAGGCGCACACACACACACACACACACACACACATCTATGGGCACTTTAGTGTCTCTTATTAGCCTGATGTGTCTTTGGACTGCAGGAGGAGAGTGAACGATCCGGAAGTAACCGACACGAAGAAAAGGGAAAGGTAGAAACTGCACAGAAAGACCTCAGGCCGGAAAACATTTACATTCCCTCATGTTTAAGTGTGGAAAATATCATATTAAAATAACTAAACATAAACTGACTGCTCTGCAGAGAATGACCACTCAAAATTGCGTTGGGTTCAGCTCTAGGATCGGTTTGGGATGTGTGCGAGCCAAACTGGCTCATAGTGAAGTCCAGAACTGCTAACTTGAATTTGTGATTCTCAAGACTCAGAAGAGGAATGAGCTGATGTCTGTGGAGCAGACAGAGGATCCGATCTGCCATGAGAATTTAAGCAGGACACTGCAGATATGAGCCACCAAAGTCATCGCAAGTTTACTGAAGAATAAACTCACATGTTGACGCACATCCCTCTCCACACATCGACCCACACATCCCTCTCCGCTCTCCGGGGGATCTCAACCTCAAATACTGACAGATTTAAACATATATTTGCATAGATGTATGTTGACACAAGTTCACATGCAGACAAGCACGCGCACACACACACACACACACATACGCACACAGGCACACACACCGCCTCATAGCACTCTGTCCATTCGGAAAACTTTGTTCCACAACCTTTTCAGACAATAGGAAAAAAAAGAGCTCACAACTGAATTCAGGGTTGAGGATAAATATTTATATGCATATACACTATATATATATATATATATTTACAATATTGTAGTAAATACAAAAGTGTACATAAAAGTGATTGTATAGCTGCTTTTGGAATACTATAACAACAAATATGGCAGCACTCTTTCTGAAGCAGTGAGCAACAAGGACAAAACCGCATGGGGGTAAAAAAAAACAAACAAAAAAAAACAGGGCAGAATGCTCAGTGCAGGAGGATATCTCGACAGCAACCACACTCAGGCCGCTATCGAATTCTGCCCCAACGACACAAGTTTGAAGCGAGTGCTTCTCTTCGTAGAGAGAGAAGAGTTCATAAAAGAGCCTGCCAGAAGAGTTAAAAGTACAACATTTAACAGAGGTAGGCAAAAGTCAATACCCGCTCGAGAGTTAATGTCAAGGTCCTGGATAGCCAAACCCGCGCATCAGCAGTGCGACTGGGCTCGGTTACGTTTCCCAAAAGCTAAGCGGCTAACGTACATAGCTGGAACCATTGACTGTTTATGGCCAAACTATGTAAGATGCTAACGTAGTTTGCTGAACTTTTGGGAAATGTTCCCCGGATAAAAAAACGCCAGTACATCGCAAAGACAAAAATATACATATTCCACTGGTGCACAAATACTGAGGAATATCTACGGTCTTTCAGCAAATCAAACAAAGTAAAACAAAAACACTTGACTCCATTGACACCGGACGTTGCATGCAGATGTCTGGTTTTTATAAATCATTCATTCATGAAAAAATAAAACCCTGAAAGCATATTGAGATGAGTCAGGCAGAAGCCCACTCACCAAGTTTCTTGTATTCAGAACCCAGAAATAAACACTTTTCTTATATACATCCATACAAAAAATAATGAAGCAAACATATATATAAATATTCTTAAAATAATTACAAATATTAAATACTATAATGTTTACATAAAGCTTAAATAAATATTGCTGAATAGTTTATGTAAATACGATTTTGATTATTTTCAGAAAAATAGCTTTTTTTCCTTTTGATTTCTGGGAAACACAGGGTTAACAATCATAGACAGTGTACCTGAATTGAAGATGCACATTAAATAAATAAGAAAGGTATCAAAAGAAGATTCCGTGGTGCATGCGGTGGGCAGTATGTATGTGCGTACAGGTGTCTGCAGGTAAGAGTGTGTTGGTGTGTGTGTGAGTGTGTGTGTGTGTGTGTGTGTGTGGCTGAATGGTTCGGCACCGTCAGTGAGTAAGCTCTTGTTGGCAATCCGATTCTCCTATCAGATCACTGGAACCCAGAATTCTCTTCCCATTCCAAGAAGATACACACCAACACCGGCCTTTTTGACCGTCCAGTGACGACTCACACTGCAGAGACAGAGAGAGAGAGAGACCATTGAGAATACTGTGTCAGTTCTGCTGTGCCGATGTGACACCACCTGACTGATGGATGACATCAGACTGGGACGAGCAGGGTGCGCCAAAATGTAAAGGCTAACTAAAGCTGCTCTGATCTGGGGGACTGCCAGGGGGATGTCAGGCTCAGCTTTGCTTGGTGGGATTGAGGAGAACGAGCACAGGTGTGATTCCTTCAGGCTGCAGAGTCGAGCTACGGACACCGCACACATGACTCACCTGTTTGGCCTTGTAGAAGCCGTACTTGTCGCAGTTGGGCAGGTAGAATTTGGTTAGCTTGTCTCCTTGCTTCTGCTGTGACTTGGCAATCTTCTCTAGTGCTCTCTGCAGCTCGATATGACAGGGACCCTGTGAATAAGCAGGAAGGGCATTATAGACTGAATTGTTTCAATTTCAGTCAAACAGGCCTCAGTGACTGCCTCTCAGGAAAGATTCAGAATATCTTAACGCTATTTATGGTCCCCAAGGATTAAGAGGCTTCCAATGGAAATAAATGTATAGGACTATATTTCCATTATGCTCGAAGATGAGTAAAAAATAATCTTTGTCAGTTGCGCATCAATGATAAATTGAATTTAAAAAATGCAGCACACATTTAGACTACTCTACGTGGCAGTCTGCAGGGAGAGAAATAGATTTTGTTTAATGCGGATTTCCTCAATTCCAATGAAGTTCGTCTATTTTCGGAAGCGCGGGGGCTCCCCCCTGTGGTTTGCGTTTCAACTCACAGTCGAATATTAGTAGGTGTCCGTGTTTCCTTCTGCATTCATTTCTTTAGGTGATGCGTTCTAACCACGTCCTGATGTTTAGAGAAAATTATTTTATCGATGTGTCAGCGGGGTGAGTGAGTGATGTGTAAAGTGTGTATGTGTATCAGTGCTTACCGGCTCCACAGGCTTCTTCCGGATGGCGTTGAACTTGGCTTTCATGCTGTCCTGAGCATCCGCAGCAGCCTTCGGATCAAAGGGCTTGTTGTTTCCGGGGAGGTAGATCGGTACTTGGTCAGGTGTGGCAGCGCTGTTCCCTGCTTCTGAGTCTAACTCACTCTGATCAGCATAGGCTATGGAGCGAGAACGAGAAAAAGGAACGAAGTGAACATAACAGTCAATTAATATCAGTTAATGCAAAGCAGCTTTTAATAGTTTCTAACGATGCAATAAAAGATGCCGGCGTTCGTTGGCTATGGCGCGAGCAATATGCATCTAAACGGCCAAACTTTGTAACCGGTCTCTGAAATATAATTCACCGGTGACCACCAAGCGAGCTACTGCAGCAGAATGTAAAATTATTGCATTAGGACAAAATACAAGTCTTTCCTTTTCGTTATTGTCTCCCGGTAAGGAAGCGTAGCCTACCTGGACCTTGAGGTCCTTGGCTTCGCTGAGCTTCGGAGATTTCCATGCATACGGCTTGCCCCCGGGTGAGTGAGTGAAGGGGTCGGGAGTCGCCGGGTCTTGGTGTGCAACGTAAGCCAGAGCCGCAGGGCGCCGTGTAGATTCCGCAAAAATCCCCCTTCTTGAGAGCGCAGACCTGGCAGCACCCGCACCCCGACTCCCGAAGAGTCTCCTCACATTCCGGCGCAACCGCCGGGCATTCCTGGACCCTCTCCGGCGTGCAGGAGGCGCAGCGAATTGGCTCTTGTGCCAGGAAGGGCGAACTCTGCGCCGGGGCCAGAAGGACAGAAAAAGCTGCCGCGACCCAGGAGAATTTCATAAATAATCCGCTCATCACAAACGAATGGTAAAAAAATGAAGGAAGAAGTTGTTACTTGGTATCTCGCTAAGTTAATCTTTTAAGAAGATGACTAACTTCACTCAGCGCGCAGCGGTATTTATACGGTCGCTTGACCTCCAATGTATGTTAATGTTTGACGCATCGGTAATATAAATGATTTCTTGAAAGAAGGTGTCATGATTCGATGTCTTCTGATTGGTTTGCGCAGATCCGGTCAGGGGCTTATTGAATGAACATGTAAACGACGTCAGTATTTACGTTGGAACAGACAGTACCGGCACTTCGTTTTGTGGGAAAACACAACATTGGTAAGTGACGACAACACTGTTTCCAAAAAGAAAGAAAAAAAAGGATGGAGGGGGGTTGAGGGGGTCTCTCCTTCCCTGCGACCTCTTTGTGTGTGTGTGTGTGTGTGTGTGTGTGTGTGTGTGTGTGTGTGTGTGTGTGTGAGTGCGTGTGTGTGCCTGTGTGTGTGTGCGCGCGCGCGTGCATGCTGGATGTGGCCTCTAGCCATCCCGTAGTCATTATGTTTTGTCCTGAACTAAAATGATCGCCAGAAGATTCTGCTTTTTTCCGTTTGAATAACCCATCTTAAATCATTCACTTTGTAACTAAATCTAGAGCTTATAATTCTAATCGATTGAGATTAAATACAATTTTAATTCATATTGCTCGGTATTGCAAATCTTTTATTTGTTTTGTAATGCTTAACTGAAACGATCTGGCTGAGTGCACATGTTATGCACACAGTCAATTCATAAGAACAATGGCTGCTATTCATAGCTATCTCCTTCTCCCCGTAAAAGTTTCCACATGCGGACATTTCATGTTGCCAAATTATGTTTTCCATAATCGTCAATTACTTGTCACAAAGCTCCTCAACAGCTGCAATATTGACAACTAAAGCCTTTTCAAAATGCAGTCATTGTTATCTCTGTCATTATTATTTAATATAGGTTACAGCTGTAAAATGGGATGAAATAATTCTCCGATGCGTTGCACTTAAACTGATGCAATGTAGCTGTAAAGTCTTGGCAACATATTGAAATGGGTCATGTCAATAAAGTTTTATTTAGTTTTAAAATGACAATATTAGCCCCTAAAGTGCCTGCATTGTTTGGGGTGATCAGTAAGCACTCCTCTGAGTCATGATGCTTCGTACCCCTGCTTGAATTTGACCTTTCTCAGCAGAACAAATGCCAAATTCAGTTCAGGATGACCTCTCCCCATCTTCTAATTACTCATTTCCTGTGGTAGCTGTCAGTGGGGTGCTTAGCATTACCCAGAAGTCAGCGCTAGCGTGAAGACAGCCACGTTCTCTTTTGCTTTCTCTCTCTGTCTCTCTCTCTCTCTCTCGCTGGCTCATCCGACTCTATCCTATCCTGTCACGTCTCTGTGCCGCCGCGGGGGCGAGGATCCCCAGCAGGCTAATCCCCAACAAAAGGGGGCATTATTGCGGCCCCCAGAAATTCTGATGCAACCGTAGTCACACCGTCTCTCTTGCCTTATCTGCCCTTGAGGTTGTGCGGTTTGCTGTGGCTTCGTGTTCCGTCGGCGTGACCTCGCATTCGTGCCTGAGGAGTATCGTGACACTTTTTATCCCAGTTTTGGTCCGTCTCTCAGAAAATAGGCCCCCAAATTGTTTGTCTTTGTCTCTGACCCAACTTTATTCTCCCGTCCTTCTTTAGGCAAAATTGGTTCGTCTGGCTGCTCGCACACTCTTAGCATTTTCCCTGGAAAGATTTAAAAAATAAGCTAGAAAGTGCTTCCCTATGAAAACCAGCGAAAGACCCATTCTGTCCCAAGATTTGATGCGTCTAAGAGTTTAAGCTTGTTAGAAAAGGTTAAGCATAATATGTGATGTAGCCCCAATGTGATGTGTAGAGGAGGATCTACATGACATCTGCTGGGGCATGTAAGGCAGTTGTGAAGTTAAATACCATCAGGTTACCGAAGCTTTGATTGAACAGACAGATCATGATCAACGACGACAGGCGTATTCTGTTGCAAGTTCATTGAGTTCAGAGCATTCACAAGTGAGCATAGACTTTTCCATCCATTGCTACAGATAGAAAATAGCCAGAAAATTATAATAGGATTTGCGAGATTAGAGATCATTTATGGCACGGACCCAAAAAAATAAAATCATGCTCACATTATGATGGCTGGAAGACTCAAGGACCCTAATCCCATTACGTTCACATGTACCATCGCATATTCACGTGCGTAAAACAATTATATTTTGAGGAGGACCTACTTTGACAGCATTCCGCCACCATAACCTGAAGTGACCCAATGTACAGAACCGTTTCCAAGATTAGCACGACATGATAAGCTCTTGGGGATTGACGGATATTGGGCTCTCTCAATAGATCCGCACATTAATGTCTCAACACATATCCATGTTTGGAGCTGAATGGAGATGATCTTTGACAAAGTATGCAAGATTTTTGCGTAGTTTATTGAGTTCATCCTCCTCCAGTGATGAATTCAGATTTTAGCCTCACTGAGAGGAGAAAGGGGGTAGAATACGTTGTCATGAATGTCCCAGATTGTCCCTCAAAAGTTAGCAAAAGCGCCATATCATCGTCTGCAGATGGACTGAAAGCTTAGAGACATCAGAGGAAAAGAGGGAAGTTGTTTTTGACATTTGTTTTAATTTATTGTTTATGGTCTGAATCAGGAAGCTGCTCAAAACAAAGACTCTTCACAGCAAAAATAAAGAAATAAATCCAATTCTATCAACAAGAATCTTATTGTATTTACACTTACGGTGCTGTTAAAGGACTTGGCCCCTCTTGATTTCTTCTTTCTCTGCCTATTTGCACTGTAAAAAAAGTTGTCTCAACTGAAAAAAGTTAGTGTCCAGGCTGCCTTAAAATTTTAAGTTTTCTGAATTTAAGATAATAAATTGAGGTAATATTCAACTTATAATCTCAAGTTCAATGAGCTTAAAATTTTAAGGCAGCCTGGACACTAACTTTTTTCAGTTGAGACAACTTTTTTTTTTACTGTGCGTCATATTTATTTATTTATTTATTTATTTATTTATACGTTGCATCTGTTACAGACAAAATTAAATCGGTAAAATATGTACAGACAGGACACATACAACAAAAAATACAACAAAATCCGTAGTATCACAAAAGCTCGGTAAAATACATAGTATCACAGAAGCTCAGTAAAATATATCACTTTGTACAAACACATAAAATGTACAATCACAATAAAATACCACAGGTATTTAAGTTAAAAACGTATGAAGGGCCTACTTGAGTATAGATTAAAGCTAAAAACCTTTAAGTAGTGCATTAAGAATGGATTTGTTAGTACTGGTGAGATTAGACAATAAAAATTTAACGCTGTCATTGAGACCTATATTTGAAGTCGTGTTAGACATATGTATTTTTAATAAATTATCATAATAATTATTTTTACAAAGAAAGCTCCACAGATCAAAATCTAAGAGCTGTAAACTCTGTCAATTAATGTTCTCTTAATCAGCGGTTTCTGAATTAAATAGGCGTAGAAATTGCGTGTGATCGAAGAACTAAGAAGACAAGATCTCAAAAGATTTCCGACTCTTTTTTGTAGTATATTTTCCACAAGGCCAATTTGCAAATTTGTGAATATTGGATAATTTCAACAGTTATAATTTAGGCCTAGCATATTTTTGACCAGTTTTCCGTGACATATAGATAATGATCTTATATTATGCTTGTTTATATAGATAGCTTCACAACCATATAAAAACATTGTATGTATGATTGTTAACAATAATCCCATTATTAGACGAGGCTAGCACATCAATAAGATTTTTATAGAATATATTGAACAGTAGAGGTGAGGTAAGACTACCTTGTCGCGTGCCTCTAGCTATCTTAATACGAGGACCAAGATCATTATTCCATTTTACTCTAACAAATATATCTAAAACATATATCAACGCTTCGGATGGACTAATGTTAAGAGAGGACACCGACAACTAGAGTAAGCACAAAATGCAGCTTTTAAATGATAATTTCATTTACTGAAGGTCAAGAGTAATTCAACACCATTATTACCCATGTGAAAAATAATTGCTCCCCCCCAAACTGAAAAACTGGTTGTGCCACCCTTGGAGGCAATAAAGCCAATAAGTGCAGTCAAACAATTGCAATAACTGGCAGTGACTCTGCCACATCACTGCAGAGGAATTTTGGACCTCTCTTCTTCTTCTCTTCCAGTGTGGCTGGAGAGTTTTCCAGTGTTTAAGCTCATGTCTCTCATTTGAATTCAAGTGAAGACATTGACCAGGCCACTCAAAAACCAGTTTTTTCTTGCTGTTGTGCCATTGAGAGGTAGTGTTGCTTGTGTTTTTTGGATCATTGTACTGCTGCCTAACCCAACTCTCACTTGAGGGCCAGGTCACGCAGAGTTACAAAATTGGTGTATTTTGTATCATAGCTCCAAAACCAAGTAACACCTCCTTTACAATTGATCGTACGGGCTTCTACGGCCAGTCTGCGGCCAAAAATTGGAGATTTTGGCTGCGTGCTGCACGATGCACGCACGATGTCTGCTACGATTAGGGTGCCCGTAGACTGCCCGTATGGCCAAATTTTGGAAAACCTGTATGCAGGTTTTTTCCACGGGGGCCGTACGGATCAGTCACCCGTGGCCAGGACGCAGGAGACAAGTACTTTACAAGTACTTTAAAAGTACGAGAGACGTAGTTGGATACAGGGAGTTATTTTAGAAAAAAACCGCACAGCATAAGTAAGTTAAATGTACATCTCCCGTACTTGAATCGTGCATGCCACGCACGTGACTCTTGCGTTACCAGCGTGTCACTTGCGACCATAAATTGTCCGTGATCGTCACGGGAGCCGTAGCTATTGCAAGGCAATCGAACGAAGCACGTATTGAACAAGTACTTCACACTTTCAACCAGTTAGGAAAACCACGAGCCAAAAGATCGGTCTACGGCTGGAATTTGATCGTAGCCACAAACTGATCGCAGGGCACGTAGAAACCTGTATGATCGTACGGGCAAATGTAAAAGAGTTATAAAACAGAGTTATGATTTGAATGGCTTTGTGTAGGTCTTCCCTAGTGTTTCAAAAGGCAAAATAGTCCATTTTGTTCATTTGATTTATTTCACCAGTTTTTTGCCGTTTACACCCAAAATAAATAAAACGAACAAAATTGGCTATTTTTCTTTTTTTTTTTTTTTGAAGCACTAGGGAAGACCTACACAAAACCATATAAATCATAACTCCATCATACTTGGTTTTGGAGCTATGATACAAAATACACTAATTTTGTAACTGTGTTACCACGTGATCTGGCCCTTGAGCTTTTGGTTATAAACTGATGGCTGGATGTTCTTCTCCAGGAGTTTCTCGTAGAGAGCTGAATTCATGGTTCCATAAATTATGGAAAGTGCCCCGGGCCCTGAGGCAGCAAAGTATCCCCAGACAATCACACTACCACCACCGTGTTTGACTGCTTGATATGATGCTCTTATTGGTGAATGCTGTGTGAGCTTTACACCAGATGTAATGGGACTCAGGTCTTCCAGAAAGTTCCTTGTTTGACTCCTCAATCCACAGAATATCCCAAAAGTCTTTGGCTTTATCCCTTCTTTGGGATAAAGCCAAATGTGAGATGAGCTTTTGTGTTCTTTTTGGTCAGCTGTGGTTTTTGCTTTGTAGCTCTCCCATGGAGGCCATTTTTGCCCAATCTCTCTCTCATTGTGGAGTCGTGAAAGCTGACCTTTACTGACGCATTTGATGTTAGTCGGAGTTCTTTTGTGACCTCCTGGACAAGTTGCCAATGCGCTCCTGGAGGAATTTTGGTATGTCAGCCATTCCTGGGAAGGTTGACCACTGTTCCAAGTTTTCTTCCCTTGTATTTAGTGGCTCTGGACATCCAGAGCCTTAGAAATGACTTTATCTCCCTTTCTAGATTGACAGATGTCAACAACTTTATTTCTCATCTCTAATTTCTTAAGATCGCGGCATCATGTGCTGCTTTTTACCTACTTTACATTTCCAAACAGGCTCCATTTAAGTGATGTTTAGATTCAACAACCCTGGCAGTAATCATGCTGGATTTTGGCTCTTGAAATTGAGCCCAATCATCATTTTAGTCTGTTTAATTGGCCGATTTAGTAACTAAGGGGTATTTACATTTTTTGACTAGTGAAGATAGTTTTTTTTCCTTTGAATTAATGAAATCATCATTTAAAAAATACAGTTTGTGTTTACTTGAGTTCTCTTTGTCCAATATCAAAATTAAAATTAGTTTGAATATCAGGAACATTTAAGTAAGACAAATATGCAAAAATAGCAGACATTGGGAAGGGGGCAAATACTTTTTTCACAATGCTGTAGAATCTCATTTCTATAACTTTTTTCTTAATGAGACAAGAATGTAGCTGATGGCTTTGACTCATTCGTTGACGGATTGAAAAAAAAATCACTGAAAAATATTCGTTTATGTTTCAAAGCAAACACCAACTTGAGCTAATAATTTCTACTTGAGTGAGCTTTCTACTGAGGTTTCTGTTTCAGAGCTGAAGTAAAATACTGGTTATGATGTGTTTTTGCAGTCTTTGGGAGGTGGATGGGCAGGGCTGTTTGATAAGCATGAAAATGGGAAATGCCTGAATTTTTGATATTTTGTTCCGCTGTGTGCTTGAATCAAAAGTCAAGCCCACGTCCTTCGACGCCCACCCTCTACCCCCTGTTTCTGACCTAAGGCGAGCCCTTTCTACCTGTACGCAGGTCATGTGGGTTAGTGGAGGTCACAGGTGCACCGGCCATAACTCTGTCCCCGGCAAACATGCCTATTTATGGCTGCACGGTCCCCGCCCCCTCACTGGTCGTGATTTTAGGTTTCTTTTCTATTTTCGCTTGGATGTCTCCCTGTCTCCTATCATGTGGTGAGCCGCAGTCAGGTGACAGGTGAGCTCACAGGGAGATAAAATAGAGACGAAGTCATGCATCTCGTCTGGACTGGATGTGACTCTACTGTCTGGCCCGAGTCGCTGTCATCATATCAACAGTGACGGGGAAAAAAATACATCCCACCAACGGACCTGAGAGAGCATTTAATGTCTGTGGCCTTCGATTAAGCTTTTCATGCTGCAGAGTGAAGGATTGTTAGGAGTCATAGGAGGTGGGGATGAGCTTTCAGGTGAAAGCACATTTCAGGCTAGAAATCACACACATGCATGCAAACATACACACCCAAGCACAAAAATGTGCACTTTCACGCTGGTTGTAAATATTTTTGCAAGGTGCGAGCAACTTAACATTCCATTCTGAGGTGTAGCACATTCTGGAATTTTATTTTCGGTAACCCTCTTTGCCTCAGATCTGTAAAACTCCGTTGTCTTCAATTGCCAGGAGTGCTATTGACATCGGCTGCAGAAAGTTCTGTAAAAACGTTCCCATACGAGTGATCGCACTCCTTCAAGGGCTAAGCTGCAGGAATCTCAGCTCATGGGACAGGTACTCACTCTCTGTCCCCACGCGGCAGATTATGGGCTTATCCTGCGACCACACGAATGTGGCAGCGTCCAGTGTCTTGTGTATCAGCAGTTTTCCGAAATCAAACATGCCCCAGAGCTCTCTCTCTCTCTCTCTCTCTCTCTCTCTCTCAGCCTTTCTTATCATGCCTGCAAATAATTTAATGGGAAAATAATCTCGAAATGGGTCACAGGCTCAGAGAGACTGTCTAGTACCAGTCTGCGGGTCAGAGGTCACCAGCATCGACGTTACAGGCCCCTGGCGGAGAGTTCATGAGATCTTCATCATGAGATTGAACTAATCTCTTCATTCTTGTCTCTGGTCAATTAAATCTTATGGGTTTTCTGGGAAAAATCTCTGAAGAGTATTTTCTCAGAAAGAATTTCGCAGAAGCCGTATAATGTGCAAGAATGAATCATGAGATTCATTTCCATGTCACGTAAAGGTGGGCTCATGCAGCCTGCTGTAATTAATAGACTCTTATTAGCTCATTTCTGCTTCCTGTTGGCGTATATTTGATAATTTGGCTTGTTTTCTGCTGCATAATCAAGCTGAGTGAATGTTTTTCAGCAGATTGACTGAGAATGAGTAAATGGTTATGGCTTTGAGGTAGTTTTTATTTATTTTCATTTTCACCCCCACCAAGGAGGATGTTTTAGTTCCGTTTGTTTATTTGTTTGTGTGCAGGATTACTCAAAAAATTATGAATGGATTTCGGTGAAATTTTCTGAAGGAGTCAGCAATGGTACAAAAAAAATTTATTTAATTTTGGTTGTGATCCGGATCACGATCTGGATCCCAGACTTTTTTACTGGATTCTTTACCATTGTGGCGTAGGCTTGGCGGTGGTTTGCACTCTCCAAGTTTAGTTTAGCATGTTTTTGTTTAGTTTTTTCCTAAAAAGAATAAAACTGTCTCAGCATGTTTGAAAGCTATTAATTTACATATGCAAATAATTTGAACTGTAACAGTGCATATAAATCTTTCTGAACTCAAAACACATTTCAAATGTTTGCGCAGACATCGCAAAAATGTACATACTGTGCCTGAGGGATTATTCCCCTGGAAATAAAAAATTAGGCTGGACCAGCGTGTTACCAACTAGAGAACGTCTCAGAACCGTGGATTAATCGGAGCCCAGTGAGACAGCATGGAGATTCCAGTGAAAAATTCACTGGAATTGGCGTATAGTACCAGTGAATGGGGTAAAGTACCAATGAAATTCCACCAGTGATCGTTAAAGCACTACACAAGGTGAACGTAGTTTAGCCCAAAAGTCCAATAAGAAACATGACTGTGATTAGAATCTCTTTGACCTCTGATCATATCCACGTTTACAATGGGAAACAGGGATGAACTAGAGACTGTCTTGTGATAGGATCCCTCCTATGTTCCTACCCACTACTTTTTATGCCGTTGCTCGTATATCATAGAACTTCAAACTTGGTCTTCATTGTGATCTGAACGACATGAGCCTGTTGGTTTTACGTAGTTCTGAAATTTTTCCTCAGACAGACAGATATACCTGGGACTGAGGACCTGTAAAAGTATTCAAAATTGCCTCAGTGGTACAGTGCTGTGAAAAGTATTTGCCCCCTTCCAGAATTCTTCTATTTTACTTATCTGTCATATGTAAATGTTTCAGGTCATCCAACAACTGTTTATATATGACAAAGATAATGTGAGTAAACACAGAATGCAGCTCTTAGATGATAAGTTTATAGATTGAAGGTAATGAGTTTTTCCAAAACATGTATTACACCTGAAAAAAAATAATATTCCCCCTAAACATAATAACTGGTTATGCCACCCTTGGTGGCAACAAATGTAACCAAACTTGTCGTAATTGACAATGAGTCTTTTCAGCCACTGCCACAGTGGAGGATTCTCAAGAAAGGACTGCCTGTTTAAGGTCATGTCACCGCATCTCAATGGGATTCAACTCAGGACTGACAACACCTCTCTACAACCTTCACTTTGTTTATTTTTAGCCACTCAGAGGTGGACTTGCTTTTGTGTTTCGGATCATTACCCTGTTGCATAACCCAACTGCGCTTGAGCTTTAGGTCACCACCTGTTGGCCGGTCATTCTTTTTCAGAATTTTCTGGCTGAGAGCAGAATTTGTTGTTCCATAAATTTCGGCAAATTGCCCAGTTGCTGAAGCAGCAAAGCAGCCCCAAACCATCATTGTACTGCCATCACGTTTGACTGTAAGTATGATATTTTTATCGTGGAACGCTGCGTTAGTTTTATGCCAAATGTAATGTGACCTATGATTTCCAAAATTCCACTTTTGACTTATTAGTTTTCAGGATATTACCCAAAAGGTGTTAGGCATCATCAAGATGTTTTTTGGCGAATGTGAGATGAGCTTTTGCGTTCTTTTTGGTCCGCAACGGTTTTTGCCCTGCTGTTTTCCTACAGAAGCCATTTTTTCCCCGTCTCTTTCTAAGTGTAGAATTGTGAACCCTGTCCTTAACTGAGGCATGTGAGGCCTGCAGTTCTTTACATGTTAGTCTGTGATCTCCTGGATGAGTTATTGATGCACTTTTGAAGAAATTTCGGTTGCCAGCCAATTTATAAAGGTTTTCTTGTTCCAAGTTTTCTGTACTTCGAGATGATTGCTCTGTCCACAGTTCCTTTTCAGTCTCAAAGATGTCAACAACATTGTTTTTCATCTGTTCTTAAAGTATTATTGTAGATTGTGGCATCATGTGCTGCTTTTTGCATACTTCATATTGCCAGTCAGTTTCTGTTGAAGTAGTGTTTAGATTCAACAGGGCTGGCAGTAATCTAGTCTGGTGTGTCTTGTTAAAACAATTCCAATTATAAATTAATTTCTTTAATTGTTGATAATTAGTTGATTTTTAAATTAGTTGATTGTAACTAAGGGGGGAATGACTTTTCCCCCACAAGGCCAGGTAGGGTTGGGAGACTTTTTCCCTTTAATAAATGCAATAATCATACAAAAAATTGCATATTATGTTTACTTGGGTTGTCGTAGTCTAATACTAAAATTAAGTTGATGGTGTAAAACATTTAAGTTTGACAAGTATAGAAAAATAGCAGAAATCGTGAAGGGGCAAATACTTTTTTTTTTTGGCTTATTTTTTACATAGCACCGTAGGTCCCATTACAACAGGTGTCTGTAGACCCTTATTTTGCCATGATGACAGACACACACACATGCGCGCGCACACACACACGCACACACACACAGACTCAGATTCAAAAGGTGGCTGCAATGCCAGCCCTTATAACTGAAAATAATGGAATGTTTGATTTTCTGAAAAATATTATAAAGTGGTTCCACACAACTGAGTTTAGTAACATCCACTTAATTTGATTATTTAAACTAGTGTAAAATGGCAGAATGTAATTAGTAGTTACTTAAAACAATTGATCAGTCATAGTGAGCACAGTCTGAGAGAGCACAGCGTGAGGGAGTACAGTGTGAAGGAGCTCGGTGTGAGGGAGGACAGCATGATGGAGCTCAGTGTGAGGGAGCACAGCATGAGAGAGCTCAGTGTGAGGGAGCACAGAATGAGGGAGCACGGCGTGAGGGAGCTCAGTGTGAGGGAGCACAGTGTCAGGGAGCTCAGTGTGAGGGAGCACAGCATGAGGGAGCTCAGTGTGAGGGAGCACAGTGTCAGAGAGCTCAGTGTGAGGGAGCACAGCATGAGGGAGCACAGTGTCAGGGAGCTCAGTGTGAGGGAGTACAGTGTCAGGGAGCTCAGTGTGAGGGAGCACAGTGTCAGGGAGCTCAGTGTGAGGGAGCACAGTGTCAGGGAGCTCAGTGTGAGGGAGCACAGCATGAGGGAGCTCAGTGTGAGGGAGCACAGTGTCAGGGAGCTCAGTGTGAGGGAGCACAGCATGAGGGAGCTCAGTGTGAGATAGCACAGCATGAGGGAGCTCAGTGTGAGGGAGCACAGTGTCAGGGAGCTCAGTGTGAGGGAGCACAGCTTGAAGGAACTCAGTGTGAGGGAGCTCAGTTTGAGGGAGCACAGTATGAGGGAGGTCAGTGTGAGGGAGCACAGCTTGAGGGAACTCAGTGTGAGAGAGAAAAGTGTCAGGGAACTCAGTGTGAGGGAGCACAGCATGAGGGAGCTCAGTGTGAGATAGCACAGCATGAGGGAGCTCAGTGTGAGGGAGCACAGTGTCAGGGAGCTTAGTGTGAGGGAGCTCAGTTTGAGGGAGATCAGTGTGAGGTAGCACAGCATGATGGCGCTCTGTGTGAGGGAGCAAAGCATGAGGGAGCTCAGTGTGAGAGAGCAGAGCATGAGGGAGCTCAGTGTGAGGGAGCATAGCATGAGGGAGCTCTGTGTGAGGGAGCACAGCATGAGGGAGCTCAGTGTGTGGGAGCACAGTGTGAGGGGGCACAGCATGTGGGAGCTCAGTGTGAGGGAGCACAGCATGAGAGAGAGCTCAGTGTGAGGGAGCACAACATTAGGGAGCTCAGTGTAAGAGAGCACAGCATGAGGGAGCTCAGTGTGAGGGAGCACAGCATGAGGGAGCTTAGTGTGAGGGAGCACAGTGTCAGGGGGCTCAGTGTGAGGGAGCACAGCATAAGGGAGCTCAGTGTAAGGAAGCACAGCATGAGGGAGCTCAGTATGAGGGAGCACAGCATGAGGGAGCTCAGTGTGAGGGAGCACAGCATGAGGGAGCTCAGCGTGAGGGAGCACAGCATGATGGAGCTCCGTGTGAGGGAGCACAGCATGAGGGAGCTCAGTATGAGGGAGCACAGCATGAGGGAGCTCAGTGTGAGGCAGCACAGCATTAGGGAGCTCAGTGTGAGGGAGCACAGTGTCAGGGAGCTCAGTGTGAAAGAGCACAGCATGAGGGAGCACAGTGTGAGGGAGCACAGCATGAGGGAGCTCAGTGTGAGAGAGCACAGTGTCAGGGAGCTCAGTGTGAGGAAGCACAGCGCGAGGAAGGACAGCATGAGGGAACTCAGTGTGAGGGAGCACAGCATGATGGAGCTCAATGTGAGGGAGCTCAGCATGAGGGAGCTCATTGTGAGGGAGCACAGCATGAGGGAGGTCAGTATGAGGGAGCACAGCATGATGGAGCTCTGTGTGAGGAAGCTCAGTTTGAGGGAGCACAGCATGAGGGAGATCAGTGTGAGGGAGCACAGCATGATGGAGCTCTGTGTGAGGGGGCACAGCATGAGGGAGCTCAGTTTGAGGGAGCACAGCATGAGGGAGCTCAGTTTGAGGGAGCACAGCATGATGGAGCTCTGTGTGAGGAAGCTCAGTTTGAGGGAGCACAGCATGAGGGAGATCAGTGTGAGGGAGCACAGCATGATGGAGCTCTGTGTGAGGGAGCACAGCATGATGGAGCTCAGTGTGAGGGAGCACAGCCTGAGGGAGCTCAGTGTGTGGGAGCACAGCATTAGGGAGCTCAGTGTGTGGGAGCACAGCATGAGGGAGCTCAGTGTGTGGGAGCACAGCATGAGGGAGCTCAGTGTGAGGGAGCACAGCCTGAGGGAGCTCAGTGTGTGGGAGCACAGCATTAGGGAGCTCAGTGTGTGGGAGCACAGCATGAGGGAGCTCAGTGTGTGGGAGCACAGCATTAGGGAGCTCAGTGTGAGGGAGCACAGCATGAGGGAGCTCTGTGTGACGGAGCACAGCATTAGGGAGCTCAGTGTGTGGGAGCACAGTGTGAGGGAGCACAGCATGAGGGAGCTCAGTGTGAGGGAGCACAGTGTCAGGGAGCTCAGTGTGAGGGAGCACAGCATTACGGAGCTCAGTGTAAGAAAGCACAGCATGAGGGAGCTCAGTGTGAGGGAGCACAGCATAAGGGAGCTTAGTGTGAGGGAGCACATTGTCAGGGAGCTCAGTGTGAGGGAGCACAGCATTAGGGAGCTCAGTGTAAGGGAGCACAGCATGAGGGACCTCAGTATGAGGGAGCACAGCATGAGGGAGCTCAGTGTAAGGGAGCACAGCATGAGGGAGCTCAGCTTGAGGGAGCACAGTGTGAGGGAGCACAGCATGATGGAGTTCCGTGTGAGGGAGCACAGCATGCGGGAGCTCAGTGTGAGAGAGGACAGCATGAGGGAGCACAGTGTGAGGGAGCACAGCATGAGGGAGCAGCATGAGGGAGCTCAGTGTGAGAGAGCATAGCATGAGGGAGCTCTGTGTGAGGGAGCACAGCATGAGGGAGCTCAGTGTGTGGGAGCACAGTGTGAGGGAGCACAGCATGAAAGAGCTCAGTGTGAGGGAGCACAGTGTCAGGGAGCTCATTGTGAGGGAGCACAGCATTAGGGAGCTCAGTGTAAGGGAGCACAGCATGAGGGAGCTCAGTGTGAGGGAGCACAGCATGAGGGAGCTCAGTGTGAAGGAGCACAGTGCGATGAACGACAGCATGAGGGAGCTCAGTGTGAGGGAGCACAGCATGATGGAGATCAATGTGAATGAGCTCAGCATGAGGGAGCTCATTGAGAGGGAGCACAGCATGAGGGAGCTTAGTATGAGGGAGCTCAGTGAGGGAGCTCAGTGTGAGAGAGCACAGTGTTAGGGAGCTCAGTGTGAGGGAGCTCAGTGTTAGGGAGCACAGTGTTAGGGAGCTCAGTTTGAGGGAGCACAGCATGATGCAGCTCTGTGTGAGGTAGCTCGATTTGAGGGAGCACAGCATGAGGGAGCTCAGTGTGAGGGAGCATAGCGTGATGGAGCTCTGTGTGAGGGAGCACAGCATGAGGGAGCTCAGTTTGAGGGAGCACAGCATGAAGGAGCTCAGTAAGAGGGAGCACAGCATGAGGGAGCTCAGTGTGAGGAAGCACAGCATGAGGGAGCTTTGTGTGAGGGAGCGCAGCATGAGGGAGCTCAGTGTGAGGGAGCACAGCATGAGGGAGCTGAGTTTGAGGGAGCATAGTGTCAGGGAACTCAGTGTGAGGGAGCACAGCATGAGAGAGAGCTCAGTGTGAGGGAGCACAGCATTAGGGAGCTCAGTGTAAGAGAGCACAGCATGAGGGAGCTCAGTGTGAGGGAGCACAGCATGAGGGAGCTTAGTTTGAGGGAGCATAGTGTCAGGGAACTCAGTTTGAGGGAGCACAGCATTAGGGATTTCAGTGTAAGGGAGCACAGCATGAGGTAGCTCAGTATGAGGGAGCACAGCATGAGAGAGAGCTCAGTGTGTGGGAGCACAGCATTAGGGAGCTCAGTGTGTGGGAGCACAGCATGAGGGAGCTCAGTGTGTGGGAGCACAGCATTAGGGAGCTCAGTGTGAGGGAGCACAGCATGAGGGGGCTCAGTGTGAGGGAGCACAGTGTCAGGGAGCTCAGTGTGAGGGAGCACAGCATTACGGAGCTCAGTGTAAGAAAGCACAGCATGAGGGAGCTCAGTGTGAGGGAGCACAGCATAAGGGAGCTTGGTGTGAGGGAGCACATTGTCAGGGAGCTCAGTGTGAGGGAGCACAGCATTAGGGAGCTCAGTGTAAGGGAGCACAGCATGAGAGACCTCAGTATGAGGGAGCACAGCCTGAGGGAGCTCAGTGTAAGGGAGCACAGCATGAGGGAGCTCAGCTTGAGGGAGCACAGTGTGAGGGAGCACAGCATGATGGAGCTCCGTGTGAGGGAGCACAGCATGCGGGAGCTCAGTGTGAGAGAGGACAGCATGAGGGAGCACAGTGTGAGAGAGCATAGCATGAGGGAGCTCTGTGTGAGGGAGCACAGCATGAGGGAGCTCAGTGTGTGGGAGCACAGTGTGAGGGAGCACAGCATGATGGAGATCAATGTGAATGAGCTCAGCATGAGGGAGCTCATTGTGAGGGAGCTCAGTATGAGGGAGCTCAGTGAGGGAGCTCAGTGTGAGAGAGCACAGTGTTAGGGAGCTCAGTGTGAGGGAGCACAGTGTAAGGGAGCTCAGTGTTAGGGAGCAAAGTGTTAGGGAGCTCAGTTTGAGGGAGCACAGCATGATGGAGCTCTGTGTGAGGTAGCTCGGTTTGAGGGAGCACAGCATGAGGGAGCTCAGTGTGAAGGAGCATAGCGTGATGGAGCTCTGTGTGAGGGAGCACAGCATGAGGGAGCTCAGTTTGAGGGAGCACAGCATGAAGGAGCTCAGTAAGAGGGAGCACAGCATGAGGGAGCTCAGTTTGAGGGAGCACAGCATGAGGGAGCTCAGTGTGAGGAAGCACAGCATGAGGGAGCTCAGTGTGAGGGAGCATAGCATGAGGGAGCTTTGTGTGAGGGAGCACAGCATGAGGGAGCTCAGTTTGAGGGAGCACAGCATGAGAGAGCTCAGTGTGAGGGAGCACAGCATTATGGAGCTCAGTGTAAGAGAGCACAGCATGAGGGAGCTCAGTGTGAGGGAGCACAGCATGAGGGAGCTTAGTTTGAGGGAGCACAGTGTCAGGGAACTCAGTGTGAGGGAGCACAGCATTAGGGAGTTCAGTGTAAGGGAGCACAGCATGAGGTAGCTCAGTATGAGGGAGCACAGCATGAGGGAGCTCAGTATGAGGGAGCACAGCATGAGAAAGCTCAGCGTGAGGGAGCACAGCATGATGGAGCTCCGTGTGAGGGAGCACAGCATGAGGGAGCTCAGTGTGTGAAAGAACAGCATGAGGGAGCACAGTGTGAGGGAGCACAGCATGAGAGAGCTCAGTGTGAGGAAGCACAGCATTAGGGAGCTCAGTGTAAGAGAGCACAGCATGAGGGAGCTCAGTGTGAGGGAGCACAGCATGAGGGAGCTTAGTTTGAGGGAGCACAGTGTCAGGGAACTCAGTGTGAGGGAGCACAGCATTAGGGAGTTCAGTGTAAGGGAGCACAGCATGAGGGAGCTCAGTATGAGGGAGCACAGCATGAGGGAGCTCAGTGTGAGGCAGCACAGCATTAGTGAGCTCAGTGTGAGGGAGAACAGTGTGAGGGAGCACCGCATGAGGGAGCTCAGTGTGAGAGAGCTCAGTGTCAGGGAGCTCAGAGTGAGGGAGCAGAGTGCGAGGAAGGACAGCATGAGGGAACTCAGTGTGAGGGAGCACAGCATGATGGAGCTCAATGTGAGGGAGCTCAGCATGAGGGAGCTCAGTATGAGGGAGCTCAGTATGAGGGAGCTCAGTGTGAGGGAGCTAAGTTTGAGGGAGCACAGCATGATGGAGCTCTGTGTGAGGGAGCTCAGTTTGAGGGAGCACAGCATGAGGGAGCTCAGTGTGACGGAGCACAGCATGATGGAGCTCTGTGTGAGGGAGCACAGCATGAGGGAGCTCAGTTTGAGGGCGCACAGCATGAGGGAGCTCAGTATGAGGGAGCACAGCATGATGGAGCTCTGTGTAAGGGAGCACAGCATGAGGGAGCTCAGTGTGAGGGAGCACAGCATGAGGGAGCTCAGTGTGTTGGAGCACAGCATTAGGGAGCTCAGTGTGTGGGAGCACAGCTTGAGGGAGCTCAGTGTGTGGGAGCACAGCATTAGGGAGCTCAGCGTGAGGGAGGACAACATGAGGGAGCACAGTGTGAGGGAGCACAGCATGAGGGAGCTCAGTGTGAGGGAGCACAGTGTCAGGGAGCTCAGTGTGAGGGAGCACAGCATTACGGAGCTCAGTGTAAGAAAGCACAGCACGAGGGAGCTCATTGTGAGGGAGCACAGCATAAGGGAGCTTACTGTGAGGGAGCACATTGTCAGGGAGCTTAGTGTGAGGCAGCACAGCATTAGGGAGCTCAGTGTAAGGGAGCACAGCATGAGAGACCTCAGTATGAGGGAGCACAGCATGAGGGAGCTCTTTGTAAGGTAGCACAGCATTAGGGAGCTCAGCTTTAGGGAGCACAGTGTGAGGGAGCACAGCATGATGGAGCTCCGTGTGAGGGAGCACAGCATGCGGGAGCTCAGTGTGAGAGAGGACAGCATGAGGGAGCACAGTGTGAGGGAGCACAGCATGAGGGAGCTCAGTATGAGGAAGCACAGCATGAGGGAGCTCAGTGTGAGAGAGCATAGCATGAGGGAGCTCTGTGTGAGGGAGCACAGCATGAGGGAGCTCAGTGTGTGGGAGCACAGTGTGAGGGAGCACAGCATGAGGGAGCTCAGTGTGAGGGAGCACAGTGTCAGGGAGCTCATTATGAGGGAGCACAGCATTAGGGAGCTCAGTGTAAGGGAGAACAGCATGAGGGAGCTCAGTGTGAGGGAGCTCAGTGTCAGGGAGCTCAGTGTGAGGGAGCACAGTATTAGGGAGCTCAGTATAAGGGAGCACAGCCTGAGGGAGCTCAGTGTGAGGGAGCACAGCATGAGGGAGCTCAGTGTAAGGGTGCACAGCATGAGGGAGCTGAGCGTGAGGGAGAACAGTTTGAGGGAGCACAGCATGAGGGAGCTCAGTGTTAGGGAGCACAGCATGATGGAGCTCTGTTTGAGGGAGCACAGCATGAGGGAGCTCATTGTGAGGGAGCACAGTGCGAGGAAGGACAGCATGAGGGAGCTCAGTGTGAGGGAGCACAGCATGATGGAGCTCAATGTGAGGGAGCTCAGCTTGAGGGAGCTCATTGTGAGGGAGCACAGCATGAGGGAGCTCAGCATGAGGGAGCTCAGTGTAAGGGAGCACAGCATGATGGAGCTCTGTTTGAGGGAGCACAGCATGAGGGAGCTCAGTGTGAGGGAGCACAGTGCGAGGAAGGACAGCATGAGGGAGCTCATTGTGAGGGAGCACAGCATGAGGGAGCTCAGTATGAGGGAGCTCAGTGAGGGAGCTCAGTGTGAGGGAGCACAGTGTTAGGGAGCTCATTGTGAGGGAGCACAGTGTTAGGGAGCTCAGCGTGAGGGAGCACAGTGTTAGGGAGCTCAGCCTGAGGGAGCACAGCATGATGGAGCTCTGTATGAGGGAGCACAGCATGAGGGAGCTCAGTGTGAGGGAGCACAGTGTCAGGGAGCTCAGTGTGAGGGAGCACAGCATTAGGGAGCTCAGTGTAAGGGAGCACAGCATGAGGGACCTCAATATGAGGGAGCACAGCATGAGGGAGCTCAGTGTGAGGGAGCACCGCATGAGGGAGGTCAGTGTGAGGAAGCACAGCATGAGGGAGCTCAGTTTGAGGGAGCATAGCATGAGGGAGCTTTGTGTGTAGGAGTACAGCATGAGGGAGCTCAGTGTGTGGGAGCACAGTGTGAGGGAGCACAGCATGAGGGAGCTCAGTTTGAGGGAGCAGAGTGTCAAGGAGCTCAGTGTGAGGGAGCACAGCATTAGGGAGCTCAGTGTAAGGGAGCACAGCATGAGGGAGCTCAGTGTGAGGGAGCACAGCATGAGGGAGCTCAGTGTGAGGGAGCACAGTGTCAGGGAGCTCAGTGTGAGGGAGCACAGTATTAGGGAGCTCAGTTTAAGGGAGCACAGCATGAGGGAGCTCAGTGTGAGGGAGCGCAGCATGAGGGAGCTCAGTGTAAGGGTGCACAGCATGAGGGAGCTGAGCGTGAGGGAGCACAGTTTGAGGGAGCACTGCATGAGGGAGCTCAGTGTAAGGGAGCACAGCATGATGGAGCTCTGTTTGAGGGAGCACAGCATGAGGGAGCTCAGTGTGAGGGAGAACAGTGCGAGGAAGGACAGCATGAGGGAGCTCACTGTGAGGGAGCACAGCATGAGGGAGCATAGCAGGAGGGAGCTCAGTGTGAGGGAGCACAGTGTTAGGGAGCTCAATTTGAGGGAGCACAGCATGATGGAGCTCTGTGTGAGGGAGCTCAGTTTGAGGGAACACAGCATGAGGGAGCTCAGTGTGAGGGAGCACAGCATGATGGAGCTCTGTGTGAGGGAGCACAGCATGAGGGAGCTCAGTTTGAGAGAGCGCAGCATGAGGGAGCTCAGTATGAGGGAGCACAGCATGATGGAGCTCTGTGTGAGGGAGCACAGCATGAGGGAGCTCAGTGTGAGGGAGTACAGCATGAGGGAGCTCAGTGTGAGGGAGCACAGCATGAGGGAGCTCAGTTTGAGGGAGCATAGCACGAGGGAGCTCTGTGTGAGGGAGCAAAGCATTAGGGAGCTCAGTGTGTGGGAGCACAGTGTGAGGGAGAACAGCATATAGGAGCTCAGTGTCAGGGAGCACAGCATTAGGGAGCTCAGTGTAAGAAAGCACAGCATGAGGGAGCTCAGTGTGAGGGAGCACAGCATGAGGGAGCTAAGTGTGAGGGAGCACTGTGTCAGGGAGCTCAGTGTGAGGGAGCACAGCATTAGGGAGCTCAGTGTAAGGGAGCACAGCATGAGGGACCTCAATATGAGAGAGCACAGCATGAGGGAGCTCAGTGTAAGGGAGCACAGCATGAGGGAGCTCAGCGTGAGGAAGCACAGTGTGAGGGAGCACAGCATGATGGAGCTCCGTGTGAGGGAGCACTGCATGAGGGAGCTCAGTGTGAGAGAGGACAGCATGAGGGAGCTCAGTATGAGGGAGCACAGCATGAGGGAGCTCAGTGTGAGGGAGCTCGGCATGAGGGAGCTCATTGTGAGGAAGCACAGCATGAGGGAGCTCAGTATGAGGGAGCTCAGTGTTTGGGAGCTCAGTGTGAGGGAGCACAGTACGAGAAAGGACAGCATGAGGGAGCTCAGTGTGAGGGAGCACAGCATGAGGGAGCTCAATGTGAGGGAGCTCGGCATGAGGGAGCTCATTGTGAGGAAGCACAGCATGAGGGAGCTCAGTATGAGGGAGCTCAGTGTTTGGGAGCTCAGTGTGAGGGAGCACAGTGTAAGGGAGCTCAGTTTGAGGGAGCACAGCATGGTGGATCTCTGTGTGAGGGAGCTCAGTTTGAGGGAGCACAGCATGAGGGAGCTCAGTGTGAGGGAGCACAGCGTGATGGAGCTCTGTGTGAGGGAGCACAGCATGATTGAGCTCAGTTTGAGGGAGCACAGCATGAGGGAGCTCACTGTGAGGGAGCACAGCATGAGGGAGCTCAGTTTGAGGAAGCACAGCATGTGGGAGCTCAGTGTGAGGGAGCATAGCAGGAGGGAGCTCTTTGTGAGGGAGCACAGCATGAGGGAGCTCAGTGTGTGGGAGCACAGTGTGAGGGAGCACAGCATGAGGGAGCTCAGTGTGAGGGAGCACAGTGTCAGGGAGCTCACTGTGAGGGAGCACAGCATTAGGGAGCTCAGTCTAAGGGAGCACAGCATGAGGGAGCTCAGTGTGAGGTAACTCAGTGTGAGGGAGCACAGTATTAGGGAGCTCAGTATAAGGGAGCACAGCATGAGGGAGCTCAGTGTGAGGGAGCACAGCATGAGGGAGCTCAGTGTAAGGGTGCACAGCATGAGGGAGCTGAGCGTGAGGGAGCACAGCATGAGGGAGCTCAGTGTAAGGGAGCACCGCATGATGGAGCTCTGTTTGAGGGAGCACAGCATGAGGGAGCTCAATGTGAGGGAGCACAGCATGAGGGAGCTCAGTGTGAGGGAGCATAGCATGAGGGAGCTCTGTGTGAGGGAGCACAGCATGAGGGAGCTCAGTGTGAGGGAGCACAGCATTAGGGAGCTCAGTATAAGGGAGCACAGCATGAGGGAGCTCAGTGTGAGGGAGCACAGCATGAGGGAGCTCAGTGTAAGGAAGCACGGCATGAGGGAGCTCAGCGTGAGGGAGCACAGTGTTAAGGAGCACAGCATGATGGAGCTCTGTGTGAGGGAGCACAGCACGACGGAGCTCAGTGTGAGGGAGGACAGCATAAGGGAGCACCTTGTGTGGGAGCACAGCATGAAGGAGCTCAGTGTGAGGGAGCACAGCATGAGAAAGCTCATTGTGAGGCTGCACAGCATTAGGGAGCTCAGTGTGAGGGAGCACAGTGTTAGGGTGAGGGAGCACAGTGTCAGGGAGCTCAGTGTGAGGGAGCACAGTGCGAAGAAGCACAGCATGAGGGAGCTCAGTGTGAGGGAGCACAGCATGATCAAGCTCAGTGTGAAGGAGCACAGCATGAGGGAGCTCATTGTGAGGGAGCTCAGCATGAGGGAGCTCAGTGTGAGGGAGTTCAGTGTGAGGGAACTCAGTGTGAAAAAGCACAGCATGATGGAGCAAAGCATGAGGGAGCTCAGTGTCCGGGATTACAGTGTGAGGGAGCACAGCATGATAGAGCTCTGTGTGAGGGGGCAGAGCATGAGGGAGCTCAGCGTGAGGGAGGACAGCATGATGGAGCTCAGTGATAGGGAGCATAGTGTGAGGGACCTCAGTGTGAGGGAGCACAGCATGATGGAGCTCTGTGTGAGGTAGCAAAGCATGAGGGAGCTCAGTGTGAGGGTGGACAGCATGAGGGAGCTCAGTGTGAGGGAGCAAAGCATGGTGAGCTCAGTGTGAGGGAGCACAGTGTCAGGGAGCCCAGTGTGAGTGAGCACAGCATGAGGGAGCTCAGCGTGAGGGAGTACAGCATGAGGGAGCTCAGTGTAAGGAAGCACAGCATGAGGGAGCTCAGTGTGAGGGAGCACAGCATATTGGAGATCTGTGTGAGGGAGCACAGCATGAGGGAGCTCAGTGTGAGGGATCGAAGCATGGTGAGCTCAGTGTGAGGGAGCACAGTGTCAGGGAGTTCAGTTTGAGTGAGCACAGCATGAGGGAGCTCAGCGTGAGGGAGTACAGCATGAGGGAGCTCAGTGTTAGGAAGCACAGCATGAGGGAGCTCAGTGTGAGGGAGCACAGCATGAGGGAGCTCAGTTTGAGGGAGCACAGCATGATGGAGATCTGTGTGAGGGAGCACAGCATTAGGGAGCTCAGCGTGAGGGAGCACAGAATGAGGGACCATGGTGTGATGGAGCACAGCATTAGGGAGCACGGTGTGAGGGAGCACAGCATGAGGGAGCCCACTGTGAGGGAACACAGCATGAGGGAGCACAGTGTGAGGGAGCACAGTGCCAGAGAGCTCAGTGTGAGGGAGTACAGCATGAGGGAGCTCAGTGTGAGGGAGCACAGCATGAGGGAGCTCAGTGTGAGGGAGCACAGCATTAGGGAGTTCAGTGTGAGGGAGCATAGTGTCAGTGAGCTCATTGTGAGGGAGCACAGCATGAGGGTGCTCTGTGTGAGGGAGTACAGCATGAGGGAGTTCAGTGTGAGGGAGCACAGCATGAGGGAGCTAATTGTGAGGGAGCACAGCATGATAGAGCACTGCGTGAGGGAGCAAAGCATGAGGGAGCACAGTGTTAGGGAGCATAGTGTCAGGGAGCTCAGTGAGGGAGCACAGCATGAGGGAGCTCTGTGTGAGGGAACACGGCATGAGTGACCTCAGTGTAAGGGACACAGCGTGAGGGAGCACAGCGTGAGGGAGCATAGTATGAGGGAGCTCAGTTCGAGGGAGCACAGTTTTAGGGAGCTCAGTGAGGGAGCACAGCATGAGGGAGCTCAGTGTGAGGGAGCTCAGCATGAGGGCGCACAGTGTCAGGGAGCTCAGTGAGGGAGCACAGCATGAGGGAGCACAGTGTGAGGGAGCACAGCATGAGGGAGCAAAGCTTGAGGGGGCACAGCTTGAGGGAGCTCAGTTTGAGGGAGCACAGTGTCAGGGAGCTCAGTGAGGGAGCACAGCATGAAGGAGCTCAGTGTGAGGGAGCACAGCATGAGGGAGCTCAGTGTGAGGGAGCACAGCTTGAGGGAGCATAGCATGAGAAAGCTCAGTGTGTGGGAGCACAGTGTCAGGGAGCTCAGTGTGGGAGCACAGCATGAGGGAGCTCAGTTTGAGGGAGCAGAGCATGAGGGAGCACAGCTAGAGGGAGCATAGCATGAGGGAGCTCATTGTTAGGGAGCACAATGACAGGGAGCTCAGTGAGGAGCACAGCGTGAGGGAGCATAGCATGAGGGAGCTCACTGTGAGGGAACACGGCATGAGCGACCTCAGTGTGAGGGACACAGCGTGAGGGAGCACAGCGTGAGGGAGCATAGTATGAGGGAGCTCAGTTAGAGGGAGCAAAGTTTTAGGGAGCTCAGTGAGGGAGCACAGCATGAGGGAGCTCAGTGTGAGGGAGCTCTGTGTGAGGGAACACGGCATGAGCGACCTCAGTGTGAGGGACACAGCGTGAGGGAGCACAGCGTGAGGGAGCATAGTATGAGGGAGCTCAGTTCGAGGGAGCACAGTTTTAGGGAGCTCAGTGAGGGAGCACAGCATGAGGGAGCTCAGTGTCAGGGAGCTCAGTGAGGGAGCACAGCATGAGGGAGCTCTGTGTGAGGGAACACAGCGTGAGGGAGCATAGCATGAGGGAGCTCAGTGTTTGGGAGCACAGTGTCATGGAGCTCAGTGAGGGAGCACAGCATGAGGGAGCACAGTGTGAGGGAGCACAGCATGAGGGAGCACAGCTTGAGGGGGCACAGCTTGAGGGAGCTCAGTTTGAGGGAGCACAGTGTCAGGGAGCTCAGTGAGGGAGCACAGCATGAAGGAGCTCAGTGTGAGGGAGCACAGCATGAGGGAGCTCAGTGTGAGGGAGCATAGCATGAGGGAGCACAGCTTGAGGGAGCATAGCATGAGAAAGCTCAGTGTGTGGGAGCACAGTGTCAAGGAGCTCAGTGTGGGAGCACAGCATGAGGGAGCTCAGTTTGAGGGAGCAGAGCATTTTGGAGCATAGCATGAGGGAGCTCAGTGTTAGGGAGCACAGTGTCAGGGAGCTCAGTGAGGAGCACAGCGTGAGGGAGCATAGCATGAGGGAGCTCAGTGTGAGGGAGCACAGCATGAGCGAGTACAACGTGAGGGAGTATAGCATGAGGGAGCACAGCTCGAGCGAGCTCAGTGTGAGGGGGCACAGCATGAGGGAGCACTGCGTGAGGGAGCACAGCATGAGGGAGCACTGCGTGAGGGAGCACAGCATGATGGAGCTCAGTGTGAGGGAGTACAGTGTCAGGGAGCTCAGTGAGGGAGCACAGCATGAGGGAGCTCAGTGTGATGGAGCACAGTGTCAGGGAGCTCAGTGTGAGGGAGCACAGCATGAGCGAGCTCAGTGTGAGGGAGCATAGCATGAGGGAGCTCAGTGTGAGGGAGCACAGTGTCAGGGAGCTCAGTGAGGGAGCACAGCATGAGGGATCTCAGTGTGAGGGAGAACAGCATGAGGGAGCTCAGTGTGAGGGAGCACAGTATGAGGGAGCATAGCATGAGGGAGCTCAGTGTCAGGGAGCTCAGTAAGGGAGCACAGCATGAGGGAGCTCAGTGTGAGGGAGCACAGCGTGAGGGAGTATAGCAAGAGGGATCTCAGTGTGAGGGATCTCAGCATGAGGGAGCACTGCGTGAGGGACCACAGGATGAGGGAGCACTGCGTGAGGGAGCTCATTGTGAGGGAGCACAGTGTCAGGGAGTTCATTGAAGGAGCACAGCATGAGGGAGTTCAGTGTGAGGGAGCTTAGCATGAGGGAGCTCAGTGTGAGGGAGCACAGTGTCAGGGAGCTCAGTGAGGCTGCACAGCATGAGGGAGCTCAGTGTGAGGGAGCACAGCATAATAGAGCTCAGTGTGAGGGAGCACACCTTGAGGGAGCATAGCATGAGGGAGCCCAGTGTGAGGGAGCACAGCATGAGGGAGCTCTGTGAGGGAGCATAGCAGGAGGGAGCTCAGTGTGAGGGTGCACAGTGTCAAGGAGCTCAGTGAGGGAGCACAGCATTAGAAAGCTCAGTGTGAGGGAGCACAGCATGAGGGAGCACAGCGTGAAGGAGCATAGCATGAGGGAGCTCAGTGTTACGGAGCTCAGTGAGGGAGCACAGCATGAGGGAGCTCAGTGTGAGGGAGCACAGCATGAGGGAGCACAGCGTGAAGGAGCATAGCATGAGGGAGCTCAGTGTGAGGGAGCACAGTGTCAGGGAGCTCAGTGAGGGAGCACAGCATGAGGGAGCACAGCGTGAGGGAGCATAGCATGAGGGAGCTCAGTGCGAGAGAGCACAGTGTCAGGGAGCTCAGTGAGGGAGCACAGCATGAGGGAGCTCAGTGTGAGGAAGCACAGCATGAGGGAGCACAGCGTGAGGGAGTATAGCATGAGGGAGCTCAGTTTGAGGGAGCACAGCTGGATGGAGCTCAGTTTGAGGGAGCACAGCATGAGGGAGCACTGCGTGAGGGAGCACAGCATGAGGGAGCACTGCGTGAGGGAGCTCAGTGTGAGGGAGCACAGTGTCAGGGAGTTCAGTGAGGGAGCACAGCATGAGGGAGCTCAGTGTGAGGGAGCACAGCATGAGGGAGCTCAGTGTGAGGGAGCATAGCATGAGGGAGCTCAGTGTGAGGGAGCACAGCATGAGGGAGCTCAGTGTGAGGGAGCACAGCATGAGGGAGCTCAGTGTGAGGGAGCCTAGCATGAGGGAGCTCAGTGTGAGGGAGCACAGTGTCAGGGAGCTCAGTGGGGGAGCACAGCATGAGGGAGCTCAGTGTGAGGGAGCACAGCATAAGGGAGCTCAGTGTGAGGGAGCACAGCATGAGGGAGCACATTGTGAGGGAGCATAGCATGAGGGAGCTCTGTGTGAGGGAGCACAGTGTCAGGGAGCTCAGTGAGGGAGCACAGCATGAGGGAGCTCAGTTTGAGGGAGCATAGCATGAGGGAGCTCAGTTTGAGGGAGCTCAGTGTGAGGGAGCACAGTGTGACGGAGCTCAGTGTTGGGGAGCTCAGTGTGAGGGAACACAGTGTGAGGGAGCTCAGTGTTGTGGAGCTCAGTGTGATGGAGTACAGTTTGATCCCCTTTTTTCCTTTGGTTCATCCCTGCCGTTTATCCTCTTGTAAATCATGCAAATGTCTCTCTGTCTTTAAAACTATTTTTAAATGCTTCTCTGAAGCTTTGGCTGCCGGAGCTGAGAAGCCCCAGTTTCCCACACAGACTGAGTCTATCCTGCAGTCACATCACGGGATCAGCAGGGCGTTCTCAGTCACTGACGTGCCTTCCTTCAATTTTTGACTTTCTCTCATTTTTGTTTTATGACGTACATTTATATAAACTTGAGGAATTGATGCAGGGTCACTGAGCTCAAAAGATGAAAAGAGTTTTTGAATTTGCTTAAAAATATTGGCCTGGACGCCCCACGCTTGAGATGCCACAGGAAAAATGTTCTGTCACTGGACTAAATGCAAATGAAATCCATCCTGTTCCCAGTAGCTCTCGTAACTTCAGCTGTTGTCTTATAATGAAAAGGTGCCCTTAGCTAAACTGTCGTTGGAAAATTTATAGAGATGAAGGCAGCATGTCAACAACGGTCAACAAATTAGATTCTACGGACTGATATCAGTGTGCATGAAGATTCATGCCCTGTTTGGTTGGGAAAAATCCAGTTTCTTTTCAACAGGGCTTCCCTTTGGCCGAGTGTTTATTCTCTGTTCCACATCGTCACTTCACATCGTGTTTCTTTTCATGACTAAAAAATAAACAAACAAGCGGTGGGATGTGTGAGAGGCTCAGGAAACACCTGATCCCACGGACTCCCTCGCATTGTCCCTCTTCCTGTCGGCCTCCCGATGCCTCCTGCTCTTTTCCATGATTTGGGAATTAAACTCGGGCAGCCAGGCACTGCTCAGAAGCTTTATATTCTCTAGGCCTGATTTACTAAGACATAACCTATAGAAAACCATTTTTACTCTCTAAAAACTACTTACACGGCCAATGATTGGTGCAAAACAAATGATGTCACCCGCCATTGGTCTCATGATTGGTTGAGTGGTCAGAGCTGTGTGCTAAACTTTTTAGCAGGTGTTATGCGTATTCACTCGGCTCTTACTGCTGAGCTTTACAATCCTGCTAATAACTACGAAAACTGGAGGTCTGATTTAACTGTTTAATTTTGCGTTAACAATGCAAAGACAGAAAGTCATAATGTTCTGCGAAATCGCCCAGTGATTGTGATCGTTCTAATGGGACAAACAGGTAGCTTAAGCGTAATGCAACTCTTTCACCCTTTTAGGTGTTCAGTTCATAGAAAGTGTTAGAAAGTTCCTGAAAAAGGATATTCTACTGCTGGTGCTTTAATCACCACCGGGTATAGAAAACGGAAGACTTCCAGAAGCGACAGTGGTGCCTTTAAAGGTGGGACAACATACCTCCCCCAGCAAGGGTTTCACTCAGTTTTAGCAAGAAGGACTGACTTATTCTGACTTATTGAAAGCTGTATCTGTAAAGCTTGACTTGAACTTTTGCAGCAGAAGTTTTTGGCAAAATAAATGAAGAAAAAAAAAAATATATATATATATATATATATGAACTTTGGCCAATATATTTGTTGAAATTGGGTCTTCTTTCTCCAAAAATAAATGGCTTGCATTCTGGACTATGGCCGACCTGTGTAGTACGTTTGGAAATGATTGCTGCAATATTGTAGGGAATGTTGTTGACAGACAAATGAAGCTGCTCATAGAGAGACACTGGCAAAAACTCAAATACACGACAGAATACTGAACATTTTGGCGCTGTGTCGTGTCTTGGTCGGTTCCCTGGCGCAAGATTTTGGGCAAAATGTGTTTTTGGCCTTTTTGATGACCTTGACTTTGACCATCCAAAATCAAATCCAGCCAGAGGTTTCTGTTGTTGTGTGTGGAGTCAGTGCTGCCTGTTCCGGGTTTACTCTGGGCGCCTGTGTCTTCCTTCTGCCCAAAGACAAGCATGTGAGGATTTTCTTGCTCGTTTTGCAGCAGTAATGTTGCTCATAACATGTTTTCAATCTATCTACCGTATGTTACACGGTGCATAGGTTCTTTTTTTTTTTTTTTTTTTTTTAAAAAGAGAAATCCCCATTTTTGACAAAACAGTGTGTGCAGTGCGCAGGTAATGTGTGCTCTCCTGGTACACAGAGTCCAGGGCTTTTTTGACGTAACCTTGTCAGCTCTGACAACACAACCCTGACATGCAGGGTATTTGGCAATGTTGCTTGTTTTTGTCTCCTCAACCAATAGGGTCACTTCAGAAACAACCCATTTTTCGTCATATACAGTAATTGGTCAAGGTTCCGGAATGACGCAGCACAATTATTAGATAAGTACCTGTTGTGGCCGCTGACGGGAAGTCAATTATTTACTCATTAAATCAACAGATCTAGTAGGGCTTCTCAGACCTGTTTTGGCCTTTCGTGAATTATGTCCATGGTTAAAAGCAGCCATGGAATTTTCCAGTGCACATGCACACAAACTTCCGGGGGCTGTAGGTTGTAAATGAGTTGTTTCTGTTTCCTATTATCAGAGCCATTCAAGTTGAGAAGCCTTCAAAAATAAGGCCGGAAGTAATCAATTTTCCCCTGCAATTTTACAAGATTTACCTAATATCAGAATTTTGTAGTTTGCTTTTACAAAATTTTTATTGCCAACGATTACCTGCTTGAAAGATAAAACCATTTGATCAGATAAAACTAAATGCTTTGTTGACCCTGATATTTTATTGTACTAGTTTCGCCATCTCGTCACTGTGAAACGTATTTGACCCAGAGCAGCCTCTGTACCCTGTGTCTTCTGTCTATGGGGAAATTTAAATTGACAGTGAAATTCCGAATACAAACAACGGGCACATTAATTGATTCCTGAGTGAGTAATTGACTCTAGCCGCAAATATTATCTTTTTTATTTGCACAAATGTTGATAAAATAACTAATTTAGGATACTCACATCACATCTGCTCTTTGTCCTTTGGTCAAACTCCATTTGGTCACACTTGAATGCATAAACTGTGTTTGCGTGTACTTACCTGTGCGTATGTGTTCGTGTGCACATAAAACTTGGGAAGTATGTGCTTGTCGCTCATGGCAGCAGTGCCTTAATTTATTTTGAGAGGTTGAATGAAACCACTGCTCTTACTGTCAGCACAGAGCCCTGTTTATCAGCTCTCTAAATGTATGAGACCTGAGTCCTTTCTGACCGCAGTCAAGGTGCTCGTGACCTGAACATTTCTTATCTCTAATATTGTGATCAGGGCTCTGGGTCCGGGCGGGAGAGGAGCGTGTCCTTTTACTTTAACTCATTTTGAAAATAAATATCTTATTTTTTTCTTATTTTCTTTCCTCTGGGAACCAAGCCAAGGGGGTTGTGGGGATGACCGCGCTCAGAGGCGCTGAGGCAGGAGAGAGGGGGAAGCAGAGTTTGTGTTAATAATTTCAGTGACTGCGTCCGCCGCACGATCAGGGTCAGGGAACACTGAGGATGTCCTGAATGTCCTGAACAGGAGTCACAGGAAAGTCGTGGGAAGCTGGGGATGCGATGCCGCCACATGACGCAAGCTTCACAACAAGCAATCAGGGGCTTTTCGATTTTTACTGCTCCGTCTCTCGGGCATTGGGGTATCCAAGCTACTCCGACTCTCATCCGCAAGATATACAGACCGTTACAGACCATTTATATTGCCATACAAATAAGACTGAGATATTTAGTTTCACCGGGTTTGTTCTGAAGCGTCAGGGCCGGGATCCTGGTGACTCTTGGTGATGTCACACCAACCGCACTTATGACAGAAGATCTTCTGTTAATTCTGGCAGACACACTCAGCTGCGTAATAAGGGCTCCTCAAGTTTAATTTGTGTGTGTGTGTGTGTGTGTGCGATACAACCAGTCTCTTCTCCAAACCTCCTTTCACACAGACTTTGGACTGGAGATATTCAGGCATTTCGGACAGAGGACTTGCAAGAGGTTTTAAAACACTGGTTTCCCATAGAAGGACCTGCGCCCACATGCCACACACAAACAGGTACACACACACACACACACACGTACGCGCACACATACGCACACACCAAGGGCCGATTGTTTTTGCGAGTGTGTGTTCTTGTACCGCTGCGCAGGTTAATTCCTGGATTCGCAGCGAGTTTTGGCATCACGAAACGAGGGCTCAAGCGGAGAAAAAAAGAACAAAACAAAACAATGTCCCCTTTCCACTGCCGGGCGACATTCCTCCATCTGCCATCCCCTCCGGCCGTCCGGAGTGCCTTCCTCCAGGGTTTGGCAGGACTCAAGGATTTCACTGAGATCCGGCTTTTGCTGGGAAGTTTTGCGCACGACAACACCCCTTTGTTCGTCCTTTCCCAGGTCCTCTCGCTCATGTACGAGGGCACAAGTGACCTTTTTAACCCTGTGTGAGGTTTAACTGCAGCTCTTGGGCTGGAGGGCTGTGTTCAGCTGTCAGGGCTGGGCTGCATTTGGGCTCATCTACAGTACGCTTTTGCCTCAGGCCATAGAATGATTAAATTTGACATCTCACTGCTAAAGTTATTTTGAAAGATTATATTCAGAGGGGCAGTCAGAAAATTATGCTATTACAAACCCATTTCCCAAAAAGTTGGGACAATATATAAAATGTATATATAAAAGAATTTGCAAATCATTTAAGCCGTGTGTTTAATCGAAAATGGTTCAAATGTTGAAGCTGAGATATTTGTTTTCAGTAAAATATTTGCTGTTTGAATTTGATGCCAGTGACGTTTCAAAAAAAGTTGGGACAGGGGCAACAAAAAATCAGAAATGTTTTATGATGCTAAAAAAGGTGAAACACCTCACTGCTGATTAGATTCATTGGCAGTGGGTCAGTGACATGAATGGGTATGAAAGGAGCGTCTCAGAGAGGCTGAGTCGTTCAGAAGATGGCGAGGGCCTCACCTCTCTGTGACAGACTGCATGGGGATATTGTGCAACAATATAAGAATGAAATTGCAAAGAAAGTGGGGGTTTAATCATGTGTGGAGTGTTATATCATAAAATTATTCAGAGAATCAGGATGAATTTCTGTATGCAAGGGACAAGACCAATAACCAATATTGAATGTCCGTGATCTTCAGGCTCTCAGGTGGCACTGCAGTAAAAACAAACAGGATTCTGTAGTGGAAATCAATGCATGGGCTCAGGATCACTTCTGAAAACCATTTTCAGGGAGCACAATTTATTACTGCATCCACAAATGTAAGTTAAAACTTAACTATGTAAAGAAAAAAAAAAACATAATAAACAAGATCCAGAAACGATGCTGCCTTCTCTGAGCCTCAGCTCATTTCTGAATGCCTGAGAGGAAGTGCAAAACTATCTTGTGGTCAAAATCTGAGAAATCAAAATCTGAATTTTTTTTTTTTTTTGGAAATCAAGGATGCTACGTCCTCTTGGTTAATAAGAAGAGGGAACATCTGGCTTTTTATCAGCGCACAGCTCAAAAGCAGCATCTGTGATAGAATGGGAGTCATTAGTGCACATTGCATTGGTAACTTGAACATCTGTGAAGACGGCATTAACACTGAACAATATATACAGGTTTTGGAGCAACTTAGTTGTATTACACTTTCTCTTACAACATCATGGATCCATTATAAACGAGTCTGGGAGCTAAATTGGCCTGCCTGCAGTCCAGACAGGTCACTCAATTAAAAATTTGGTGCACAAATGTGACAAAAGGGTCTGCGGAAGTGTTGAGAAGCTGAAATCTAAAATCAAGTGAGAGCGAGAAAACATTTTGCCTTCAAAATTATAGTTATTGGTCTCCTCAGTTCCAGAAAGCAAACAGAGTTTTGTTAAGAGCTGATTTATCTCAGTGGTCAACATAGCCCCATCCCAACTTGTTTGAAATGTACTGCTGACATCAAATTCAAAATGAGCAGATATTTTTCAAAAACTAGAAAATTTCTCGGTTTCAACATTTTGAGATGTTTTCTATGTGCTATTTTCAGTTTTTATAGAGTTTGAATGACTTGCCAATAATTCTAGTCCATTTTTATTTACATTTTACACAGCGTCCCATGCTTACTGGAAACGAGGCTGTATCCACTGCCTGTAAATACCAGAATCTGCGAGGTCCCTCCGATTATCATTCACCATGAAACAACATACTGATCAGGAGACAAAATCAAGAAACCAGAAACCAAATAATAAAAAACCCAAAGCATGGATTTTTCTTTATTTTTATCGGCAATACTCCAATACTTAGCAGTGCAAACACTCAGTATAAAAGTTGCAATAAGAAATTACGTTCACATTTAACATTTCAATCAATTTACTCGTAACAAAAAAATAGGACACAGATTTTGTTGCTCAGGTAAGATTAACAATTTTGTAAAAGACTGAATCTTGCTCTACAATATCGTATGTACTTACAAAATTAGACCCGTATTATTTATGAAAATATCTAATTCACATGAAAGGCCTACCAATTTAATCTGTATACCGAGATAAATGCGTACAGTTAAGTTTCAAAACGCGAGAAAATAGGCCAAAGTAGTTCATATTTATGAAATATAACCATTCCATCCAACGTATGTGGTCGTTAAAGCGATATTACAATATGCATTTGACCTGGCTCCGGTAACACAAGGAACACAATCGCAGCCAATATATTATTCATGCTCAAAAATTAAGAACAGCTGGAAGTGCTTGAACCTCTGAGAAAGGTAAACAAGAAGGAGTTCATCAGAAATCGCATCCACACAACAGACGACCTCACTGTTCTGTCACAGCCTTTTTACATCACATCAGCTGTTACGCTGCAGCCGGTTTATGTACAGGAGGGCAACAGAGGAGGAGAAAGGAGGCTCCAGTTTAATGGCCCAGTTTTATTTCCTGATGTGGCCCCATTAAAAGAGTGCTTTGGGAATTGTTTTGGGAACACTGTGCTTTGGATTCGCTGGAGCTCCGTGTTTGTTGTGAATGTAAATAATCTTGGGATGCGTCTCTGTCATGAGAATTGAACAATTCATCCCCCCGTGGGACAATGATTGGACTACACGAGATGCCCTTCTCAGAGGGCCTTTCCGTCTGAAAATTTAATAATTTAATACATAAAACGAGCTGAGCTCCTGCAGCTAGTGTACTGGCACTTTGATAGAGTCCCAGAATGCACCGCTGCACATGATCCCAACTGAAAAAGAGTCACTAAAACCATGCAGCACCTCTCCCTTCACACACACTGCATAAAACACAAAACCATAGAAGAAGGGTGTGTGTAACGTTACCCTGGAAAGCTATCAAAGACTACATTCAAGAAGGCTGTTGTCTTCATCATGCATTTGAATGAAAGCGAGGAGGACTTTGTCGTGGTTTGACCAGTTCATGCATACGAGACAAAGGATTTCAGTTTGCGGGGCACAGGCCCTTCTCTGTAGCTGAGAGCGATCACAGAGAAGGCGGCGGCCCAGGCCAGCATAAGGCGACTGGTTAGGTACGTGCTTTAGCAGAAACACTAACGCCTTTCCTGAGAGCCACAAAAACCGTGTGTGTGAACACAGGATCTGTGAGCCCCCCAGTTAAGTGCCATATTTTCCATCCTACAGATGTTTTCTTGAAGATTATTTTTCAAAAAGAAGTGACACATCCATTATTAGTTCATTATGTACATTGTAAACAGACAAAGGGAGCTGTGCAGTATTGAAACAGTCATTACAAAATCATATAGATTTTTCAAACAGAAGGAAGAAGATTTTTAGCATAAAAATCCCAAGATGCGCAATAGACTCATGCACAGTTATCTATGGCATGCTTTTCCCGGACAGACACACACACTTGTACGACCATAAACCTGCATGCCTGGTACTTTAAAATGCGGGAACTTTCATATGTGCAAGCTTAAAGGTTGTAAGAATCGTATAAACTGAAATAAAATTTCAGAAACTAAAAGTGCAGATTTATTGCTACTGTTTGTCAGCTAAGGAAGTATCTAGCGATCATTTATAATCCCTCAACACTTAATGAACTGATGGCACCACTTTGACTGTCAATATGTTCTTTATGCATATATAAATTAATTTGCCAAAAATAAGTTTTATTCCTAAGATTAAAAGGTGTTGAAATTACACATCGTAATCTTTCAAAACAAAGAATTACTAAGTCAATAAGTCAAGTGTAATTGGCCTAAATAATAATAATAATAATAATAATAATAATAATAATAAATGCATTGGAAGGCTTTTAAGAGGCAAATACAGAGCAATTCTTGTCACTGGTTGATAAGACATCAAACTCTCAATTACACATTATAAAATAAGTATTGATTACAGAACCCCAAATTACAGGAGCCACTTGGCTTATTCACAAAGTTAAATCTGTGCAAAATATGAAAATGATGATTCATAAGGTGAAAAGTTCAAACTAGGGTTGCAAAGGGAGAGAATTTTTACAGGATTTTTCACGCCAAGAGTACCGTCCATCCCGAAGATGCTTTCGCCTGGAGTTTTGTCGATTTGATAAGTTTTCTAAATCTACAAAAGTAGTTCACCGCCACAACTTCCACAGACCAACATATCTGTCGCAGTCAAGGCTCTGACAGCATTCTGCGAACGCAAACAGAGGACCAAATAAAAATGTAGAAAGTGGAAAGTTCAACTGTTCATTTAAATCAACTTGTGGCGTAGAAGGTAAGTAAGTTTTCAGAGCACAAAATGAAAGACACTCAGAATTGCACTGGAGTGGAAATTTTTTTAGCTGATGAAAGAAGTCACTGCACAGATTGAATCTGAGGAAAATTGTTCATATTCATAAGCCTCTTTCTGAAGCCAAAACTAATTGTGTTTGGGATAAACAATTGACCCAGAGCAAGCCTGATTGTTTGGTTTAACCGAACCTAAATCAAATAAGATGCTGTACATAATGCATTTCATACAATTGCTGTTTTAGATTAACCCTTTAAGTCCCCACAGTGCACTTTGGGAGGATAAGCATCATATTGGCATTTTTCAAAAACCAGTAAAAAATGCTTGCCTTGACGCTGCAAGACGGTCCAATGCATAAAACATTTTAGATCCTCGAACAAATAAAAGAAAAGATAAAAAAATGTATATATATGTATATAAGTATGTATATCAGTGGCAGCTGGTGAACTGGCGATAGGAGAGGCTCAAAACAATCCCTTAAAATGAATGATGGTCACGACCTGTTTTGAATCATTCATTTAAATGACCATTACAGAAATTCTATAACTCTCAATATTATCAGATGTGGCCAGTTTTCATTTATGACGCATACAGATTACGACTCCGGACTTCTCACGCTTTTCTTTATTCAGGGATTGGAAGCAGTGCTTGTGTTTCAGATCATTTCAATGAAATAAGATCATTTGAAACATCTTTATGCAATTATCCATAGCTTCTAACCTCTCCATGCACAAGGATTTCAGTTCCGCGTGAGAATCTCTTACATACGCGTTGATTGAATAATTGCTGACTGCAGCAGAGGAACATAAATATGCCACTTAAACTCACACCAAATGCATGAGTTCACAGCTGTGCGTTATAAAAGAAAACTGGTCACACCTGATAGTGTTGAGAGTTTTTGGAGTTTCTGTAATGGTAATTTAAATGAATGATTGAAAACAGGTCGTGACCAATCATTCATTTTAAGGGACTGTTTTGAACCTCCCCTATCGCCAGTTCACCAGCCGCCACTGATATACATATACATATACATATACATATACATATACATATACATATACTGTGTATACAGTCGTGCCCAAAATGATTCATACCCCTGCCAATTTTTGTTTTTTTTGTGATATTTTTTGACAAATCAAATTTATTCTTGCAGAAATGATGCAGTAAGTTGACATAAGGCTGTAAAAAGTACAGTAAACAATTTTTCAAGAAATACAATTTTTTTTTTGGTATTTTATTTGACAGATTTACTAAACATGCCTGGTCCAGAATTATTCATACCCTATTCTCAGTAATTGATGGCAAACCCTTTGTTCACATTTACAGCCTCCAAACGCGTCCTGTGGTTGATCACAAGCTTTCTAGACGTTTCCATGGGGATTTTGGTCCACTCCTCTTTGGCAAACTTCTCCAGATCCATAACTTTGAGAGTTTTCTTGCCAAGACATTGGTCTTCAGTTCCCTCCACTGATTTTTGGTAGGATTGAGGTCGGAGCTCTGGTTTGGCCGCTCCAAAACGATTGCTTTGTTGTCCACTAACCATTTGGCCGTGTGTTTAGGATCATTATCCTGCTGGAAGATCCATTCCTGCCCAAGACCAAGTTTTTTGGCTGATTACTTGATGTTTTCACTGTGGATCTGGAGATTCTGGTCCTGTTTCATGATCCCATTCACTTTAACAAGGATTCCGGGCCCATTTCCTGAAAAGCAACCCCAGAGCATTATACTCCTACCACCGTGTTTGACCGTTGGGCTCGTGTTTTTCAGGCTGAACGCTTAACCTCTTACACCAAACAAAAGCCCCGTCTCTGTACCTAAACAGCTCCATCTTTGTTTCATCCGTCCATAACACTGGCAGCCAGAAGCTTGTATCTTCATCCAGACGAGCTTCTGCGAAGGCCAGACTAGTCTTGTGTGTCGGGGTTGGGGAAGTCTAAGAGGCGTAAGGCAGGTGAAGCGTTCAACCCCATAAAGTGCCCCAACGGTCAAACACGGTGGAGGGAGCATTATGCTCTGGGGTTGCTTTGCAGCGAATGGGGCGAATCCTTATTAAAGTGAAAGGCATTATGAAACCGGACCAGTATCTCCAGATCCTCAGTGAAAACATAAGGCAATCAGCCAAAAAACTTGGTCTTGGGCAGGAATGGATCTTCCAACAGGATAATGATCCTACACACACGGCAAAATCAGTCAAGAAATGGTTAGTGGACAACAAAGTGAATGTTTTGGAGTGGCGAAGCCAGAGCTCCGACCTCAATCTTATCAGGAATCTGTGGAGGAAACTGAAGACTGAGGTCATGGCAAGGAAACCCTTAAAACTTCTCCCTTAAATAGACCGGGAGAAGTTTGCCAAAGAGGAGTGGGCCAAAATCCCCATGCAGACGTGTAGAAACCTTGTGACCAACCACAGGACGCGTTTGGAGGCTGTTATTGTGAATAAAGGCTTTACCATCAATTACTGAGAAAAGGGTATGGATAATACTGGACGTGGTATTTTTTGTAAATCTCTCCAATAAAATACCAAAAAGTATTGTATTTCTTGAAAAATTGTTTACTGTACTTTTTACCGCCCTATGTCAACCTACTGTGTCATTTCTGCGAGCATAAATTTGATTTGTCAAAAAAAAAAAAAAAATCGAAAAAAAAAAAAAAATTGGTAGGGGTATGAATAATTTTGGGCGCGACTGTATATATTTCAACTATATATAACTCTAGTTGAAACCCAGGACACTACAGGATCAAAAAAATATATACTGGTGACATAGTGAGGCAAGAAGAAATGAAAAAAAAAAAAAAAATGTACAGAGAACCAATGCGCTACAGACACACTCATGAGGACCAATCACTGCGCACTGCTACAGAAAGTTCTACCATTCGATTGATTCAACCAGATCAGGAATAGCAGCATCATTCTGGTGTAAAATCTACTGTAAGAATCATAAAACTACACTCTCACACCTGTAGAGGTAAGGCCATACTCTCACGGGTCACATGTTTACTTTTGGAAGCAACATCGTGGTTTTAATCTCCAGAGTTCGAAGGGGCTGGCAGGGGAGGCATTGAATTTTTGGAACCGAACGGACCAGACGAGTCTGCTTTCATATCTGATGTGTTTGCCAGTTATCAATGATGGATTCAATAATAGTAATAATAACAATAATTATCAACTGGGAAGGCCTTAATGTTTAAAAGGCAATAATGTATTGAATTTTTCTCGAAATAGCTTTACTTAAATAATTACCAGTGCATTGTTCTTTTATTGGCTACAGCTCAGTATCAATATTCAGCTCATCTTTGCAGGTTTGTGCGATCGAGGGTTGGCCAAAGTGGCACTGAGGAGTTCGCTATTTTGTGCTAAAATAAAGTTTATTAGGAACACATCCTTCACCTACAACATTTAAATTCACATAATTCACCTTCATTCTGACTGCTCTCATTAGTGGTATATTTATTTCACTTTAAGAAACCGCACAAAACCGCCAGCGAAACTCCTCGGTTACAGGGTTCCTCACCTCCGCTGGTCAAACAAATGATGAAAGAGGCAAACGATGCAAACGTACCGACACAACGGCGGTTTGCGTTTGGGGCTCGCCCGTCTGATTTTAAAAAACAGAAACACAACCACTGAAGGAATTACATCAATAACCGGCTCAGTTTTTGATGTCATGACTGGTGATTACGTGTTTGGACTAAACAACAGTTGCAGCTCTAAAAGCCGACGGGTTGAATGGACTGAATGCGCCTCTCAGAGCAAACGTGCCCTTTTAACTGTGTTCAGCGCAACGTCATCTGGGGCTCTTTATGTAAACAACCAGACAAAACATAACCCAACAGTCCTAAATAAGACTCAACTGCGCTAATCTCAGGGACACGTTTGTCCACCAGCCTACAAATGCAGCGCAGCCATTGGGCGCTGCCCCACCTGAGCCATGACCTCATCAGAAACAGCAACAGAACCATAACCCATGAAGAAAAGCAACATTACCATGTGCTGGGAGAAAGGGAGAGAGAGACCCTCAGTTTAATCTCTCGAAACAACCCAAATGGATGCCATATTACGTATTTATAAATATCAAAGCAAAAGAAAAGTAATAAGCTTATCTATGGTCCTGTTTGGCTATCTTGAAAGAACTTGTGCGATGTACTAATTCTTGATTTATTAAAAAAAATCTGTGGTGTAGATTTGCTTTTGTCAGAAGCTTCCCTCTCCACTCAGAGAGAGCGAAAAGGACGACCACTGTTCCTTCGTTCTCTTAATCTATCCCCTATCTGTCCATCCCTCCGTTCGGATGACCCTTTACGACCCCGCAGGCCTCAGGGCCACCCTGTCTGCGTGCTGCTAACCTCCGCTAATCACACACCGCGGGACCTGAGACGAGTGTGTAGTGTGTGTGAAAACGAGCCGGGGTTAGCTAGCACAGTCACAACATGTCATTTTCCTCTCGAGAAAATCCTCCCCCATTAGAAATAACACACAACACAACCACTGCGGAGAAAAAAAATAAAACATTTGGTTGTCCTAAACTATATTTGAAGTGAGGAAATCTCCCTGCTCGAGGATGGCAGTTAAGAAGTAATTGGCAATATGCTTAACCATAATACTAATCGCTGGGATACTGAAAATTGTTGTCGTACAATACTCTTGGAACACAAAACCAACTTCCTAATACGCCGTTTCTGGTGACCCGCTGGCAGCATTTCTTTTCTTGTGTTATTTGTGCATTTCTGAGCTCAAGTGCAGCTCAGCTTTTACCGACAGACTCTCCAAACAATACAAAAGTGTTGGGATGAGCCCCAAAGAAACCATGATTGCGAAACTGCGATACAAATGAATCCCTCGCTTGACATCCAGGCGTTAGACTTTGTCAGGTCTTCCCACTGAGGCGCGCCAAGCCCTTCCAGAGCCGACCAGACACCCCTCATCACCCGCTATTATGGTCCTGTTTGTGAGATTTAATTACAGTTTAAAACCCACAAACACCCGCATAAAAATAGAATCTTTTTTTCTCTTTTTTGAGACAGCTATAATTATTCAATTCTATACAGAAGTATCAAAATACACCCGACTCCAAATAACAGGAAAGATAAACAGCTGCTGTTCCACGGCGCTCTTGAAGTATGGCGAAAACACATCATGGCTCGACGGTGCCGTCGAGGTCGATTGCATGCTTGCTTTTTTATCCAGTGCAACAGCGAAAAGAACAGATCAAAAGATCAAATTTACTCATAGAGAGGCACGCCTCCAAATTCTTCAGAACGAATATGTTTAAATTAAACCCCGAAATTGTCAACACAATAGCAAAACATCACTGAACAGCAAAAAGTAAATCACAAGGCTTTTGTGCAACTCAGAGCGCGTGTGAGAAAATGTGCTGATCACCCTTCGCCGGCTCAAACCGTTGAGTTTCCGAAGAACAAAAGAAGGAGTCTTTTAAACATCAAAATATGTAGAAGGAAGACATATTTACTCCCTTCAGAGATTATACTGGTGCTCATTGGATGTGTCTTTTGCAAACATTTCTCAGAAATCGTCACTCACATGCAAGGTTAGCTTTTGACCCCGTGACCAAACCCTGCTCGTCATCTAATTCACTCTGGGCTGCGAGACCCTCGTTACTGTAATCGCACTCAGAGGGTCACTCATCAACCGCTCATTCTAAAATCCACGAAGAAGAAGTCGGGACACCAGCATTCCTTTTTAAGTTTCCTGTACGTTTCGCATGGGAGCCACTCCAAACAACAGTCGTTAGCCCTTGTGACCTCTCTCAACAAGTTCCCTTCGAATATTTTTCGTAAAAAGGGATTTTCGTCACAGAACTCGAGGTTCTCTTTGGTTACACAGCAGGGGTCCTCGATGCTGCGTCGGAGACCCCGGCTCATGCCCGTTTCCCCCCCGCGGGCAGGGACACAGACGAGAGGAAGAGGACGGTGCTGTTTGTGTTTGGGGATGTGGTCTGTATTGTCCCGGAGCTGACGGACGGGCACCCTGGGCCCAGCTGCGTCCGGACGCTGCCTCTGTCGCACCGATGTGGCCTTCGCTCCGAGCCCTTTGATCGGCTGTGGGAGGCGGGGGGGCCACCGGTGCACTTCCCCTCCAGAAAATAAGTCAGCATCTCCCCTTTGCCCTTCACACTGACCTTGCCGCGGCACACAAGGTCATAATTACCCTTCAGCATGCGGTACACGTCCTCCGTCACCTGTGACAGAGGCACACAGATGTAAACACAGGGTACACATACATGTGTGGTGTACCACCCTGTAAGCGCATAAACAGGCATTACCACACGCATACACACTGTATAGACGCTAACATAAGCACATAGACACACACTTTACCACACACATAGGATACATGCAAACACACACACATACACACACAAAGTATACATGTGCACATAAGCACATTTACTCACATGTCCACACACATATGCCAGCACAAGCACAAAAACACACACCCTCATATACATACCTAACACAAATATGCAAAAGCATTCACAAAACACACACACACACACACACACACACACGTGCACATGCAGAACACATGAACACACAAGCGCAAAAACACACAGCCCCATAAACACACCTAACATGTACAGTTAACAAGCACTCACACATTAACAGAGGGTCATACAAAAGACACACACACCCAATCACACACACGCGCGCGCACACGCAGAGAGACAGTGTCCTACACATGCAGTACACACACAGAAACAAAAGTAGAGAGATGGAGTTTTGATATGCAGGCTTCATCTGAGACGACTCCAGCCTTTAAGTCATCAGTGAGACGTGTGATTTGTGCTTCAAACGATTACAGCAAACATTAGTATAAATGAGAACAAAAGGAAAATGCAGGCAGAGCAAAACAAAATCAGGGACCAGGCTTTTTTCAGCGAGGCTCCATGTGCCCTGAATCCTGGAAAGTCATTCGGGGAGATTACAAACGGTCTGTTCGCCATACGGGCACAGCGTTGCTGGGAAACAGAGCGAGACTCATGACTGGCGCCAGCGGAGAGCCCGGCCTCTGGAGCAGTGACAGAACCTCGAGTTACCGGCCCAATCAGAACAGGGCCCCAGGCCTAGTGCCTCTGCTGAGTGACCAATCACCGCAGACGCACCAAATACATCACTTCCTCCCAGGAGTACCCTCATCCAATCAGGAACCTATGCCCTGCAAAGGTACACTTTCCCAATGATCCAATCAGAAACCAAAGTTGATAATAATATTTATTTATTTATCTATCAATTAATTACTGTTTTGCACAGAGGAGTTTTAGTGAACAGCAGAAGTCACAAATATAGCCATGGAAAACAAAGTTGCTAAAATATTAATTAATCAATTAAATAGTAAATGAATTTCTGGTTCCTGCTGCAGGGGCCACACCGCTTTTAAGGGGCCACTGGTCTACTGTAATCTGAGCTGGAGCCACACAGCCAGGGGCCGTCCACACCAGTACACCAAGCCAAGCTCATCTCTGAGTTTGCGTTTTTCTATTGAGTCCGATATTTTATGCAGGGCTTCCATTTTTCATCAAGTCAGAATGGTGCGGATGTAGCCTTAAACTGCTTTACAAACAGGCCCAGTACATAACAGAGTCAGCACTCATGAGTAAAGAGTTTTAGATAATTAATGCAGATTTAACCCAGTGCTCACAGCGGCACCACAGGACTGGAGTCACGCTGCACCGTTCTGAGTTTCAACCTCATGTCCATCTCTGTTTTCGACTAACTGGGCTTCCACCTGCACTGCTACAAGTTACAAACAAATTAATTCCCATAATATTCATAGAACTAACTTTCAAACTGAGCTATTTGACAAATTTATTCAGTAATTTTAATGTGAAATATAACTGGTTGATACACAAACCTCAGGAAGACACTGATCTGCTGATCCTGGTTGCACAGGCACACAGCACTAACAAGCATCTGCTGAAAACCTCCCCACAACAAGCCATTAAACTGCTTCAAATTCCTTTGTCTCCTGCATGTAATGTGTCTTGGAACAGACCACGTCCATCTGGTCCGTCCACTTCTTTCCATGAATTATTTTTGCAATTATGTCCATCTGCGTATCTACTTATTTCCATGAAATTATTTTTGCAATTCATCTTTTTTATTACTTGCTTTCCAGGAATTTCAAGAACAAACTTTTTTTGGACTGAGCTTCTCGGCCTCATGACCCAGTAAACCCTGAAGTCTCATCATCATGGTTTCCGTTGGTTTTGTTTTGCTCCTGCGCTGAAGTATTCAAGTCCACACGCCCACTTGCTAAAAAGTACTCAGACACTCATAGCAAATCCTAAAATGGCTGCCGTCTGGAGGACAATCACAAAAGCTGCACAGACCTCTGAGATTTGAGATCATTGTTCAAACATGACTTCAGTTGATAGCAGAGCCAGCGACCCAGTTAAGTTCCACCATTGTGATTGTGTGTGTGTCACGCAGTGCTCCTCTGAACACCACGGATTCGAGCTCACAACCTCCGAGCCGTCAGACCTGTATTCTCCCCTGTAGTCCAGTGCTGTCCATTCGACTGGCTACGTTGACCGTGTTCCCCCAGATGTCGTACTGCGGACGTCTGGCCCCAATGACCCCTGCCACCACCGGCCCCACGTTGATTCCTACAGAAATGACCAAGAGCCCAGAGACCAGCTGTTTGGCACTGCATTCAGTCAGCACCAAAATTAATTGAACACATTTTTCTGTTGTTTTGGTAATGTTGGCCGAGTCAATTGCCAGATCTGAAACCCACTGAACATGCACTTTACAGGCCGAAGAGGAGACTGAAGGCGAAATGTACCCAAAACATGCAGGAAGTGCAGATGCTGCAGTACAGGCCTGGCAGAGCATCGCCAGGGAAGAGACCCCGAGTCTGGTGATGTCTGTACATTACAGACCTCATGCAGTCAGTGCATGCAAAGAGTATGCAACCAAACATTCAAAATAATTGGTATATTCTGCCTCATGTTAAACTTTCCAATATGTTTATATGCGCCTGAAAATGGGAAGGACTATATACAGAAGGTGCTGTTCATCTGATTTGGATAAAAACACGCAGAAGTCAAAGCTGTTTCCAATTCAGTCTCATCATTATTATTTCCTTTCAAACTCAAAGTGCTGGAGTCATTTTTAAAATGTGTCACAGTCCAATTAATTGAGTTGCTCATTGCGTTTGCAAACATAAAAAGTCTGTTTCAAAAAAGTTTACAATGTTTGGCATTTTCCTTCATCAAAACATTCAAAATATGTCAACTATAGTAAAATATATAATATTTATGATATACATACATACATACACTACGGGTCAAAAGTTTGGGATCACTTGGAAATTTTCTTATTTTCTACGGAAACACATGAAATTAGTCTGAATAGGAAATATAGCAAATGAACAGAACATGCTGACATGGTCTGAGTTAGACATAATGATTTTAATGGAAAATGATGAATATGTACTTCAAACTTTGCCTTCATCAAAAAAAAAAAAAAAACACCTTCACTGTTGATACTGAAACTGGTGTTTGACGGGAACTATTAGCACAGCTGCTAGTTGACAACCTGTTAGGCGTCTCTGTCTTAAACTACACTCTCTCAGCTATTTGTCTTCTTGCACAGTTGTGCATCGGGGCCTCCCACTCCTTTTTTCTGTCCTTGTTAGTGCCAGTTTGTGCTGCTCTCAGAGGGGAGTAGTTGACAGCATGGTAAGAGATTTTAAGTTTTCAATTTCTCACATTGAATAGCCTTCTTTTCTAAGCACAACAATAGACTGACGGGTCTCTAAAGGAAGTTCTTTCTTTCTGGCCATTTTGAGCCTCTAAACAAACAACTGCTGATGCTTCAGGTACTAAACCAACCTCAGGAATGCCCTGCTCCCTTTTGCGATCCCTTATTTGTTCAACGGTTTTCAGTTGTGCAACACATTTGCAGTGGGGTTTTATAATAATCAATTAGCCTTATAAAATGGTTAACTTAGATTAACAGCCACACCAGGAGATTGATGCAGAGGACTGACAGTTGCTGATAATAGGCCTCTATGCAAAAATGTAGATCATTCTTTGAAAATCATCTGATTAATTTTAATCATTTGCAAAATGGATATGTTTGTGAAATGCATGAAAATGTATTTTTCTTTGGAATCAAAGAAATTTGCAAGTGATCCCAAACCTTTGAGCGGTCGTGTACATAATATTTTACGTGTGAATAAAACACAATTCTTCAGATGACAAAACTTGCTTTGTTGTTCTTTGCAGTGGGGATGCCACTAGAAAAACATTTTGAATGTGAGCCTCAAAGTTTGGGCTAGAAATCTAGTTGCCGAATTGTCTAAGCCCATGTGAGTGGCAGCGAAATATTAAAGAGCGAGATCGATAACAACCAATGTTATTGTTTTGTCTGAGGCTGTACTGTTAAGTAGCCAAAATACACTTTAAGTTTGGGTCATCATGATCTCTCCCCGCCTGCAGGCTGTCTGTTCAACATGAGGAGGCGAGGAGCACCGTAACTCCAGTGCACCTCAGGAGGGCCCTTTGGAAATATTAGGAGGTTGCAATTGTCATGACAACCCTCTCTGACAACACAACAGTCAAATTCAAAATGGCTGACAAGTGAAAGGCTAGTCTTTGGACTCTTTGAGCAGGTCAAAGGCCACATTTGAAATCCTGTCATATGCCAATAACTAACTCAAAACTTTGGTGCTGTGACCATGGAAAAGGCTCCATGAATCTCACATCCCACTGCATCCATACACCACCTCTGATTGCCAGACTTGTTTTGAGATTGGTGAAGGCGAACAAGCTATTTTACACAACAAGATGGCCCCTTCAAGTCAGGATCAAGCTTCTCCTTAATGTAAACCACTGAAGTTTTCTCTTCAAGAGATTCAAAGGCAGACAAGGATTTTTTCAAATCCCTCCCCCCCACCTTGATGTATTCAAACCTGTGGAACTTCAGGCCTATTTTAAATTCTAGTGGGGATCAAGGTTTCCAACCATCAAGGTCCCAAATATGACCACCTGAATTACAGGGAAATGTTCATACAATGATGCACAAGATCTAGACATTTTCTATTTGATTTAATGCTGTGGCCATAAAAATATGGCTGCCTGGGTTTGCCTGGAAAAAAATGCTGGGAACAAATTTTACTTCCTAAAGCTGGATTTTCTGCCTGTTGGCCTCAGTTCTGCGTATCATGGGGGGAGAAATCCCAGACTCACCGACTCTCAGCACAAAGTCATTGTAAGACTGGTAGTTGATTGCATCCAGGACATCAAACATCTCGATGGCAAAATCAGCAACTGTGCATAAGTGTGAGGTGATGGACTTTTTGGCCTGAACATGGAAAGCAGTCAGATCAGTGGCTTATTTCATAAAATTACAATATTTTTACATGAAGTAAACCATCATTATATCTCATCTTATTCTGTTCCTTTTTCCCAAAAACAAAATGAGCGAGTTTCATGAACAGAAATTACACCAAATCCTAAACTAAATCTTTGATGGATATTTGCACCAAAGTCAACTTATTTTCCAGAAAAAAAAGTTTCATTTGTTGGTGACACTGGTCCTCACTGTGATGAAGTGTAACGTACCCACTCCCAAAACAACCCTAACTTAGTGTTCAAGAGAAATTTATAATTCACACACATTAGTACACACACACACGTGCACACACACACACAGGCATACAGACACACACATACACACACACACACCACACGCACGAACACAGACACACAGACACACACACACACACACGTGCACACAGACGCACACGCACACACACACACACCTGGGTTCCACTGGTGGGCACCAGACCCACAGCTGCCATGTACGTGCTCCCGATAGTCTTGATCTTCTCGATGTCCTTGTAACAGTCCTTGTCCATGAGCTGGAGGAATCAGTCATTCATTTAGCAGCAGTCACATGACCACACTGGCCCAGAATGCACCAGGCTCTCCCAGGTGTAAACCACACGGCTACATGGCAGCTAATCCCTGTTCCAGGAATAGCCTGGATAAAAATACTCTGTGGATTCTCCCTTGTCCGTGTGTAAAGATCAGCTCACATGTAATTACCCTGCATCCCTGACCAAAGCCTGGACAGGGGTCATGATTATCAGGGTAATGATATCCCATTAAACATCGTTTTTATCTTCTGCAGTCACTCCCCATTCGATCTCCACATCACTGTCACCAAACCACCAGCTTTATCTCACTACGGTACCTGATACTTCATAAATCTACCGCAGGTCTGTTTATGTTCAGGGTGAGTTTCCCAAAATGATGTCCAACTTCAGACTGCATCTCCATTACCGTCAGATTTAGTCCCGTTTACATTGTGACACCGATTTTTTTGTTGATTACTGAATAAAATCTTAGAACAAGCCAAGTACAAAAGAAATCAAATCATTGTCTGAATTGTTGTATATCATTGAGCTGGGGTCACAAGTGCACAGAATTCAGGGGAAAAAAGTCAATGAATGACTTGAAAGATACTCATAAATACTTATTTCAGTTTTAAAATTTGTGCAGGGATTTAAACCTTTATCCATATATGAAAATAACTTGGTCCCATCCTGGATATATTATCAGGCAGGTCCAAGCAGGAAGTGGGATGGGGCTTAGAGAAAGAACACGCCGTGTGGAACACACCTCGTCGAAGTCAGCGATGATCTCGTTAAGCAGACGAAGGCATTCGACACCCATGTTGTTCCCGTCCAATTCGATGTAGAAGTCGTTAAAATTTGGGATGGAGGCAAACAGCACTCCGACTTGGGCGTAAGACTGGTAATACAGGTCCTGCAGAAACACACAAATACACACGGAAACAAACACACAAGCGTATCAGTCATCAGACACATTTCTTAGAGATTTAAGTAAAGAAGTGAGCCCACAGGGTCCCGTGACTGAGGAATTCTCCAGAGCAGTACCCACACCCCGCGAACACACGCCGGGCCAACATGAGAAGGTACATTACCGCCATTTTACCTGATGTTTCTCACCAAAGCGACAAACGGTGCCCTCAGAAATGATCAGCACTCCTTAGTAAAAATGAGCTAAACAAGATGCAAAAAATATCTTTACTGTTTATTCTTATGATCTTTCATTCAAAATATTTACAAAAATATAACCTTTAATTGGAGTAACATAGTTAAAACAAACACCAAATTCGTATCATGAAATAGATTTTGTCTCTAAAATATGAATGCCACTTATTGGCAGACTCTCCTTTAATATCTTGTGCCAAGATAACAGCTGAGAGTCTCCTGTAAGGCATGATGAGGTTGTTGAACTCAAGATCTGGGATCTGAGACCATTCCTGCTTACCGGATCCCTCCAGGTTCCTCAGGTTCTGAGGTTGGTGTTGCTGGATTCTCCTCTTTAGCTCATCCCAGATATTATACAGGGTTTGAGCCGGGGATGGTGATGGTGATGGTGATGGTGATGGTGATGGTGATGGTGATGGCAACAGCTAAACCTGTGTTCACCAGTCAATCAACAATCACTGGAGATTCTGAGTTGTGCTTCAGATCACTGTGCAGCCCGAAGGTCCAAACACAGCCCATTTTAAGCTTCCTGGCAGAAGCAGTTCAATTTTTATTTAATATTTGCCAGTCTGTGAATACCACATATCATGATACCACATGTTACAGCAACTCAAGAGTTCTTCTTCAAATAGGGGAACTCAAAAATATACTGGAAATATACTTCAGTTTTAAACAGGCAGTACATTTTAAACAGGATTTTCTTGTGCCGCCAATAATTGTGGCACGTTTTGGATTAAAAAAAAATTATTTGATGTCAACATTTTGTTTTTCTTTCAATAATTTCACTTCAATGAAAAGGTAAATTTTTTGTGAATATTTTGTGTGAAAGACCAAGAGCGAGTATATTTTCCTAACAGCCTGTTTTGCTCATATCCATTTAAGGTCCAATAATTCTGGAAGCATCTGTAGCCAATGAGACAAAAAGGGTCAAAATGCCAAACTGGTCTTTTTTTAGTAGTTATCTGATCTAATCAGCTCTGCAGATCATATTGTGGAAACACTGAGGTGGGAACCGCTGACCTTCTGAGGCGCAGGCAAGAACCTTCACCACTAGCCTCGGTGGCTAATAAAGGTTAAACACAGAAGGGATGCAGATCTTTGTCTAGAGATGTTTTCTTTAAAGAAGCAAACCAGGTTTACATCACTATATACTCAGAGGCAATGAAAACGCAACACTCTACATTTTGGTTTATTTTTGCTCAGGACCTGAGTTGTCCAATTTGAGTTCTTAAGTGACCATTGGGGTCACAATGAGTACCTCGTTACACATGAATGATCATCGTGTAACTCAACAGTGTGAGTTGGACTCTCATCAATCCATATTGAGTACAACATATGGGATGAGGAGTTGTGTGAGTGCAGTGGTTGAAATGAAGGAGGGGTTGTCTTCCCAATATAAAGGCCTGATAAAAGCCACACAAAGATGTCAGGTCCCTGAGGAAATGCTGTACTGCCTGTGTGGATGTTCATGGGGGTCACACCCGACACGGACTGTTCCTCTGAGTTCATTTTTAAAAGTGTGTTCCGTTCAGTCTTGTGGTGATTTTTCATTTTCAGCTTGTGCTCGTTATGTTTAATGCTTCTGTTTATTATTGACCAAATTGGCCCATTAACACATTTAATTCATCAAAGTCAACCCACCCAACTTATTTGAATTGTTAAAATAAGAAAATAAATTTGAAATTATTTGAATCCAAACTGGTGTTGCGTTTTCTCTGCCTCGGAGTAAAGGTTTTGTCCAGAAGTAGCCTTGTTATGTACAGTAAAACGTAGCCAGGTGTTCACCTGCATTACAAATATTTGAATGAAAAAATGTAAAAATATTTTCACTGCAACAGGTTCCAAGTCATCAAAGAAAATTGGGTTATTTCAACAAAACGATGAGTAATTTATCTCCCCAGACGCAGGATCTCCGCGTTCCCCAGGTTCTCCAGCACTGAGGTACCCTGGCTGAGGAAAACGCTAACAGCCAGTTTAAAAATAATCTCTGGTTCTAAAACTGTGACAACCTTCACTCATAGTCAGAGCCATTATCTTTGGGACGGTCACCTTTCGCCCAGTTTCTTATGAGAAATGAAGGGGGGGGGGGGGTTACGGGGGGAAATCCGGAGTCGCAGAATATATCCTCGGGCTCTGTGAGACCCCATTGTGCCGCTGCCACTAAGGAACTGGGCTTCAGTCCCAGGGGAGGGACTGGGAACCAGTACCGTTCCAACACGGAGACGGGCTCTTAGCATTGGACAGCCCCACAAAATATACAGCTTTATCAGTGCATTACATGCGTTCACTAGTCACACGTGTACTGCAAGAAAAAAAAAAAAAAGGTAAAATCTGTATTGACAAGTTTTTAATGAGGATAAGAACCTTATTTTTTCCCCTTGGACAGAAATTGCAAGCTTGTTTGAAGTTAGTGTTTGCTTGTCAAGTGTCCTTTTCGAAACCATTTGGAAATCTCGAGGTGAACTAAACTACATCACAAAAATCTTAATAAAAACCTTATGGAAATAAAATGTCTTGTGAGAATGTAAGATACAAACAAACAGTTGGTTAACATGACAGTAAAGACACTTGGGTGAAATAAGTACATTCTCATTTATATTAACCCTTAAATAAATGCAGTCTTAACGGGTATTTTAGATTAATATCTAAGCTTAAATATACCTCAATCACTTTTTGCTGAACTGGACGACAATATTACCAGGAAGTGAGATAGTTTGACTTGCTTCTGGGGTAAGAAATTTCACTTTCCAAACACACAGTAGCGTAAAACAAGCCACCATCTTCTGACTAGAGGACAGGATTTTAAGTCTTATCAAACACGAATGCTGGTTAAATTTTTAGGTCAAGTGCTTTGCAGAGAATACGCTGGATGGGGAGTCACAGCGGTACTGATGAGCGGCGTTTTCAGTCCTGTCGAATAAGACTGCGGATAAAGCAGGTCGTAAACAGAAAATGCAGGAATTTGCCTATGATGGATCACACAGCTGTATTAACAGATGTACGCAACACTGTGAGAAAACTGAGCACGAGATCAAGAAAAAACAAAAACAAATCATTAAAAAAAACAAAAACAGCACAATCGAGCTCCTCCTGCAAAACGGAAAACGGTTTGTTTCCCTCTGGCGAGGTGACGGCTGCATTTTGGAACTGCATTGCAAAACCTGCTCGTCGATCACTGTCCTCACTGCTTGTGTTGATTGCTGATGAATAACACGTCACCTGGAAGCGTGCGGCACTAATACAGCATTTCCCCGCCCTCCCCAACGCTAACCTGGAGGTGACTGTTAAAAAATGGCCTTTTGTATCATTCAGGCTCGGTTTACGCAAAGTCTGCAGATTAATTTTGCAGCCTGTATGAGGCGATGACAGCTGAACAATGGATCCAAACACAAACGGGCAATTTAAAGCCTCACGTTTTTTTGTGAGTCACTGTTTCGCCAGACTGTGGCTACATTTCCCCGAAGTCGCTCTCTCACTCTCTTTCACTCTATTTCTTTCCCTCTAATAAATCCTTGTAGTTTAAATGAACAGGACTTCCTCCGGGAGACACAGGATGTTTAGTTGCATCACTTCCTGGGAAGTGACTCAGAGAGGGAATGAGCGTCAGTAGCACGGGATATCCAGTGTGTGTGTGTGTGTGTGTGTGTGTGCGCGCTGTGGTCTCTTCTGCTGACAGCACAGCCCCCTGAACCAAAACATTTCACATCCTCCGCCGCGCCAGCCAACATCCTGCAGTGTGCGTGGAGATGTGGCACGCTGGCAGTGCATTGGCCCCGTTCAGGGACTGTGCACATGAACTTGTGTTTAAGTCTTGTACAGAGACTTTAAATCTCAATTTGCCCTTTTAACCCTTCAAGCGCTGAATGCAGCTATTGTTGCTCAGTGAACTAAGATATCAGTATCAAAGCTGTTAAAAACCTATCATGTAACAACTTGTTTTAAAGAGCTCCCACAGGGAGGGTTAGGGCTAGTATTTTTTTTTTTTTGCCTTACTGAGCAAAAAATGTACAAGAAAACGTTTTTATATCTTAACGTAATAACACAATGCTTGCTGGATATATTGTTGATTTTTTACTTTGCTTTTGCAGTATATCAGTAATACATCTCACATGTATTCTCACAGTAATCTGAAGGACTGCCTACAGCTCAGGGATCCACTACGAGACGAGACGGTGTCTGTTTCAGCAGCTGAGTCTCTAAATCCATCATCTACAGTCTGCATTGTGTCAGTTCACATTAGAATCTAAATATGTCAGTGCCTCTGTAATAAAGTAGTCTATACAAATTTTATGTAAGGCAGTGCATATCGGAACAGAAACTTTGACAGCTTATTACACATTCAATTCATCATGTTTCCCTGGTCATACGCAAGGCATATATAGTTCTGCAGTGTAAGTGAAAAGGGTATATTTCCTGTGTGGTACACTGGATACAATGATTTTCAAGGGATGACACAATACAATAGCTATGTCTCATTTCAGGGATAAGGGATAAAATTTGGTAGATTTTAGGGGCCATACATTTCATATAAATCAAATAAATATTAAATCAACACATGTAACAGAATATTTTAGGGATAAGGTGTCGCTGAATTCAGGAGTCAGACTTCAGACCCACCATGTTTCAGGGGTTAGATGCAAGACTGACCATATTTCAGGGGTTAGGTGCAAGACTCACCATGTTTCAGGGAGATAGACATCAGACTCGCCATACTTCAGGGGTCAGACTTAAGACTCGCCATGTTTCAGGGGTTAGATGCAAGACTCACCATGTTTCAGGGGTTAGATGTAAGATTCGGCATGTTTCAGGGGTCAGACGTTAGACTTGCCATGTTTCAGAGGTTAGACCTGAGACTCACCATGTATAAGGGGTTAGATCTAAGATTCAGCATGTTTCAGCGGTCAGACCTGAAACAAACCATGTTTCAGGGGATAGATATAAGACCCACCATGTTTCAGGGGTTAGACGCAAGACTCATGATGTTTCTGGGGTTAAATGGCAGACTCACCATGTTCAGCATGATAGACAACAGACTCGTCATATTTCAGGGGTCAGATGTAAGACTAACCATGTTTCAGGAGTTAGATGCAAGACTCACCATGTTTCCGGGGTTGAATGGCAGACTCACCATGTTCAGCGTGATAAACAACAGACTCACCATATTTCAGGAGTTAGATGCAAGACTCACCATGTTTCAGGGGTTAGACGCAGGACTCACCATGTTCCTTGGGTTGGACATTAGAAAGTGCTGAGCCACATGTGCAGGTAGAAGGTTAAACAGGATCCTTTTATTGTCCAACTTCACTCTCTCCATGTCGTCTCTCTCCTCTTCAGCCTGTCAGTCCAATGAACACAAGCACATAAGGACACCTGTGATAAAGACACTGTCCATCTGTAACGTCAACAGGTTTTCCAGTGCTTGACACCAGCTGACTAAGGCAGTGTTTTATGATGATCGTCAAACAGCTACAGTGACGTTTTTCGAGCATCCTCAAGAGTTTAAAAACATTTTCATACCATGCAAAAATCTTCACTCACCAAAATGACCACAAACCAATGGTGCACTGCCTCAATCATTCTTCTATGTTGCAAACATTTTTGTAAAAGCATTTCAGCGCTCAAAGCTGCACTAAATTAAGAATCTTTGTATGAATAAGAGGGTTCTGTACAGTCACCGCACCCCAGCAGCTGTACCTGGTCACAATTCTGCACTTCCCATCATGCAACTTCACCCATTAGATGATTTTTTTGTCACACCTCCCTGGAACTTCAAACTGCTTAACAGTAAGAGGGGGGTTTAAAATACGTGTTTTGTATTATATCCATACAACAATAACCAGCGCAGCATCCATCTGGAGGCCATTTTGAACAGCTGAGATGGAGAAACTGGAATGTGTTGGGTAATACCAAGGTGGGTAAGAGGGGTGTTTAGTTTGCCAAATTCAAAATTACAAACTCAAGCTTTATGTTAGGAAAAAATGTCCCTATCTCTCAGCAATTTGGTAAATCATGTGGTCTTAATGAGTCATAAGTGTACATTGTGATGTACTGTATGGGTTAATGCAAGCAGATCATAGAACTTGCAACAGCACAAAGTTCCTGTCACTATAATGGGACGTCTCTAACTCGTACGGAACAGAACCCCAACCACTGAACAACTAGACCAAAACCATTTCCAGGAACAACATATTCTGACTGTCTCCTGCTCTAATCCACATGCTGAAAAGATAAATCCCCGAAAAGCTTCAGCCGTTGAGAGGGATAAGGCGATAATTTGACGTGGCCGGAGGCCAGAAATGTGATTTACCTAACATAATGTGACTCCTGATGCAAATGAGGACTAATCATGAAAATCCAAATATGAATATAAACGTGTGCCCATTACATTTAATTTAATGTACCCGAGTTCCCAGAACTTCCCACGTGCAACCTACTTCGACTGAACTGAAGCAAACCCAGTTTCTGAGTAATTATGAACTGGTGTACTGCAATTTTACCGCTAGAGGTCAGTAATGAAACGACAAACAGGGTTTACAGTGATGTGGTTCCAGAGAAAAAAGGTTCTAAGAATACTGTAGCGAGACAAATTGAAACTGATCTTCACAGGTTTTTTTATCCCATCAAACACAGATTCTATTCACAATATACACGTCCATGCGCCCCTGGAAGAACCGCACCAAGCCAGCTGACAGCCCGGCAATGCAGATGAGATCCAGTCCTGGTGACAAGGGGTGCCATTTTTGAGGAGGTTCTGAGCAAATCCTAATCCTTCCTTCCTCTGTTTTTCCCGCATGAATTCCCAGACCCCAGCAGGTGACACAGATGCTCATGTTAATCATGAAACCGTTCGAGTTCGAGTACACGCAGGCTGAAGGCGGAGTCGCCGTAAACACCTGACCACACTTCGCTCGCACACCATACAGCAGAGTCAGGAGCTGATCTGGGAAGGTGGGGGTGGGGGAGGGTAAATAAGGGAGGTGTGAGCTTTTAATGGAACGACCAGCGACCCCTTCATCCCTTCATCATGCGTCATGCAAATGCCAGCACTGATCTGCAGGCAGGATAAGAAGCGTAAAGGCCGCTGCGGAAAAAAGAGCTGAAGACGCAGTACCTCTGTCTGTCGTGTTGTACATCCCTCTCTCCCTCCATCCCTCCATCCCTCTTCTTCTCTCTCCCTCCATCCCTCCATCCCTCTTCTTCTCTCTCCCTCCATCCCTCCATCCCTCTTCTTCTCTCTCCCTCCATCCCTCCTCACATCTAACACAGAATTAGGATTTTGATTAAATTTCCGTGTTTGTAACACTGCAGAAATTAGCTGCAAGCCATGAGCGGCGCTAATTCACTAAGCTGCACTGGGGTTGAAAGGGTTAAAAGCCTCCAGCGCCAGCCTGAGGGCCGATGCCGCGGGTCGGATCCGGCCGCAGACACGGTGCGCGCGGCTCTCGACTCAAGCATTTCTTCTCAATATCATCCACTTAACCGCCGGCAGGGACAAAAACTCCATCTAATTCCCACTTAACCTCTGAAAATAAACGGCTGAATGGAAATGAAAAGGCTGAAGAAGAGCAGATATTTTCATGCTGCTTTCAACACCTCGCAAACTCAACCGAATCTGAATACATCAGTACCGAACTCAACTTCCTGTACGCGCTCACAGTGTGAACGTGACCTTACGACATGTCTGCATGTCCCCACCAATCATGTACAAGCACACCTTCACACTACCATCCCCAGGGCAACGCCTGAGAGAGAGAGAGAGAGAGAGGAAGAGAGAGAAAACGAGAGACAGAGGATGAGAACGGAAGACCACACACACACATCCATCACGCTGCTACTGTTTGTGTGACTTGAACAACTTGAAGGGGGGAGAGAGAGAGAGAGAGAGAGAGAGAGAGATGAAACGAGGGAGGGAAAGAGAGCGACAGGCAGAAGGGAGGAGAGGAGAGGGAGAGAAACGGACAGGGCAGCAGGATGGAGGCGGTCAGGCAGAAGTGTTGGCCCAGGGCACTAATACAGAAGGCGGCTCACGCACACCGGAGCTAAATATAGAAATATAGAAGTGGAACAGACTCAGAGGGACAGCTGACCATACTGACCCTCTCGCTCCGTCCCCAGACGTAGAGAGCAGGACGCATACTAGGAACGGTCTGTAAGTCTGCATGGATATGCTCTCAAACAGACACAGGAACACACACTGTGAGTATGTATGGATACGTAAGGGAACCGCATGGCTATGACCCATTAACACGAAACATAAAAAAACAGACTCGATGGCCTGTCCAAAATCGATGCGCTTGCCTTCAACTGAGAATACAAGTTGTGCGCAGCATGTGTACACCTTATACATGCAACATCACACTTACACTCGCAAGGCAAAGAGGAACATAGATTTGCACACAGTCAAGTACCAACGATACACACATGCTGAGTCGACAAATACACAGAAAGCACGCACATACTCCGAATTACAGACTGTGTGCATTCAGACGCACACACACACACACAGACACACACTGACAGGTCAGGTGACAGTGCGGGAGTCTCACCTGTGCAGCCCAGAGGTAGTCGAGTCGCAGCTTCAGGTCCAGCTGTCGGGAATGCAGAATCAGCGCGGTGGCGAACAGAAGGATGGCGAAAAGAGGCTCGTATCCGCGGAGAGACAAAACACCACCCCTGCACACGTAAATGAGACGGCGCACATGTGGATGTCATGTTCCCCTCGAACAGCAGAGCACCGCCCAGAACTTTCACAAACACCTTCTTTGGGCTGGGAGAAGAGGACTCAGTCATCTGCCCGACACAGGTGTTTGACTTCGGTGACAGAGGGTGTGAGGTCAGATGCGGGTGAAAGGTCGAGCGGTTTTGTCAGCTCATTGATTCATGTTTGCATGACTCACAACCTCGAGCACAACTCCAAATCAGAACGACATGTTACATTAAAAATAAACCTGTATTACATTGTTTACCAGTAAAACAACACAATAACACATTATTTGGTATTTCACTTCATGAATTTTATTGATTTTTCAAAATAAACACATTTCATTTTTGACTCTTGCCACATATTTAAAAAACAAAGTTAGGACAGAAAAGTACGTACCATTTTGTAATGTTGCCGTTCCTTTTCACAACACAAGAAATGTTTAGCGAGTGAAAACACCCAGTGATTAAATGTTTAAGGTATATATCTGCTCCGTGGCTCCTGCAAGCCAGCCTGATGATGTGCGTCAGTGAGCCCGTCTCTGTCTTCATTGTTGCATTTTGCATTTAAAAACGAGCCACGTTCTCCCTTGGGAACAAGTTTGGACTGCCTGCAGGCCAGTCCAGTGCCCACACCCTCTTCTTAGGTTGTCTTTTTGAAATATGCTGAGGCACCCCTGGAAAGGACACTGTCTTGAAGGCAGCGTAATGCTCCAAAATCAGAGTTTTTCTCCATTTTTCTTTCCCCATCCTCGTCCAGTTTCTGTTCATTGACCCCTTCGTCCAGCGTCTTCACTGGCCCGTTCCTCTTTTATCATCCCCATCGGGCCCTCATTCCTCCTCCACTGCATTCTTTGGCATTGACCTCGGACCAGGCAATGGAGTTAGTCTCGCCTGCCCAACTTTGCCCTGTTTGCTGGTTCTCAACCCTGGACCGTCTATTTATCCAATGAAGCTCAGTGATTCCACCCTCTGGTCCTGCTAGCAGCTCTGTCCTTCCACCGAATCATGACAAAACACTCTGGGCAGCATAGGAGCCAACAGTCCAGGTTATCCAGTGCTTGTGGTCATGTCTGGGAAGATGTCCACCACGGCTGAGCCTAGTCAACACCCAACCACAGTTGCTCATTTCCACTCATGGCGGGATGGGAATCCTGTGGAGATATTCACTGACCCCCTGCAGGCAGTTCATGGGTTCGTGCAGCTTGTCATCTCCCAACCTGACATCCGGGCTAAGATGGCAGCCGCTAGGAGCGCCTTCATGGAGATCTTTTCCAGACCGCACCTGGCAGGGTATCCAGAAGATATTACCAAGGCTCAAATGAGAACCACCTTTTCCAAAGTCTCCAGTTCTGACGCCAACCTGGTTCCCAGTTCTTTCTCCAGCCCAGTTACTAGTTCTGACTCCAGCTCAGTTCCCAGTTTTCCCACTGGGCTGAAGTTAGCCGACCCGAGAAACATGTTTTTGGGGACCCTCTTGTTCCTGGGGGGTCCCCAAAGTGCCCGCCAGATTACCGCACCCCCTGGTAAGATTGTCTATCTATCCAACAAAGCTCAGCGTTTCAAACCTCCGGAACTGCTAGTAGCTCTGTCCTTCTGCCAAGTTGTGATACAGAGTGCTTTTCATTTTCATTAACAGCGCCTTCAAAATCATCGATGATATCCTTGGCGAGTACACTGACACGACCCAATACCACGGCAGAGCATAATGTTTGGACTAGTCAGCGCTATCAGTCTGGATGGTTCTTTCCTTCTTTGAATGGTGCAACCAAAATACATGTTTCCACTGTGTGATAGTCCGTCACAGATACCTCGGAGCCCAGAGAAGTTGACGGCTCTGTGGACATAAAGCCTCCTTTTGGCACAGTGAAGTCCTGACTGGCATATGTGGATGTAACTGCATACTGTAGTACTTCACTAAGCTTTGCCAAAGTAATCCTGAGCCCATATGGTTATGACTTTTAGATAAATGATGGTTCTTGATGCAGGGCCGTCTAAGTGATCAGAGATTACGAGTTTTGAGTTTAGGTTTGTGCCTTTAATCCAGATTCCTTAAAACTTTTAATCATGTTATGTACCACAGGGGGTGAAATATCTAAATCACTCACTATCTTTTTCTGAGGAACACTATTTTTAAACCTTTCGATGATTTTCTCGTAGCATTTCTGGGCCAAGTGGCGATTCTCCGCCCATCTTTCCTGCTGAAGGACGAGGCCTTCAACTGGAGGCTGCTCTTCTCTACCAAATCACGATTAAAATCACCTGCTGACATCAGCTGTTTCAAACTACATCATTACTCTTTATTTCTTAGATTTTTTTACCTCACGCTCATACTAAATCGCCTCTTTCCAATCTTCTCTCAGAATGTGTTGCAGCTTTGAATGGCAGGTATGGGTGTACATTTACAAATAAAAAGAATTTGACCGCACAACACATTTAATATCTTGCCTTCATACCGTCTAATTTTAAAATCGATGCTTTCATTCTGTCCCAACTTTTCTTGAGTTGGGTTTGTAGTTCACCATAATACACCTACAATACATGGTGCGATGTAGTGAAGAACCGATCACCACACAGGTCAGATGTAAACCTTAATGCAACGCAACTGTATTTGGCCATGAATAAGACCCACGAACATCAGAGAATACGCCTTTTTTCTGCACTATCAGTAATGTTGGCTGTTTTTATTTATTTAACCCAGAAACAAGCCAACTCTTCCACTCTTTGAGTGTCTTTTATGGAGAGATTAGAAATCTTCATCCTGGGAGACGTTTTCCAAAAAGTCTGTTTTCTGTGAGCAAAAATGCATAGAAAATGGAGTGTTTTCAGAAATACTCGTGTGCGTGTGGACAGGGCCGTAGGGTCAGACACAGGCAGACGCCCATATGAACACTTCACCTGCTCCCCACGACATGATGCAAACTGATTTCACATTCGCTATTTGAATTCCAGTATCCTGCAGACAGTGACTAAAATAACAATACGTTTGTTAATTTCCAAACATTTAGGCACCTGACTGTGTATTTTATGAGGTAATATTCATGGCCACAGATTTCACTTTGAATGACCAATGAGCCTCCTAAAAAGAAAACTAAACTTCTGTTCTCAAAAACCAGACACTCCCTCGAGACCATTTATTTCACTACAAATACTTCGGAAGAAAGAAAAATGACTGGATGCAGAATATCCAGGTACTGATTTAGAGCAGCAGTAACACATGATGTAACTGCAGGAGCCATTGAAACCACTTCTGTTACACTCTGCCAGTCATGCTTTAGTACATACTGACACTACCAATATACCACATACTATATACAGTAATACGATCCTTATTTCTGCTGAGGTTCTCAGATCAAGGCTAATACATCACCCACAATCCTTTACATGCCACACAGCGCTGTGAAACAGTATTTTCCCACTTCCTGATTTCTTCTAATTTTGCCTGTTTGTCACACTTCAGTTCATCAAGCTCATTTTAACGTTAGGCAATGGTAATCCGAGTAAATACAAAATATAGTTTTTAAATGATGATTCCATTTATTTACTGAGGGTAAAAAGCTATCCAACCCTACCTGTCCCACTGTGAAAAAGCAACTGCCCCTTTAAGTTACTAAGTCAACCAAATAAACAATTTTAATTGATATTTGGGTGCAATTTCAGCAGACATTCATGATTACTGCCTGCCCTGTTGAATCCCAGCAGCAGTTAAACAGAACCTCTCTGGCAGCTGAAGTGGGCCAAAAGCAGCACATAATGTCACAATCTAAAGAAACTCAAGTGCAGATGAGTAACAAAGTCATTGGCATCACTCCGTCTGAAAAGATTACAAAGGATCAGGGACTTCAACGATCCAGAATTCCTCTGATAGCATACCAACGATCAATCAATGAGGTCACAAAAGAATCCAGACAAACTTAAAAAGGACTGCAGGTCTGGCTTTCCTCAATTAAGTTTCGTGTTCATGATTGCAGAATAAGAAAGAGCTTCGATAAAAACTGCATCCACGGGAGAGCTGTACGGTAAAAACCACTGCTGACCCAAAAGAACACAAAGGCTCATCTCACATTTGCCAAAAAATATTTTGACGATCCCCAGGATTCCTGGGATAATAAAGAGTCAAAAGTAGAGCTTTTTGGAAGACACTGGTCCCGTTACAAGCTAACACAGCATTCCACATCATACCAGCAGTCAAACAGGGTGGTGTTAGTGTAATGGTCTGCAGTGGTTGTGCTCCCTCAGAATCTTATTAATGTTAACTTTAATTCTTTTACCTACTTTTGACATTTAAACTCATTACAACTGACGGCCGGTAACGGCAAGAAAGCATGTAAGAGGGAAAAATGTTGAAAAATCTGCTGAATCGGGTGAAAATTGCTGAAATTGGCTGTATTTAAAAAGGGCAAAAGAATGACTTTTTAAAACTAATAATAAAAAATACTGTGAATTATATCAAAAATCTACAGGAGAGCACGATGAACATTTTAAAGCTTGAATGGTGTCAAACGCTTACATGGTGTAGGAGGAGTTAGATGGTGAAATATCGGGGGTAGAAGAACAAAGAGATGTAAGAGCGTAAAACCAAAGCAATACTGATGTAAAAACGCATTATTCTCTACCAAAAAAAAAAAAAAAACATTTACATGCTAGTTGCCGCGGGAGACAAAGCCTCTCACCCGACGGACTTCCTGACGCCGCTGCCCTCCAGGACGGTGATGTAGGAGATGGTGATGAGGAGCAGCAGGAGGGTTTTGGGCAGGGAGGACACCTGAAGGTAGAGGGCCAAGGTGAGTGTGGCCCCCACACAGGACAGGAGGGCGTACGGGGCCCCGTCGCAAGGAAGATCCGGGACAGTCCCATTCTCTCCTCCAGGGTCGGACAGGAAGAGCGTTTCGCTGGAGTTACCGCTGATCCAGGGCCAGGGCAGGCAGCTCACCTGGGGTGGGGGTGGGGGTGGGGTTAAGGGAGGCGTGTCATTCACACTCACGCCATCTCAACAGAGAAAGCTGCAGGTCACCCTTCCAAACAGGGTCAGCACACAGTATATAAACTGAAGGTCAGAGGATGTTGGTGTCAGTCTCATGCACATCAGCCGTCCTCAGTCTTCGCTGCAGGTGCTGGGGATTGAGTTGTGTTTAAATGTTACGATCTATTATGGTACTTTTGTGGCCGTACGGATCCGGAGATGTAAAAATATCATGGATGGTCACATCTGGATAGAACAGATCAGCAGATGTGAGCGTCCCCTAAGTTTTCGTAACTTCTCTGTACCTTCTAGTTTCACTGCAAAACATCACTTTGTACCAGAGTCTGCCGTGAGACCTCGCGTGGCTTTCGACTGCTATTCGTTTATCGCCTATTTTACCGTGAAGACGGCCCCACAATTTATTACCATAATCTAGTCTGCAACAAGTAATGCTTGACACCGACACGTCTCAAATATCAAAGCTCTGTTTCCGTTGCCACACCTGCCAGATCAATAAAATCAACAGCGGCTACGGGAGCTCGGCTCTCCATGGTGTCGAGCAAAGTTTGTGATTCAGCACTTGTAGACGTACCACAAATCCCTGGGCAACAGCATAAACCAGCAAAACCAGAATGACGCAAAGAGCTGTTCGGATCTGAATGGTCAGGCACCCGGGGAAGCACTGCGGAAACAGAGAGAGAGGGAAGAATGAGAGAGAGGGAGCGAGAGAGAGAGAGAGAGAGAGAGAAGGACTGAAATGTGTAGATGCTCGGTCACAACATATTAACCCACAAAGGAAAATCAAAGGAATGATAATGTAAACAATTTAAAGTGCTGGATGGAGGTACAGAATGTGGCCGTTTGCAATCACACATTCTTTTGTGTCTGGATATCTTCAACCAAAATAATAATTTATGCGCATTTTCTAAATCTTCCATGTTTATAATGAACAATTCGCTGACTCTGTAAGACCGCAAGCTGCATGTGAACTATCTAAATTGCAACAAGCAGTAGTAAATAAAAATCTGCACAAATGAAGACATTCCTACTCCCAGCTAATGTGCATCACTTTCCATCCAAATGGACTTTCAAAGACGTCTTTGACAGATGAAGTCACAAGTGTGCAGGACACCACATGTCCAAGTCTAAGACTGTCTTCATCATCGTGACTCAGCACTTATTATTCTGATACTGTTTTTATGCTCCCATCAGCCTCCTTCAGTCAGGCCATGAGATCTCATGTCTCCATGTGTGTCTCCATGAACCCTTCCATCCATTATCAAGCTCATGGATATCAAAGTGGGTGGGCTCTCATTAATTTATCTATTACATCAAATCTGGTTAGCACCGCTGCCTCACAGCAAGAAGAGTGTGGGTTTGAATCCAGTCTGAGGCCTGTCTGTGTGGAGTTTGCATGTTCTCCCCGTGCTCATATGGGGTTCCTCCGGGTATTCCGGTTTCCTGCCACAGTCCAAAGACACGCATGTCAGGCTAACTGGGGATGCTAAATTGCTCTTCGGTATGAGTGTGAGTAAAATGTTGTGTGATGAGTGTGTGCGCCCTGTGATGGATGGGTGAGGTGTACAGGGTGTGTCCCTGCCTTTCGCCCAGAGTCAGCTGGGATAGAGTCCATCTCCTCCGCGACCCTAATGAGGAAGAAGCAGTATAGAGAACGGATGGAAATAAAATCTATAAAATCTATTGTATCCATCACTCATGCATAACATGCACATTCCATGATACATTAACTGTACTTCACACTTCTTACAGCAACAATACAGATGCTAACTGACCCGGTCAGTGTCCGATGATCTAATACGTTAAGGAGCCACAGTAAGATAACAGATGATTGCATGTTGCAGGATTCATTTGACCGTTTTGTGACTCGTGTCCGCAGTTCAAGATGGGTTAATGACCTCAATGCAGTCTCTGAAATCACCCGCCATTTTCCTCCGGTCATAATCGACTGGAAGCGGCGCATCCAGAGGGTTATAAATTACTTTTTTTGCAAGCTTGACTCAACTTGCCCTTGTGGCAGCCACAGTGTTTGAGTGAGTGCCTGTGTGTGGGTGTGTGTGTGTGTGTGTGTGTGTGTGTCTGTGATTTTGGGAGTCACCTGACCCCGGTGCCTGCTGGCACGTCTTACATAAGGAGTCACACATATACCTGAAATTCTGAGCAGCTACAGATTTATTTTCCAGGTCCACGCAACAGACTCCTTGTCCAACCTTTTTCCTGTGTAAATTCATCCATTAGTATTCATCTAAATCCACACAGATTCTTTCTCCCTTACTCAGTCACTGAAAAAAAAAAAAAAACTGGCATGCTGGACTTCATTAATGCAGTGAAAATTAATTCGAGGAGTATGTCGCAGTGATCTCTTTCGCCAAATGATTAGCCTTTTCGCACTGGCCATCTGGTGACACAGAACAGCGTAAAAATGAGCCGTCTAACATGCAACGCAACATGATCAAAAGAGGAAGCAGGCATCGTTATCTCCAGACCCTATTCCATCTATAGTGCTGTACTGATCTGCTTACAAAAATTCCAATTTTGAAAGCAGTATGAATATAGCGCCCTCTATTTGTCTGGAGGGTGAGACAGTGACAGTCAGTGGTGTTACAGCTCAAGTTGCGGTGCCCGAACACGAGTCCGAAGATGCAGGAGGGCAATACTGGACCAAAACATTGTGGACAGATACCATCTCTTGTTTCTCCAAACACCCATCACCTGCCTAGATGCACTGAAGCAGGTACAGTGAATTAAACGCACTATCAGCGGAGTCATTTGATCAATAAAACCATTACAAAATGCAGCAGTTCCTGAGCACCACAGCAGACCACATTCCGCACAAACCCAGACCGGGCCAAACAGCTAAACCCAAAGAGAGAGAGTGAATGATGCCAGTGTCGGTTTTAAGCGACGTACAGCCCTACGGCAGGACACTGGCCACTCAGGGCTCAGAGCCGCTTCCCTGTCACCAATCACAATCGAGGAAAACAATGCTGCAATCGGACCTGCCGCAGCTAATCTGCCTTTTCCCCAATCTCGTTTCCAATTTAATTACACAGCCTGTCACTGTTCAGAGAAGTCGGCCGGCTCCCGCAAACCAGCGAAGAGCGTCTGTCTCTCCACTCGCTGGAGCACCTCCTACTTTTCTAAAATAATGAAACAGTCCAGCTCATTCATTCATTCAATCAAAGATTCATGGCTCGAGATGCACAGGTCAGCAGGCAGGTCAGCGAATAGCACTAGAAATGAAAATAACTGCCATGGTTAGCATTAGTAAGGCATACAGTAAGCCTTCATAGAGTAGGAATACGATATGATATTACTACTTTATAAAGCATTTATAAACAATTAAAATCTACCAGGCCCACTGTTCATTTGCAATATTTAAAAAAGGATCAATCAAGAAGCACAAAAGGATTATATATTTTTATACTTTTGTACTTTGCATACAAAAATGTGCAATTGCTAAAACACCACCCTCTGCGCAGTCAACACTGCGCTGCATGGAAGACATGATTCGTAAACACCAGAAGTGCAAAGAAAACATGAAGATCACATGTTTAGCATAAAAGGAAACCAACGTTAATAAATTAAAAGTGATCCCCAGCCAAATATAAAGAGGTGCATGTATTCGAATAAGGGAGTGCAGGAGTGCTACACTGAGAGCAAACTAGTGATTATTCAGGACATAAATAATGATAATAATAAAGCAGTAGAATGAAACACGGCATGCGCACAGAAAGTGTAAAGACGCGGTTGTTACCTGAACGTTAGTGACATGCAGGTACATGATACAAGCGAGATGGAGGCAAAGGGTGAGAACCAGCAGCAGCAGGACCACTGTCCCCCTGCAGGAGGGAGAGAGGAGGGGAGGAGGGGATTAGTTTTGGCTGGGGGGGCTGGCGCATAAAGAAATTCCTTCAAAGGGTGGATGGGGGGAGGGGCTTAAAGAGTTGGAGGAGGGGTAAAACTGTACACACTGTCAGGACCACAAGTATTTTGACAGAAACACTGATTTCCATCCAGATCATTTTCATTGAGAACAGCACAAACTACAGAGATACTCAGCTAAAATTTGTGAGGTTTTCATATTCTTATCATGTGAAAAACACAGAAAATTTCCAACAATCTGTCAGAGGATCACTGTCAGAATACGAATGGACTACCGCGAAGAAAAAAATCCCACGATAATGTAATTTAATGATGAAGAAAAGGGGTGACTTGCTGGACCACAAAAGAGGGCTCTACTGCGCTGTTTCAAACGATTTCTGGCCCAAAGAAGTGGACGACGCTTTTGGACAGTTTATGCACACTGGTATTATGAGAAGGTAGATCAGGTGATGGGTAGTGTAGGGTACATACTGTGGTATTATGAGAAGGTAGATCAAGTAGGGGGTGTACTGTAGGGCGCATACTGTGGTAATATGAGAAGGTAGATCAGGTAGGGGTGTACTGTAGGGCACATACTGTGGTAATATGAGAAGGTAGATCAGGTAGGGAGTGTACTGTAGGCACATACTGTGGTATTATGAGAAGGTAGATCAGGTAGGGGGTATACTGTAGGGCACATACTGTGGTAATATGAGAAGGTAGATCAGGTGGGGGTGTACTGTAGGCACATACTGTGGTATTATGAGAAGGTAGATCAGGTAGGGGGGTACTGTAGGGCGCATACTGTGGTAATATGAGAAGGTAGATCAGGTAGGGGGTGTACTGTGGGGCACATACTGTGGTATTATGAGAAGGTAGATCAGGTAGGGGGTATACTGTAGGGCACATACTGTGGTAATATGAGAAGGTAGAGCAGGTGGGGGTGTACTGTGGGGCACATACTGTGGTAATATGAGAAGGTAGATCAGGTAGGGGGGTACTGTAGGGCACATACTGTGGTAATATGAGAAGGTACATCAGGTAGGGGGGTACTGTAGGGCACATACTGTGGTAATATGAGAAGGTACATCAGGTGGGGGGTGTACTGTAGGCACATACTGTGGTGTTATGAGAAGGTAGATTAGGTGGGGGGGGTACTGTAGGCACATACTGTGGTATTATGAGAAGGTGGATCAGGTAGGGGGGGGACTGTAGGGGACATAATGTAGTAATATGAGAAGGTAGATCAGGTGGGGGGTACTGTAGGGCACATACTGTGGTGTTATGAGAAGGTAGATCAGGTGGGGGTGTACTGTAGGGCACATACTGTGGTATTATGAGAGGGTAGATCAGGTGGGGGTGCTGTAGGGCACATACTGTGGTATTATGAGAAGGTAGATCAGGCCGAATGAAGCAGTCAGGATCAGGGACAGGATCACTGCACTGGTGAAGTACTCATCCTGAGTCTGGTGGTACTGCAGCAGGATAAGAGAGGACTGAATTAAATCAACGCTGTACAGGTAAGAGCAGAGAGAGAGAGAGAGAGAGAGAAGCAATACCGTTATTCCATCTGCTCCAACCGTGTGGCTGAATCTGAAAACCAAGTGAACTGCTGGAAGAGGTGTTGGTGGCCAGTAGGTGGCGATCTTCCCTCTGGTGGAATAATCCCCAATGCCCCAGTGCAGTGATGGGGACACAGTACTGAGGGAGACGCCGTCTTTCAGATGAGACTTGAAACTGAGGTCCTGACTCACTGTGGTCATTAGAGATCCCGTAACACTCTACGATAAGAGTTCCCCGGTGTCACGACATACTCAACCTGGCTCTTTCCACCGGCCACCTAATCATCCCCTGATCTAATAGGCTGAGCGATCTATCCTCTCTCTCTCCACCTTAAAAAAGAGATTTCAATCTCAACAGGACTTCCCGGGTTAAATTAGGGTTAAATTTAAAAAAAAAAAGCGTAAAAGAGAACTTAGAACGACAAAGACAAGAGACAAGGAGGTGAAAAAGAATGGAGAAACAGAACTTATGAAAAGAGTAGATTCATTGCTATCCGGCAGCTTTCACTAGCAATACTGTTTTAATCCATCTTAATCTTTTGATTTTTTTCATTATTATTTGCATGATTATCATTTTTCTTGTTTTCATTGCCCAGTGATAATGCAGAATAAAAGTGACCTGAACTGAATTCATTCATGAGCCTCCGTGAGGTGGGGAACTTTTGCTGAGTCCGCTGTCAATCATCTAACGTCTCTTCCCCGTGGCTGTGCCCTGTGCTGCCTGTTCAGAGACATTCGCTTCAATCATTCATTTTTTAAACTCACAAAGAAAACCTGAGAGACCAGACGGTAGCAATTTCAGAAATAGCAAAGCTCCCCGTCAGCAGAAAATAAGACTTCATTTCATGTGATTGGTAAACAGGCAGTGCGCTGATGCTGTTCCTGCAGGTAGGAATATTCATTATTGCCAACTGCATCCAGTATAACCCTCAGCACTCTCATTTTGCCTGTCTGTCTGTCTGCCTGTCTGTCTGTCTCTCTCTCATATGCAAACACAAACCTGCACATACACACAGCCTCTATGGACCCTCATACCAAACACACACTGCAATAATTTTACTCTCAAGTACAGACGGCTTATTCCTCCGCACTTTACTGTTATGAATGCACTTACCTGTCCAGTGCAATTGTACATACAACATGTACACACACACTAACACACACACACAGGGCTCAGAGAGGTTCTTTATCTGAGCTCCCACAGATAACTGCTCCTAGTTGGCTGCCAACATAAGTTTGGGATCTTCAACATCAGTGATGTCATGCATCTGCTCAAAGTTCAAGAGGGGACATCCCAGCATGCACCTGCAGAGCCGTCCCAGTGGCTGGGGTAAAGTGACCATTACAGCCCCAAAGGCCAGAGGTGGTCTGTGGTTTAATGCAGCGAGGAATATCCCACTGACCACAACCCTCCCTCTGCCCTGTTCAACCCTTTAACCCTTAAAGAGCTAAAATAATTAAATTTTTTTTAATATAAATTTATCTTGTGCTTTTGAAAACCTACCATGTGATGACTTCAT
>CM056575.1:2952500-2987500 GCA_029721435.1 Gymnothorax reevesii | reverse complement strand
GTGAGGTGTGAGTGGGCAGCTGTGAGGTGTGTGTGGGCAGCTGTGAGGTGTGTGTGGGCAGCTGTGAGGTGTGAGTGGGCAGCTGTGAGGTGTGTGTGGGCAGCTGTGAGGTGTGTGTGGGCAGCGAGTGTAAATATTTCATTTTTGTTTATATCAATCTTGGTCAGTTTTTGTTGGTTTAATTAAATCTGTTTTTTTTTTTATTTTGTCTGTCATTCCTTGCTGTCTGATAGGTCATAACAAATTGGGGCCGTAACACGTTGCAAATCTCATGAAGTAAAGTACCTGCAGCCCAATTTAATTGATTTTCAATGATAAATAAAGAAGTTATTGCTGCCACAAACATGAGAAACGTGGAAAAAGTAATACCTTAGGAAATCAGCGGAAAATGCATTAGACCGCATTGAAAAGTTGAGTTCAGTCTTAGTCTGTGGTTTACACCCATTTTTCAGACTGTATTATCTGATTATTCAAATGTTTATCACTTTCCTGGAGTGAAAAGTATAAATTTCATCATCATAGTTGCTTTTAAATTATGATTTTATGGCAAAATTCAGTTTTTAATCCTTGTAGCAATTAGGGATTATTAAAAGGTGGGTTATTATAGAATATTTTTATTCAAAAAAAAATTTTTAGGAAAAATAATCAAATTTTGTCCATTTAACCCAAGATCACCCCTTAAAGCTCCCTTTTTTCTTCCTGTTCAGCTTAAACTGTCTCTGAAGATCTGCTGCCCCCCCTGACCGTCGTTTGGCCCCCCACCACCTCTCCTCAGAAAAGACTCTTCTGAAGAACTGAAAAATAACAGAGGGACAGACAGCGGACTCTCATGGCACCAAACGCAGACCGAAAACGCAGGTGCATGAAGCCGTGATGAAGCCAGCGAGACTGGCGCTCCGTGATGTTATTGGCTCGATGTCACCCTTCTGTGATGTCACTGCATGCCTCTGATCACTCCCCAGCTCCATAACGCACCAGCCGACGTCAACCATCTCCACATCCATTAAGCAGCTTATAGAATGTGAGGCACATAAATAAATAATCATATCTTTTCCTTCTCTAAAGAAGCGAAGCTTGTCATCACAGTTCCTCTACTGGGTCTGGAGTGAAAAGAGCAGCAGTTAGCGGTGCGCTGATGTAGATAAGGGGTAGTAAAGGGTAATAAATGATTCTGCTAAAGATAAAGGTAGAAAGAGTCAAAGCAAAAGGGTGTGTGTGTGTGTGTGTGTGTGTGTGTGTGTGCACGCGCGCGTGCGATGTATGAGTGACAGGGTAAGAGTTCATGTGTGTATGTTCATGCGGGTGCGTGTGTTGGTGTGATTGTGTGTGTGTGTGTGTTGCTGCATGCATGGGTTGTGCGTGCACGCTTGGGTGGTTTTGTGTATGTGCGCGTGAACATGTGAGCATGTCCATTTGCGTGTGTGCGGTCGGGGCAAATTCTCCCATTAAATCTATCATATTCCACGCAGTTAAGTAGCAGTGCGATCCCCTCCGAGCATAAATCAGAGGCCTCCGACAGGATTTAAACCTTTGAGCCAGATTAGAAGAGCATCTATAGAGTAATCTTCACTCCATCAACTGTACGGTAAAAATATAAAGGCGTAAATGCTTAATGTCATCCTGCAGGTTGATGTTTACTCCTTATGTGGGTCCTTCAAATGCAGCTGTTGTCATCAAACCTGTGGAACTTCGGGCCCATTTTATATTCTAGTGAAGATCCAAAGGTTTCAAATAATCCCAAATATGACCCACTGATTACAGGAGAAATGTGTATAACATGATGTATGAGATTTTGATATTTTCCATGCGATGTAATGCAGTGGCCATAAAAGCATGGTGTCCTGGGTTTGAATATTTCTCTCAGTGTAAGTGTGATGCAGCTTCAGTGAAGCACTGCAACCAGCAGGTACACAATATGTATGTGACACTGTGCTACAATACGGAAAAAAATGTACTAATGACCTCCCTACTTAAGGGAAAATTTAAGTGAAAGGTTAGATTTTAAGGGGTTCAGATATCGGTGGAAACAGATGCAAGCGTGCCGTACATGGGCTGGCGGGGACACACATGCAGGCGTGTAAGCTCTTACACACGAGAACATATGGAGGCGTGTCCTGCACAGAGCCACATCACTGCACTGAAACGTGCTCTAACACGCACTCAGGGACTGACACATGCACACTGGCAGAGAGGCATGCAGGCTTACACACACACACGTTCACAGGCACACACACACGTTCGCAGGCTTACACACACACGTTCACAGGCACACACACAAGTTCACAGGCTTACACACACACGTTCACAGGCACACACACCTCGGGTCAGTGCTTTCGGCGACCTCACCTTGTCATCGTCCTCGCAGGTCATGACGTTGGAGAAGGGGATTTCGGCCTTAAACATCTTCCTGCAGTGCATGAGCTGGACCAGCAGGTAACAGACGGTTTTAAACTTCATCCGCTTGGCAGGTTTAATATCGGAGAGAATCAGACCCGGGAATATCTGTCATCACAGGAGACACACGCACAGGCAGTGCTGAGTGGGGGGGGCGGAGAGATACTGAGAGACACAGGACAGCTGGACGTAAATGGATTCCATATCTAGCTTAAAATCAGGTCAATCTGAGCACATGCAGAAGGCTTATATACATATTCGTGCATGTTTAATTCCAGCATTTTATCATTCATTTTGACAGCTTTAACTGCCGTATGCTTACAGATATACAAATACCCATCTGGCTGCTGATACGAAGTGAGACAGGATGCGTACGTGACGAGGGGGAACCAGTTGAGAGCTGCGGCCTGAATATATTCCTAAACAGATATGTGCACGGAGGACTGTAGACACGGCAAACATGTAAAGGTTCTGTTTGTGCGACTTTCAGGAGTCGGTTTTGGGGAGGCGTTCAACAAGAGATAAGAATGTGGAGTTAAAGCCCTTGTAGCGTAGTGTAGTCACAGCAAACCAGATTTCCCAGGATGTCCGCACAGAGCCTGCATGCACACCTTCTGATGATGACGTTTATGTCACCCGGACCCTAGTGGACCTTTGCGTACTCTTGGACAGACATGAAAAGTATGATTTTGGCTTTCAGAATGACACGCTGGCACTCAAATTTGTGCACCCATCTCCCATCCGCTCACTGGCATACAAGAGATCTGGCAGTGGGTCCCTCTCTAGACCAACCAGTGCGGGGTTTTGGGTTGTCACTGAGAAGCAAATGTACCCCCAAACCCATTCAAAAATCTAATTCTCAGAGCACCGAAGCAGCCCCTGTAAGGTGTTCTTCCATAGCGGGACCGGGGATGCTTGTTTCACAGCGCGATTCATCAGATTTGGCCTTGAAGACGTCAAATTTGTCCAAAAAAAAGAGAAAAGATTCTCATGGTCACTGTAGTAGCTCTCATCTGAAGTGATTTGAGAGCATTCACTAAGCCTTCATCAATGCTACGTAATGGAGCAACAGCACTGTCATAGCCTATGCTATTTAACTTCTTACACTCATTCTTACTGGAAAGAAGGGCTGAAACAGATTAAAGAAATGATTGGGAAGCCGAGTTCCGTTCCATTTTGCAGTCACGTTTCCAAGGCTCTTACCTGAAGGGTCGTAATTCATACACATGAACGGCGGAGCGGCTGAAATCAAATAAGCCACAACCCCAGGTCAGTCACTGAAGAGAAATATTCCCACTTTCTGCAGAAAGTCTTTTTCTAATCCACTCGACTTGATTTGTCCAACAGAATAACTGAAAATCACTGAAACGACAGTGTTTCATTTCCAAGTTTTATATATATATCTCTCTCTCTCTCTCTCTCCCTCCCAGGAAACGCATCGAAACACACTGTAAATACTCATAGCAACAAGCATTACAGCAACTGCCTGCGTTACTGCTACTCAGTGTGTGATTCACACCAATCAAAAGCTTTGCTACATTCATCCCAGTGCCTTCTATTGTACTTTAGCCAATAGGAGAGGATCTAAGGTTTGTTTTCACTCTAAAATGACGCCTAGGGCCCATGCAACTTTATTCAGTATTCAATGATCGAAATGACACATCACGTACGACACTGGAGACCTTGTGTAATTGGTGAACTGTCATGGCGGCGCAAAATTTGAAATTGACACTGAGTAGTTTCTATTATTTTATATATATATAAATAATTTGTAACTCAACAATATCTTGCACTAAAAATATCTAAAATTATTTGAAAATAGTTTTGTGTCATTATAAAGCAAATTTTTTAGTAAATAGAAAAATTTCAGTGCAGTCGGGTTAGCTCATTCGGTTCAGTCACTGCATTTGCCGAACAGTAGCGACTACTACAGCGCGGGTTCGATCCCCAGTCCTAATACCCAGCAGTGGTCGGCAGCTTTTTCATAAGAGCGCACGATTGGCTGAAGCGCTGTAGGGATGCAAATTAGGAATGGACTGCTGGGAAGGGAAATTAAAAATGTTCGGGTATCCTCCGCCCTCGTTCTGAGCTTGTGATAGTTTCAACCAATGAGGGTAAATATGCAGGGGCTGACAGGCGCGTCCTTCGGAGGAGAGTCGCAAACTGTCTCTCTCTCTTGAGCTGGCAACAGGGGGTCGCATACGAGCAAGACTTGTACATAGTTCTCGAATTGGGCATTCCAGATTCAAAAAAAAAAAAAAGTTCAACCTTTATAGGTCAATGAAGTTCAATGACACAGTGTTTCATTTGTTGCAAATGAGGAAATGTTCTAATATTTTTGACTAAAAGGGCAGTAGTCCATAAATATTTTATTAATCACTGTGATTCATCAAAATGTTCCTTGTAATTAGGAAAAGAACTTTTCTTATATATTAAGACATGATATTGCCTACATAAGGAGATATAGAGTATATTGTTAACCATCGTGTGTCTTTATCAAGCCCGTGGGATTTGGGTATAGTACCATGGCACTATCCTCGGGACTTAAAGGGCTAATCATTCATTTGGCTTCGTCTCCATTTAGGCCGCAATGGGCCGTAGCACCAGGAAAGTAAATAATGCAGAGGGAGCTGGTAATAATTCAGCTATTACCACTACTATGAATTCTGCAACAATAAGGCCAAAAAGAAAAATAATTAGTTGGTTAGTATTTTTCACATTTAAATTTTCAGAAGGGGGCGGGACGTTTTTTTTTTAATTTTATTTTATGATAATAAGAGTTTGAGATCCGAATAGCCCAATAAATCCAAATTACGAATAAATGTATTCTCCAGAAGAATCAAATCTGCCGAATGCATCAGAGCCACAGTGATTGAAAGCAGAACAGATCAGAAGCAGAACAGAGCGTTTTCCTCGCAATCTTTTTTGGCGAACAGATTTCTTCTGAAGAAAAGATTTTTTTAGAATTGGCGGTGGGAGGAATTTTTGGGGTGGCCTTCAAATTTTTTATATGGCCTCATTACTATGCAGCAAGATTATCACACTGCACGCCCACGCTCATACTTACGCACAATTTACAGAGGGAAATTAGCCTAACGTCTTTAAACTATGACAGGAATTCTGAGTTTGAGTTTCTCGGTTATAGCGCTACCACATGATCAAATGAAACCAATTGTTTTCTCATCCTCCAGATGCACCGCCAAACATTTGCATCAGGTTTAGGGCGCTCCACTGATGTTGAGCCGAGTTATGGCCTCACGTCCTGTTTGAAATTTTTGCCAGCTGGGAACAACCCTAAACTCATACTCCCATGGCATGGGTCCAAAGTCATTTACCACATTATGAGTCAATTAGCTCTGCTTTGCCAAAGCCTTACATCTGGTTTGATGTCTTTGTCATGAGATTCCTTTTCATGTCACAACTCCGAACTTTTTTAGGCCGACACTGGGCATGGGCCAAAGCTTACATATAAAACCTGTAACCTTTGAGCTCTTACATTTAAGCTTTACAGGAGTTGCGTTTCAGCAAAATGGGAGAAATCTGAGACGTGAAATAGCCCCAAGTGCCCCACTGCTGAGATACCGCCTCAAGTCTTTTTGGCCATTATCTCTGCCCACGTACTTTTAAGACGACATGCACAACTGTTTTCAAGCATTTTCAGAGCGTGGCAATGAACTGTGCTTCCAAGTTTGGGGTCAAGGCGTCCAGCAGTTGGTGAGATATCACTGCACATTTTGTGTGCACCAATGAAAGGCATACGTCATGAAACGCTACTACGGGGCAAGGTGCAAAGGTGAAACAGGAAGTTTCAGGTCAACACGCAAAAGTGTGCACCTGTTCAGCAACGTTAAGGCCAAGTTCACTAAAACTTACAGGAGAACACTGAATCTGAAATCTGAATTCAGATATTTTATGCACAAACTTCTCTCAGGAGCCAAATTTAAAGAAAATTCAATAAAAATTAAATTGAAAAAAATGAAAAAATCCAAAATTCTGAAAAATCCAATGAGGCAGAAAAAAATCCAGATGAGGGATGCTTTAAGTTCTGCAGGAGCCAAAAATTCATCGGGAAAATTTTTTGTTCTACATCAAACCAAATGGTGACGCTAGAGGCTTTGTAATACAAAGCCAAAAATTGGCCCCATGACTACAGGATCGATGCTCTATTGGCGACCAAATTTCACATTGTTTTACCACACAGTTCTAGGGGCTGTAGATTTACATGGCAAAGGAAAATATATAAGAATAATAAAAATTCCAGTACACAACTATGCATCTTCAGTAATTCGCTCGAGATAAATATAATCACTGTATGGTAAATGCAAAAACTAATAGCAGGTTAATTAATAAAGTGGAATGAAAGCCTGAGAAAAATCTTCATAATTTGAGTAAGATTCACAAATAATCTGTAATTCATCCTCACTTCCTTCTTTCTCTGTGTCTTTCTACAGCACGAGGCCCTCCGCAGCGCACCGCTGGGGAGACAGTCTGGGGAAAAAAAAACAGCTACTTCAAGCCATTCATCAGCCCTGTCGACAGGTAGCACTTGGCTATGAGCAACACAGGGATGAAAGGTTCAGGCTGGGGGAACAGCAGGGTGGTGCGCAGGACCGTGGGGGGGCTATTTTCAGCTCTGACAGTCGCACCGATCCGGCCCCATCTGCAGCCAGGAGCCGGTGTCCTGAAACAACCTTAAACCCGTCCGCTCGAGCCGGCGCATCGCTCTGCAGCAAGTGAGGTGTCAGCCCTCCAGGCTCTTAAACGCCAACGCAAGGGGAAAACAAAGTGTGAGATAATTACTTTCGGAGTTGCCGAGTTAACGAGGTATTTCTTGACCCTTACAGGGCTAAATACAAATAGTGTCGCTCAATGACGCAAGATATCACATTTAAAACTATTGAAAACCTATCATGTGGCGACTCCTGCAGGGGAGCTCTTTTAAACAAGTCGCCACATGATCCGTTTTCAACGGTAGAAGATCATTTATTGATCATTTTTGGAAAATTTATTTCAGCGCTTTAAGGGTTAATTAACTGTAATTGCCACAATGGCAAATTTGTCAATTACTGATAAATAAATGACAAAATGGCGAAGGCCCTGGTGTTGGAACTAGAGTCGGTTCCCAAGAGCTGCGCGGTGGATACCCAGGGTTCCTATGCAGCTGGCGTGGGCTAAATGCACAGGACAAATCACCCCGAAGGTTCAATAAAGTCAATCCTTTTATTAAATTAAATGCTCATGCAGCTGCATGCAGACTGAATATAGCCCTGGCGTTCCTGTACAGTCACCCTATTTACAGGCTTCACAGTATAGACTCTCCGATCATTCAAAATGGCTGCACTGCGTACCTTCCGCCGGTGCGAGGGCACGATGAAGAAGGTCTCGATGTGATGCTTCTGCAGGAAGGCGTTTCTCTCGTGGCCGTTTCCCGGCTCGACCTCGTAGTCCCCGTTCAGGCACTCCAGGGTGGTCCGGGTGATGTGGACCTTTCTGTTGGGTGCGGAAGGAGTGGTACCATTTACCGTTCTAATCGTAAAGAGCTGTTTACACCGAATCACTCTTCACCCAATATAAGTTTTTCCTTTTAATGTACATTTTTTTCCAGCTACATTTATGTAACCAACAGTATTTGGACTGTGACATAATTTTATATAACTGCACTGTAACTAACACGTTACCGACCTTCACAGACGAGTCTGTGCAGAGATACTTATGCACCTCACAGTGAGTGATAACGAGCCCGGTGGATGCATGTTCTGAAGGAGAAACACACTGGAAAAGTCGATATTACGTGAACCCATAATAGCCCTAACCCATTACTACGTCATTGGCTGTTTTCCACAATGTATGATGGCTGATACTCAGGGTCGGTATCCTTAACATGCAATCCACCTCCTCAAATCTCCCCAAATAGTGGTACGGCCAGCAGCCATACCACTGATCTGCTCAAGCTGTGTGTCTGAAGCTAAGCACGTGTGGGCTTGGTCAGTGCTTGGATGGGAGACCAGCAGGGGAAACCAAGTAAACTGCTGGAAGAGGGGTGGATGGCCAGTAGGTGGCAATCTTCCCTGGTGGAATGATCTGGTGGAATAATCTCCAGTGCAGTGATGGGGACACTGTACTAAAGGAGACTTCTTTTAGATGAGACGTTACACTGAGGTCCTGACTCACTGTGGTCATTAAAGATCCCATGTGACTCTTTGCAATAACAGTAGGGGGTTCTCCGGTGTCGTGGCTAAATACCCAACCTGGCTCTTTCCACCTGCCACCTAATCATCCCCTGATCTAATCTGCTGTGCAATTCCTCTGTCCCTCCCCACCTCAACCCCCAGGGCTCCCGTGAAAAAGAGATTTAAATCTCACCAGGACTTCCCTGGTTAAATAAGGGTTAAATGAAAAAAACATCTGAATTATCGTTGTCTTTTATCATGGAACATACTAAAATTTAATTTAATTTTATTTTTAATTCATTTTAAAATCACTGCTTTAACATCACTCTCTTGGATAATCTGACATCCACCATATTGAAAAAACAGATCCCGACTATTCCCCACAATGCATTGCGATAAACAGCTGATGATGTGAGTTTACTTGGGGGCCATTACAAGGCAATACTGCACATTAGTCTACAGCCAAGAGTCCAACTCTGTGTGGAGCCTGGACATGACAGCCCAGAGGATCCCCTTAATATGGAATCTGAGCAGCTTCATCACATGCTGCCAGCCACGGTATCGCTGATATATACTGCTTTCATGTGCATGTAATGCAGGGACATATATTATGATCAGCAACAACACAGGAGAGAGCAACGGAAAGAGTTTAGCTCAATATTTGCTTGGATCGTGATCCATAAATGAATATTAAGCAAATGTGCCTCACTAAACAAACTCTCAATCGGTGTCTTGCATAAATCGAGATTCAGATTAAAGTTGGCTGAATTTTACTATAGATATAAAATAGATAGATAAAATTTCTCGCAAAAGAACTTAGTATCCAGGTGGGCAGATGGAATTGGTGCCTTGGCACCGCCCTCACCCGGGCAGCCCTCCCGCCTCCATGACATTGGCCAGGGTGACATCGTTGGACCAGACATCGTACTGCCACTTCCGGAGTCCCAAAACCCCACACAGCACCCGGCCCGTGTGCAGTCCCACCCGCATGTTCAGGTCCACCTCCGTCGCCTCCGCCACTGACCTGTGAGGAAAAATGAGGGGGGTTGAGCCTTCACACAAGCTCCGCCCACATTGATGCATCAACAGCGGACCCCTGTCCAGCCACAACATGTGAGGAAAACCACATTCCTACCCCACAGTAAAATACAGTTAAAGACCACCAAGCATTCAGAAGGTCCTTTCACGCTTGTAAGTCGTGTCTGTCGACAATGTCTGACGACCAAAGTGACCTCAGAGAAACAGAGAAAATTGCCGTAGAATATTTGTAACATTGCAGACACTGTCATTAATTGTCTCATAATTTCATTGGCTTGACAGACCCAGTCTGGTGGTTGTGGTTGGTAGAGGTAGAAGGTTGATACAGTAGCATTTGCAAAAATTTTAGTTGGTCCTGGTTATAATGAGTTAATGGTAATTAGCATGGGGATGACAGTTTGCTCTGCAAACATCCAACAATTAATTTAAACATAAAAGAATCTGCATCGTCAACATTTCTCTTACGTGGTGAGATGACATGTGTCTTACAAGTATAAAAGAAACTTAAGTTGGTTAAAGTTGTGCTTTCACACTTCAAGCTCATCTTAGCCAATCATTTGCTGGTCTTGACTGGTCTTCAGCTGATGGGAGCTGCTGAGACCTGATTGAGGTGAATATGGATTTCAGCATGTAAACAAAATCCAAAGTTTCAAAAGCATAGCCTAACCACCTCAGGCACAATCTTTCCACCAATCACAGAGCATGTTGGTAAAAGCCAATGGAGCAGCATTGTGGGTGATTGGTGGAGATTATTTCCCACTAGTTCCTCCAAAGAGAGAAAATGAGGAGCCACAATTCTTATTTCTGCTGAAATGTTAAAAAAATTGGTTGTTTTCAACAAACTGCTCATGGCGGAGCTACTCTTGGTTTTCTGAAATTGGAGAAATGTCACAAATATTTATCCCATTTTATTATTAGTTTACTAATCCAAAACATTCTATTTAAAACCATCTGCTGAAACTTTGAACAACCGAGTAAAGAGGTCAGCCTACAATGACAGCCCTTCACTTCAAAATTTGATGAAGCGTTTGGCTGGAACCAAAGTCGGCAGACGCCAGAGAGCAGGGTGCTGATCTCAGAGGCATCAAGTCAAGCATGTCTCTACATGCCCACCGAGTCCTGAAAAACTATTCTACTTCGAAATGTTGTGTTCTGCCCTCTAAAATAACAGTTTTTAAGAAAACATGACAAAAAAATAAAACATTATTTTATGTTTTAACTAGTGAATTCCATTGTTTATGGAAGTATACGCTTATTTCAAAGCTGAAGACTTCAAGATACTCCAAAAAAGTTGGCACAGGAAGATTAACATCCTTTATAGACAAAGTTGCAGGATGTTGGACCTCCCAACCTCTACAGAATGGCATAACTAAAAGAGGGAAGGAATCCGATTGAGTCTTGGTGGGAAAACGATTTCTGAATGTGCATGATCTCCAATCCCTCATATGTTACGGTCTTAAGAACAATCATGGACTGCAATGATTATCACAACTTGGATTGGGAAATAGTTTGGCAAACTTTTGTCAGTAAACATCACCTGCCACTGCATCCACTGGTGCAATTTACAGCATTATGATGCAAAACCAGAGCCAAACATCAAAACTGTCCAAAATCGCTGCTGACTTCTCTGGGCTCAGTGCCATCTGAGATGGAAACAATAGCACCGTGTAAGCCTATTTTCAGCTCAGAGGAGTCAATATTTCAAGTGGTTTTTGCAACAACAAAAAAAAAAATGTTCTTTGGACTAAAGACAGTATGGATAACCAAGTTGGTAGCAGCATCAGGTCCAAAAGGCAGCGTTTTCCATGGTATGAGGGTGTGTAAGTGCACATAGCGCTGGTGAATTGCACACACAGCACCATTAATGCCGAAATATAGATATATATGGCCGCGTAAGCAGAGATTGCAGGGGCTAGGTTGGCCTGTCTGCAGTCCTGAGTTGTCTCCAACTGAAAATTTATGACTCGATATTGTGTGAAAGCCAAAGTTATGAAAGCCTAGTCAACGTGTGACCTGAATAACGGAGGAATGGGGGGGGGGGATTCTGCTGGCTTCACTTGACCAGCTGGAGTCTCCAGTTCCCTGAAGAATAATGACTGAAAGAGACGTTGTGATGATACACAGTGGTGAACAGATGACTGCGCTAACTTTATTGGACTCTGTTGAAGCAATGACAGAGCATTTTTTTCAATAAGATATTATACACTAGTTAGAACATCAAATGTTTTGGACTGCGTTCAATATACTAAAGGGTGAATGGACATTTCAAATCAGTCCTTTTTGATTTTTATTTTTTTTGTATTTTCCATAATGTGCCATCAGAATTAAGGTTGTATTTTTTAAGAAAAATCCATGCATTCATCCACTATCTAACTCTCAGATTCTGCATTAGGGTCATTTGGAGCTGGCGCCTTTCCCAGCATGCAATGCCCATGTGACACACAGAAACAAACAAAAAATAGTCAGCCGGTCAATTACAGGGATCACCTGCCATTAACTAACACTCATACAAGTGTGCAATTTAGCCCATCATTAGTCAAGCATTCATGTATTTGAATTGTGTCATAAAACCTTCATAAAATCTAAGAAAAAAAGAAGAACATGCAGAGTTTGCACTGAGGAAGCCGTGGCCACCTCTGGCTGTCAGGCTATTGCGCTGCACACAGCACCACTGCGCTGATGAATATACAATATGGAATCAGATGGCAGCACCTTAATGCACAAATCATACAGGCACGGTAATATGATTGTCACTCAAGAAAATGTTAGGCTGATTGATCATTGCAACCTTGATCTGAGCGACCGTGACAAGAGTGTTTATTTTTGATTCATGGCAGGATGGTTCCATCAGCTCAGAATCTGTTGCTCACATGAGATTATATTCCAAACTCCACATGTAGTCGCTGCTACAGTCACCAAAAAACATACATATGAGCACTCAGGGGTGCATAATCACCAAAATGTAACTACTGGATAGACAACTGCATCAGCTGAATATTGGATTGACGATTGAATACCGATCATCTTGATGACGCAGAACAGGAGGTCTGCTGCATGAGGGAGACGCAAAAAAAAAAAAAAATCAGCATGATTACATAAAAGCAGCTATGAACAAAATCATTATTTACTGTTTTCAGCCCCTAATTGAACCCATTCTGAGAAGAACCCTTGCTGTTCTGGGGGGGGGGGTCCTATAGCGTACTAGTCTGGTGTCCCTACAATGGCTGCAAAATGAAAATAAGCACAAGCGAGGAGAGGCATTAGAATAAGAGTACGGTGTTATTAGGGGGACGTAACCTTCATCTGCACCCCTCTGCAGGGCATTTCCTCATCAGAACAAACAGCCCAATTAAAGAGCTCGGCCTGATGGAGGTCTCGGTGACATCACCAATATCCAAATCCAGGGAAATCAGCCACCGTTTGGAGCTGCAGCCTAAAATCTGCACAGTCTCAGGTTCCATGTTATTTCATTTCCTTTCTTTTTGGGGGGGGGGACCTAATTCTGCCACTTCCCATTAAATGAACAACAATCCAGTTCTAACATTTCCTCTTCTTCTCATTTTTTGTAAATGCGTGTGCTTGGAGGAGATAAGGTAGGGGAAGGAATCAGCGAATACTTTGGATTTTAAAGACTTCGTTAGTCTCTTTTCCCGTTGTCTATATGCAGAGCAGAGCGCAGGAGGAGAACAGGACTTCAAAGAGAGGAGAGAAATCTACCCGTCATCCTGAAAGGAGGGATTTGGCGCCGGCGGAGGGGAGAGCGCCGTGATTAAAGCACACAGCGACTGACACTGCGCATAAGAGGGGCAAACCAGCACAACCGAAGGGGATTTTTCTCCAAAAATACCACAGAGCAATAAGGAAAGAACCCTCTCCAAGTACAAAAGTACATTGCCTGGTTATCAAACACAGGTGACTCAAATGAGATGGGGAGGTCAGGACTGTGATATTTCCACTGAGTTCAAACACAGCCACACTTGTGAAACATTAAACCTTTTTACGCTCAGCCATTTTGTTCACATGATACTGAGGATTAAATCAAGACACTAACATTTGGTAGAACAGGTCATTCATATTTTTTTATTCTTATTGAGTGACCTCTTCTGTTTAAATCAGCAGTAATGTAAGAATGTCCACATAACATGCTGATTAAATAATTTGGGACCCAAAGTCTGAAAAAGTTCAAAGACCACATGCCTCTTCTGAAATTCAGTAAATTCATCAATATTTCATAAGAAAATATAGGTGATCACCACAATTGCTAGCAGTCACACAAATAAATTCTACTCCTTGGTAATTGCTGCTTATTATCCTCAACCTGATTTTTTTAAATTGAAGTATAGAATCAAAAAAGTGTGTTATACAGAAACGATTCCCTTTCAGTGGAGATGCACAAACTACCATCCACAACCTTGCCACCACCAGGGATAATTCTTGCAGTCAGATCATTGTTGCATAGTAACCAGGTGTAACAATTATGTCACATTATGGAATCCTCATGTTTATGATGGGTGTTTAGTGTACTGATTGCTTTCGTCCATACTGAGCCAACAATGATGGTCTCCGGCTCAGCGTAGCGGAACAAACCTACAGCGTGCTCAGTGAAGTCTCTTTGATTTGGGCGCTCAGTTTGTTCGTGGCGACATCTTGTGCTGTGATATTCCTCCGTCATGTGCACAGCAGTAGCTCCCTAGTGTATGTGCAACAACCATACGACAACTCAAAATAAATCAAAAATACTGACGTAAAATATATTCTCCTCTCCATGAATATCACTGTTAAAAAAATTGCCATAATGCATGTCACCAGGTAATAATGTGAACTATAGGTTCATTGTTCCGTTGCGATTTGACAATACGCTGGCAAAATGTAGGACTTGGGTATTGGGACATCAGAAAAAAATTTCCCACACAGTGACTCTGCCGGCCTGTTCATATGGATGAAGCTCTTTCAACCAGCGCAGTCTATCAATCAAACTGTAGCCGTGGAAACTAAAAATTATGTCCTGGCCGATTCCTGTGGAGGTCACATGGGCAGGATGATCCACTGGAAGAGACTTTAGACCGCAGTCAGTCTGTGCGAATGTCTCTTTCACTGCGACAGCAGCCACAGATGGTGATGATCACAGGGACAGGGTTCCGCACAAGCAACGCACAGGAGCGCCACACAAAATCATTATCATAACTAAAACATGCATGTTGCCTATTAACTAAAAGCAACATCTTAAACTTAAATAACACAAAACTATATATATTTACCCCCGATTTCTCCTTCTCGATCTTTCCCATATATATTTTTATTGCCCTAGTTATTATTATTTTTTTGTGCATAAATGTGCCATCGTTAAATGTGTTCATGTTCATCTCGCCATTAATGCACAAGGGAAGGAAAAGGACACCGGAGTCAGTTACTCATGGAGTCTCTCGATGATGGCGAAGTCCGTCAAAACTCGACAGCAGGAGGAAACGCCTCATTTTCTAACATGTTGCAGGCCGAAGGTGCAGTTTAAAAGGGGAAACATGGGGACAAATGCCCCCCAGTAATGTGCTGCAATGAATGGAACATCAATGAATAATAAAACATATTCTCCCGACTCAACGTTTCTGTCGCTCTGTCCTCTCCGATAATAAACCAACTGTTACGCCCTCGTGTAGCTCGCCAAGCAAACAGGACAAAACAGTTTCGTACTCCAGAGGGCAGTGTTAAAATGCATCTCCTCCCGTCCAATGAGAGTCTGAGCTGCACGCTGGCGCTACGCTAACTGGAAGGAGGGGGACGCATTAGGCTGACGCTCCTCTGAAGTGACTCTCCCGCCTGAATTCCCTCCTGAAATAATTACCGAATTTTGAGCCCATTTACATATTATTTTCAGAAACATTTTCCAGCAGGCAGCATGCGCAGGGCTCTGCTGTTTTCTCTCCTGAATTTAATCATGTCCTGCTTGTCAAGATTGTGGTACAAAATGTAAGAGTTATTTTACATGCAGAGCAGTCCGAAAGTGAGAAAATTCCTTTGGCGCAGTACCTCAGCAGATTGGGCTTCAAAACAAGGAATATGAGAATAAAGTAAAGAATTTTAGCTACAATTCACACATACATCATCCATATCCTACCAAACGGGAGATCTGGTCCGTTCATGCAGTACCACTGTCAAACACTGATGATTTATGAACTGCAGGGTGCGTCTACAAATTGATAAACTATTTTTCTTTCACACCATAAAAGTGAGTGTGATATTTAGAGCGTTTCAGAGAATTGAAACAGAATGAGATCATAAATAACCCCAAAGCAATTAGGCGATTAGATTCATTGCTGTGATATGGGCAAATTAACGTAAAATCAGATGCTGCAATCCTGATAATAATCGGGTGCTACACATGTGCAGGATGGGCGCATCTGAGAAGCAGTCAGGGATGTGTCATGCGACCTGCACGTCTTCATATGCGGCGGCAGGATTATGCCAAACCTGGTTTTCTTTGCTTGATCGCAGTTAGCGATGATCACTAATGCACCTTTAGGACAGAAAACCCCATCAGCTACAGCTTCTACTCCAACCAAAGCACAGCACACATTTTAAGCTCCCGCAGGCATGAGGTCGAGCAACACAGTTTCCGCAAAATGTTAAAAATCGAACAGCATCCAGCTGGCCTATATGGGACACTGTTAAGCAGTGAGTAATGACTACCTCTCTCCCTCCAGCTCTCCAATCCCCAATTATGCATTACGCTGTGGGCCAGGTGACCAGACAGGAGCCAGGTGCAGTCCCCACGTGATACCAGAATCGGGAGCCCATTGACGACCCGAAGCTGGGCCCTAAAGAGGATGCGCCATCCTGCTCCCAATACATAGAATCAGTATGGATTAACAACTAAAAATCACTTTAAAATTGACAGTAACAAAAAAAACCCTCTTGGATTGCTGATATCCATGGTCACCGTGGCAACAATTACAGCACCTGACATTCAGAACATTAAGACGTTGGTTGGACTTAGTTATTATTTTTTTACGATAAAAAGGAAGAATCTGTCGGCCAGCGTTTGACCTTTTGGGACAGGTATCAGAGGGCACCTTCCTTCATGATATCCAAATGGGCAGGACCCCCCACAGCTGCATAAATATTCATCTGCTGACCTTTCGCAACATCCGGCCCATCCGTGCCCTCATTGGAGGAGAGGGAGAATCTCTTTGAGCCAATCGGAAACGGCAGATGCTTTGATCTGGCCGTTCACAAAGTGAAACTTGAAAGCGAACGGCGGGCTGATATCACAGCGCACAATCAGAGAACGTTCTCTCCTTTATCGGGGTGCTGGTACCATGCGTCGCTAAACACGCTACGCAAGGCGGACGGTGCTAAAGTCAGCCAGCGAGCCTGCAACCTTTCAGCAGCAATAACGCACTGGTTAGCTTACGCATCTGAGCACAATTTAATCACTCCCTTATCAACATACCAGTGTTCGATCCCGTCTGAAATGCTTTACAGAGGTTCTTCACAGGAATAAGGAAATAAAATGCTGACACAAAGAGCATGTTGATAAACCGCCCTCACTTCTTTAAAACTTGTTCAGATAGAAGTGAAACTATATTGTCTGGATCATATTCCCACCACATATTACCAGTTATTACATCTCCTCATCACTGCGGGAGTGAAACGCACAGAGACAGCGGACAGGGGTAACTGCGCTGCCCAGAGGAGATCCGTCTCCGCCGAACGCGCTCCGTATTGATCCAGCCATTGGTGCTTCACTTCATTTCAGCTTCTCTCCACTGCCAGTGATGTAATTAGAGGGCGAGATAGTGGATCTGATGCCTTGGAAATGATTTGCAGAACGAATCGTCATGGCGATGCGTGCTCTGTACTGCACTGAGTTCCCGCACATTCTCCTCTGATTCGGTTTACTGTCGTTTTGTAGTTTATTTTTCCTTTCTTGCTTTTTCCCCTCCTGCCTCTCGTTCCTTTCATCTTCAGTAAGCATCAGTCTGGTCTTTCGCAGCCTGGGGTCGTTTCCAAAAAGCACAGACTGACTGAAATAGTTGGAATCATTATAAGTACACGGTCGAACTATGCAAGTTGCTAAAACACTGACTACGCATTTGGGAAACGCAACCTGGATGATTCGTGGCCCTGAGATATTAAAACTGTTCAGTTACTTCGCTCTGTGTGCTGGATCGATTGCAAGAGCAACATTGAAAATCCTATTCCTGTGTATTTAACTTTTTTTTTTAAATAATTATCCCTACAGAATTTAGCCCCAGCATCGGACAACAGTCTCAGTTTTAATTACCCCTTCGGTCAACACTGTCACTGAAGCAGGCTGGGGTTAACCTAACAGAAGTCTCTACAACTTTACCTTTAACCCTCTGTGTTATGCTGTTTCTATAGCAACATGACTACATGCACTGAAAATGGACCACATGTCGCACAGTAGTAATGGCTGCTCTTAAAGAAAATCTGGTATCAGTACTGAAGGCAGCTTCTCACGAAACCGTTACGGCCAAAACCACAGCCACGTCAAAGACACTTAACTAGTTTGCGGTCATGAACTATGAGATGGTAAGAAATATATTACTGATGCAAAAATCATGATTAAATGTTTTATGAGAACCAGCTGTTGTGAACAGATACATTTGTGGTTGTCTGCTTGCATTCTTACAAACAATATTTATGATGCAATTTGTACAGCCTATTCTCTCTCCCAACTCGTCACATAGGAACGCTTGGTCACGACCGCTGCCGTCACTTTGTGACCCCATAAAACCACCAGACCCATATTTGGGTCAGTCAAACGCAGCTGTTGTATTCAGACCCGTGGACCATCAGGCCTATTTTAAATTCTAGTGAAGATCCCAAAGGTTTCCAACGATCCAATATATGTCCTCAAAAACAAGTCAGAAATGAGAGCAAGTTGCATCTTAGCGCCCCGAGCACACTGCATCGAGTGTGTGCACGTAGCCAAATATCAGTCACCAGTTTGAGAGCGACATTTCTCAGGTGCTTACACCACATACTCAATTTTAGCAACATATTTGGAGTGAATCATTTTTGATTGTGGCCCAGGGCGTGTTTATATTAAAAACTACTCAATATGACATCAATATCTGGCCCTCACAGCGATGGCATCATTTGAGCTGGACGTGTCACTAAAATCATCGGATTAAATCTACACTCCTGGCTCATCCACACAGGTGCAGCAGACTGAGCGCTGTTACATGACAGCGAGCTCCACGAGTCGGGAGAGACTGTACATGGAGCTTATAGCTCACGAATTCCCAGCACGATCAGCTTCACGCTAATTTAGTCCCATCTCACGAGGAAGCCATCGTCCTCCATCATTTAGTGTTTTGCGCAGTCAGCTCGAGGTACAGAATTTGGGAAGGTTGTTCATCACTTGGCAGGGAAGTAATGGAGTAAAACAAAGAGCCTCTTTAACTGGAAGGAGAGATTAATTTCTCCACGCGGACGAGTCGTGAGGTACGGCTGCTACAATGCGACAGTATTTTTCCCCGGCTTGGATCCAGGAAATATGTGGCTGTGTTCGGAGGTGTGACGATAGCAAAGCACCGTCTGCAGACACATCGCCACAGTCCAATTCAAGGTACGCACTTTTGAATGAGCAGGGGTAGACAGACAGCCATTTGCTTGTCTCCGATTTTTTGTTCAGAGTCAAAGAAATTGTACTCTAGCACACACTGAAAAAATCTCCATAATAATGTGGGCATTAAGATGGATGCATTTCAGCTGTAAGCCATCATCAGTGAGTCAAGAGCCACCCTCATTCAGAGTTGAACAGAAACTCACTGTGAGACTAGTACAATATATCCATATCCATATAATATACCCATATCCACTGGTATAGTCAGAGATATTCACGTGTGTAAATGCACTTCCCCTCAATCATTAATGAACCTGACCCCTCCCCCCAAACTCTGATTCAGAGACACAGCAGATAGATTGGCTGAGAGTCTTTCGAGATTTCGATCAATGGAATTACAGACAAAGTGTAGAACAACTACATTGAAACCCATAAAATGTATGGATCCATATATGGGTCCTTCAAATGCAACTGCTGTATTCAAATTTTTGGAGTTTCAGGGCTATTTAATTCTAGAATCTCAAGGAGATCAAGGTTTCCAAAGATCCCAAATATGTCCTGCTGAATTACAGAGAAATGTTCATAAAACGATGTACAAGATCTTGATATTTTCCATTTGATGTAATGCTGTGGCCATAAAAACAGGGCGTCCTGGGTTTGAATATTTCTCTCAGTATGAGTGTGATGTAGCTTCTGTGAAGAGCTGTAACCAACAGAACCAGAATATGTTAGGCATTGTCCTACAATATGGGAGAGAAAAGGCTTTTTCTTACTTTGAACCAACTTCAGGGAAAAAAGTAAGTGAAAAGTTAGAGTTTAAGGGGTTAAACTACAAAAAACATTTCCAACATAAATTGCATTCTCACCCCCCCACCCCCAAACTCGCACCACCTCCCCCCTCACGACGGCCATCCTTTAGGTTACCAGGGAAGCAATTCATTTTTCACACGATTTAAAATTGACCTTGGCCATGGAGTATCTGTCAGTCGCTCATGGGGATTCCCACGGTAAATTGTGTCCCTTCAGTGCTCAGGTGATGGTGTCAATCATGTCAAGCTCCATCTACACTACAGTGGGCGTGACCAGTACTCACGTGATCGTGTCAATCATGTCCAGCCCCATCTCCACGCAGCAGTGGGCGTGGTCAGTCTTGGGCTGCGTCAGGCCAGAGACGCAGTAATAACAGTCTCCCAGGATCTTGATTCGTCTGCAGTGATTCTCCTATCAATCAAAGACAGGGATTGGTCACAAATTCAACTCACTTGTAATACATAATGATAAATGTTTTGTCGTGGAAATCAAGGTCGGAAATGTTACAAAGTAGTTGTACCACCACGTCACCTAAGCATTTCCACCATGTTTTGTTCAGGGTGAGAAAGATTCCATGGAAACTGACAATATTCAGTCATTAGACTTCAATTATGAATAGCGAGAACAGTATGTCATCCAGAGGTAGTATACTGAATGTATGTATGGCTTGTGAATACACAGCAAGCATGTGTACTTCACAAATGGAAGTTGACCAAAGGTAAATTTAGCACTGATATTCAGAAATATTTCTTCACCCAAAGAGTAATTTCAATGTGGAATAGCTTACCTGACCATATTGTTGAGGCAGAGACCTTGCGGGTTTTCAAGAGCAGGCTTGACCTAAAGCTAGATACCATTGAGTCATTCAGTATCTGAAGGGATATATTCACAACAGTATAAAGAAACTGGCGAGCGTAGTTGGGCTGAAAGGCCTGTTCTTGCCATTCATGTTATGTTATGTTACGTTACGTTACGTTACGTTACGTGAGCCGTTCTGATTACATGTCTACACTTACCTCCACCAAGGAGGTTATATTTTCACCCGTTCGTTTGCTTGTTCGTGTCTCTATCAACAGGATAACTCATGAAGTTACCAACAAATTGGAACGATATTTAGTAGGATGGTAGTTGGCAGTCCAAGAATGAGTTGATTCAATTGTGGAAGTGATCTGGAACATATTCTGGATTCTAGATCTGGAAGAACCAATAATACTGACAAATGGCACGGCAGAGGTATGCTCTCTACCGAATGCCCCTGTGTGTCTTCATACACGTGTGTAATCCTGTTTGTATGACTGTGCTGGTACTGTATGCACGTAAGTTTGCGTGTGTGTAAACCATACGTAAAGGTCTGCTGGCTTGTCTGTTCGCTCGGGGATTTGTCAGCCCAACGGTGAATCAGCACGACACTGCACTGCACAGCAATCTCTCCTCTGCATTTCCCAGGAAGCAGGCCACTCTTTCTCTTTTCCACTCTTTCTCTTTTCTTTTGTTTTTTTCCCTCCACCAAGGAGGTTATGTATTTGATCCTGTTTTTTTATTTGTTTGTTTGTGTGTTGGTTCGACTGCAGGATTTTACAAAACCTAATGTACTGAGTTTCATGCAAAATAAGCCTGAAGTGGACCTTGGCCTTGGTCATGAGATTTCGGAAGTGATCCTGATCCGGATTTTTTTTTTTTTTTGAAAAATTCTTCACCGTTGCGAGAGAGAACAGAATATCAGGTCACATTTTCACTTACACGTAATTATTTTCCTTTTTTAGAAAAATATTAGATTAAAAATAGGGGTGCAATATTTCAATGATGTCGAGAAAATATCAGAAACTGATCTGAATCCGGATATCTTTCCAGATCCAGGGACTAAACTTACACAAAATTAAGACGTGGACACATATCGCTGTGTTAAAGCAACTAACAGAAACAGCAACTTCCAACCACCATGTTATTGCTGGGATGATGAAGATTCCTGCTACATAAAAAGAACAAAAAAAATACAGGCAATCTTTTTTGAGAATGTTGCACATGGGGCATTGTTCAGCTTTGGCGGACGTTTGCAATTGCAGATCACCCTTGTCTGTGACTGTCATTGCATCAAAATCTCAAATTAATTTGCTGACGGCTGACACAGGCCAGCATTAAGAAGAGCAGCTCCAGTGCAGCATGTTTAGCTCCCAGCTAAAGAGGCCAAGAGGAAGCAAACTGATCTAGGGGCAGGGGATTATGGGATATCAGGGAAAGGCCTGGCAGGAGAGCAGATGAGAGTCAACAAGGAGGCTCGTTCTGTTTAACAATGAAGAGCAGTGATTGTGTGAATGTGTGTGTGTGTGCGTGTTTTCTATGAGCGTTTATGCACATGCGAGTGTGTGGTCAGTCAGTGAGTTTGTAGTCAGTGTGACAGCGTATGTATATGCATGTGTTCGTGCATGTGTGCGTAATACGAATCATTGTATCCCCGCCATGTTCCTCAGCAATCTGCCATCATCTGAGCAGCAGAGCTTGTTCAGGCAGCAAAGCTAATGAGGCTCTCATCTCTCGCTCGGTCCTTTCGCTAGGCTAAAGCTCCAGCACACACACTCGCTGCTCTTCTGCTGTGCGTCACACACAACTCCCCACCAGAGCCTGCAGAAAAGCTATGTACCCTTCCTCAGTCTTAATCAAAAGCATTCTGGCACATGGAAGAGCAGTTTTCTAGACCCACCATGTTGTACAATTAAGAGTCAACATCTGAGCAGCACAGCCGTCAGCCCAGAGTTACCCGCTAAAAACATCAGGTACAGTGACATAACCTGCTCCCGAATCTTACAACAAATATTACACTATTGTCGAAACGGCACGCTAGCTTAAAACGAAAGCCACACGGGGAGTCATTAGACAAAGAAAGAAAATACTTAACTATGTTAATATGTTAAGTATGCTTTCTTGTGGGGAAAAAATATTGACATGTATATTCGCATTAAAATAACAATTGGACCAGATGGAAACAAGCACGATACAACCTATACCACAGTTAACCACAGAGGCGCTAGCGAGCAACACTACTCAACGAGAACACGAAACTACAAAAGCACAAAGTACATATGAAATGGTTTATGAATAGACCACAAAAAACCAAATATTAAACTGGGACATCGGCATAATACGACCACTTAAACTGGATAAACGCAAATAATTAAATCAGAGATTAAAAGGTTTTGGAGCAGAATAGAAACCTATGTTAGCATGTCCGTACAGAATAGTAGTGGAAAACTGCCAGCACAGGTCAGAACGCAAAAGATCCTTCAATCGTCTCTGGCGGCTGCCTTCTCTCGCCCTGCAGTGTGTCAGTTGCTGATGGCAAAATTCACTACCTGTCGATCAAGGTGCCAAAAAAATAGCAGAACTCCGAACGCCATTTGGCATTCCTACAAACGAACTAAGCTACACAATAGTCAAGAGGGCTCTGGCCATTACCCAGTAGATAGCTATGCTGACCTCTGATTGGCCAGTGGATAGAGAGGGGAGACTGGGGAAAAAGCAACTGCCAGCCCATAATTTCCCAGTCCCCATGCCCTGATATGATAAAATAGGTCAACGACTAAAAGGAGATTGAAGGGCTATGCTTTTTCAGTAAAATTCAGAATGCCATTTCCTGCACCATTTCCTCCAAAAAGCATTTACCTTCACAAAAATGAAGCTGGCTGGCATTTCTCTCTCATGTCTGGGTGCTAGTCAAGGGTGAAATATGCGTTTGTTTTTGGTTCAAATATGTTTCTGCGCTCTGTTGATCTTGCTTGGTACATTTAAGCCAGTGTCTGCAGTGTTTTGAGTGCATTTTATTGGCTGTAATACATCAGATATGGCCAGTAAAAGCTTAGAAAAGTATCTTAAAGCAGGATAAATATGTACTTAACCCAGGTCTGCTGATTACCTGCACTGTATGGCTTTGAGTGTAATGTATATAATGGCCTGTATAATACAGGACCCATTGTATCACTGTGATGTAAGCACATGACTTTAAACCTATAAAAATTATTTTCAATATGTATGTAGTGGGATAATAAAATGTATTATTATTGGGATAAACTGAGAAGTCCCTCTCTGAAGGTAGGCATTCCTTAATACTCATAGATGGCTTAAGGTCAGAGTGGCAAAATAGAGACGAGTGGTTTAGCACTAACTTCTGATAAGCAGCTGACATAAGCTGTATGTACACAAAATAGCGCCATTACAGCTTGTTTTTATTGCTATAAATGAAGCCATGGCCATCTGCCATGCAGAAAAAAAAAAATTTAAACAAACATAGTGTATAATTTAATTTCACAATATGCAGTATAATGTCACCCAAAGATTTGCAAAGGTCACAAACACAAAGGTTTACCAGGAGAACTGTGTGATTGAAAGGATTTTGAAAGTGTCTTGCTGTTCAGTTTTCACAAACTTAAATAATACGACAACCACACAGATTTACTTAGGACTAACTGCGATGACTGAGGAAACTTTTCTGGAGAAGACAACTCAGGGAAAGTTTATTTCATTGCTGAAAAAGTCACTGCCTTGGCTTATTCCTTTCAAAACTAAAACTAACAGAGTGTGAAAGCATGTGCTATTCAAAGACAAAAGAATTAGAGTTCACGAATGCATTAGGGGTCAAAGACAAGAATAACAGCTTGAAAATACAAAACAATAATCAATCTAAATGGCCAAACAGCTGAAATATCCTAAAATGAAAGGACTGCAACGATAACACTTGATTCTCAAAGGTCCTAAAAATTCTCTGCAAGGCTGGAGCCAAGACTAGCGCATGGGCACATCAAATTAGTGCCGCTTTAATATTAACCTCATTAGATTAAAAATAACCCAAAGGCGTAGGATGTGCTTTTATTCCAAAAAATAACATTCACAAGAACATAAACACACTCACTAATATACACCCAAACCTGCAGGAATAATCAAGAATTAAATAAGACAAGCAAGCGGACATTGACACACGCTAAATACATACATGCCTGCAACCTCAAAAATGCTCAGCAAGCAAACACACTCAGAAAATAGAGATGCACACATTTCTTCTGTACGGTTAGCTCATGAGCCAACTACATTTTCATTTTTTAGAGAACCTGCAGACTTGGCAGACCGCTGACTCATGGCCAGCAGTCGTTTGAGGACACTAAAATTATTCTGGCCCATCTCTCTTTCACCCAGTGAATCATGGCTGCCGTCGACCTCCTCGCCCTGTGCGACTCTCCACCACACCACTCATGAACGGGTTCATCTCCGCAGACTGGGCCCAGCCAGTGCGGAGAGCCTGCTTCTGAAGCACATCATATCACCTGCACAGAAGACACAGGCCCTTCCCCAAACAGCAGCAGCGTTACCTGACAGCTCTGCTGCAGCCAAGGCCATTAGCACCTACAGCAGCAGGTACCCACTGTGGGCCTCGTCTAAACCTGTCGCCCACGGCAACACTCAGCAGACGGACGCCAGAGCTCCAGCCCTTGTCTCCCGCCTGAGCCAATGAACAGCCTTCGCTTGGAGAATCTGGGTCCTGTAACCGAATTGCTGTGCCAGGTTTATTGCACAAAATCTACACCTAAACCTTGCAGCGTAATGAATTCCAGTCCCTCAGATGTTTCATTTGGGGGACCGTTCCTGTGGCAGACCGAATATTAGAATTGTAAATCATAGTTTATCTTTTGGCTCCATAATATGAATATTATTAGGAATATTATGATATTGGATTTTGGAATTATTTTATTATAATTATTGCATTATTGCAGCAGCAGTTGCAGAAGCGGTAATGGTGTTAGAGGATGTGGTGGGGAATAATATGCAACAGGAAATTAGCTTCAAGCTGAAACAGTCAGGCAATTAGCTGTGAATATATTGCAATTATCACGGTACCTAACAATAGTCCTCCAACGGGAACCTGACAGTGTATCGCAGTAACACTCCTATAACATTCATCTCATCAAAAGTGTAACTGAAATGCTAAGAGATACAAACATATCCAACATGGGTGATGCTATGTTCATACTGACACATTTTGTCCAATGTAAGTTATAGTAGTATACAAGATCAGATAACTGAAACTTTGTAAGCATACTTTCTGTCGCATACTAAAATGCACTAACCTGTACTCAGCAAGCCTAGTATACAGCGCATACTCTGAGAACACAGTAGTTAGGAGGCTGATTCGGACAGTACCACACAGGTACATTTGAAGGGGACAGAGTGTCGGGTCTGAGAAGAGCCATCCATCAAGGACTGACTGACCCTATCAGGCAACAAGTCCGGCCATTACAGGTCAGAACAAATGATGCCAGCCAGTCACGGCATACCCCTTACCAGGAAGACGTTTTACTGCTTTGGGTGCTGAATAACCTCTGACCCCCAGCAAATATGACCCCCACCACTAACACGCAAAAGTGTAGCATACAGGGATGAAAAAAAAAATATTTGTCCGCTTCCCCCTTTCTAATATTTTTAAATATTTGTTGCATTTTATTTATCTTTGTTTTATATTATCAAACTAATTTTAATATCTGATTTAGTTAACCTAAGTAATTACAAGATCCAGTTTTTTTTTTAATGATGATTTAATTTCATGAAGGTTAAATCACCATGCACCCATTTCTGGCTCTGTGTGGAAAAAGTAATTGCCTCCTTAATAGAGAAATTAAGCAATTAAAAGTATTTAATTGATAATTAGGTTATCAACCAATTAACCCTTTGAGCACCGAATATATTTTCAAGGAATTAAAAATGTAAATATCTTGAGTTATTGAAAACCTATCATGTGGCAACTTGTTTAAAAGAGCACCCCAGCGGGAGCTTCTTTTAAACAAGTTGCCACATGATAGGTTTTCAACAGCGTCTGGTTTTGATATCTTACACCGTTGGGCAACTATCGTTGGCCATGCGCTCTAAATGTCAGAAAGATTTAATTGATAATTGGGTTCAGTTCCACTGGACACATCCAGGCATGATTACTGCCAGCCCTGATGAATCTAAGCATCACTTACACAGAACGTGTTCGGCAAAAGACAAATAGCAGCACATGATGCTGCCATCAAAAAATAAATAAATAAATAAATAAATAAATAAATCAAGAACAGATGAGAAATGAACCCACTGAAATCTATCAGCGTAGAAAGGGTTACCAGCCATTTCAAAGGCTCTGGGACTCCAGCAAACCCTTGTGAGATCCCTTATCTTCACATGGAGAACACTTTGAACCGTGGTGAACCTTCCCAGGAGTGGCCGGTGCACCAAATTTCCTCCAAGAGCACATCGATGACTCACCCCGCAGGTCACAACAGAAGCCAGACTATCATCTAAAGAACTGCAAGCCTCACCTGCCTCAGTTAAGGTCATTGTTCATGATTCCACAATAAGACAGAGACCGGATAAAAATAGAGCCCACAGGGGAGCTGCAAGTGCACAAAGACTCGTCTCAAATTTACCAAAAAAGATCACAACACCGTAAAACCTATGGATCAGCATTTGGGTCTATCAAATGCAGCTGCTGTATTTAGACCTGTGGAACTTTCAGTCTTATTCTGAATGCTGGTGGAGATCCCATGGTTTCCAATCATTAAAAATATGTCCATCTAAATCACTAGAAAATGTGCATAAAATCATGGACAAGATTTGGATATTTTCCATTTGATGCAATGCAATGGCCATTAAAACATGGCGTCCTGGGTTTGAATATTTCTCTCAAGTGAGATGCAGAATATGTATGTGACATTGTCCTAATATATTGAAAGAAAAAAAGTTTTTTTTTTTTAAGACTTTGAACCTACTTAAGAGAAAACTTAAATGGAAAGTTAGAGTTTAAGGGGTTAACTAAAGTGCAAAGCCAATAATGCATTGTTCATTACAACAGCCTTAATTACTGAGCTTTTACCTCACTTTCACAATCTCTTTCCTCCAATCAGTCCCACGGGAACACTGTTAGAGTTAATGCAACACTAGGAATTCTGCTGCTCACCAAGGCAAACATAATAACCACAGAAGAAGAGCAGCAGCGCACTGGCAGAGCCTCCAGACTGAGCGATCACACTCCGTTCCCCGAGCAACAGCAGCGTTTCAACCATTTGCTCTGCACAGGTGTGTCCAGGCGAACGCAGAACGGCCGGTGGATTAAAATGAAATGAATCGCCCGGGTCCGCAGATGAATGATGGATACAGGTGTGTGAGTCGAGAGCCGGGAGGGGAGGGAGTTACAGGCCGGATCAGAGCTCCAGACTAAATGTTTGTCTGCGCGTGTTGTCAAGAGTAATAAATATCATCTCCGCCCTCTAAATTAATTCCCCACCGCCTGCTGCCGCGTACGCCCGTCAACGACTGCTTACTGCCGTCAGGCACGGTATCTGAGCAAACCTCGAGCAAAAAGACAGCGCACACTCTCCTCTTCTCCAATATGAGTCACTGCTGGTTCTGTTATCATACACTGGCATGAGCGCCGTTCTTTTTTTAGAAGGAGGCATTCCGCTTTCTGTACATTTGTTCTGTTGCATGGAGAATTTATTTCAGCGCTAGAAGACAAACTGATAAAGCGATTGGAGCTTGCAGAATCAGGACGAAGGCACCTGATTATGGCAGTCCAAAACATTACCTGTGAGTCTGTGATGTTTCTCATAGATCAGTGGCACACAGCTCCCCATCACTGGCCCCCTAAGAATGATCGTTTTTAAGTCATCATGGGGGTTGGCTCACACAGACAGATCTGGGTAAATACTATACATGCGCCTCAAAATGTTAACTGCATGCGTGAATCGACCCCCTGTAAACAAAAGTGGTCTAACTGCATATTTGTCTTCTTTAAAGTTCTAATCTTAAATTGATTTCTCAGTGGTCAATCTGTTTAGGGCAATAATGGATTAACTCAGTGTAGTTCCAGTACTGTGCAGTAGGTGGGTCATGTGGTCCACACTTCAAGAGCGCTATAGTGGACCGACAAGAGAACAAAATGAGTGGACCCACTCCTGTTCGAAGGGCCTCAGTCATAACTGTGACAGAATAACCCAACCCAACCGGGCCCCTCTGCGCCATGGCAGTGATAACATCAATGATGAGCCCTTCTGCCGAGATGTCAGTCAAAACTCCCTCTGACACCGTCTGGATTCACAGACTCATAACCTCACCTGACCACTAGTGCAACAGGACTTGGAAACATGTTGAAAAAAAGTGACAATGAAAAGTGAAAAAGATTAAATTTCCTTTGTTTTCTATCATTTTCCACATAATGTAATATGACTGTAAAAATAAAAACAAAGAAGAAAATGTAAATCATTCAATCACTTTTAATCACCTTTATAATATTTTTGAGCCAAATTATAAAATTTGCTTAAACCTGAGACTACAGGGCTCATAAAATTTTGCATAGATTCCACACTAAAATATTGCTTTTATACGAGAAAGAAAATGTTAAAAAGGCATGTTAAAAATGTTAAAAGAGAAAAAAAATCAGATTTTGTTCAAACTTAGGTCAGCTAAACTGCAACATTTTTTTATTTCATCAGGAAAAGGTCGGACTTTTGGCATTTGTGCATAATCACAGTATGTGTTCTGAATGTCCTTGTTTTTAAAAATCCTAAATCTTTAAGGCAAATGTCACATACGCCTCTTTCCCTTACCGATGCAGCCTTTATAAAGGCAGCCCTCGGAGACCATAAAGAGGAATTTTATAATGGCGGCATTACTATAGCAACCAACATAATTTGAGGCCAATTCCATTTTTTGTTGCCTTTCTGTCTTCCCCCATCTATGTGGGACGCAAACAGTTTCCTTTTTCAAACCCTCAACATCCACTAAAAACGATCAGCCAGTCAGAATCTCATCTCTACTGCAGCGCTGCTGTTGCACAGTCCTGCACTGCAAAGGCAAAATCTTACCCAGCATTTTAACCTTGTATTTAGACTAAAAACACCTTTTCTAATTGCCTTTTTTCACCAAAAATAAAAAATAAATTGTCTCTGATGTGAGATAATTTCACTTACCTCATGGACAAATCTAGAAATGAGTCAAAATTACTGCAAATCAGTGGCAGAATTTCAGTATCAAAGAAAAAAGGTAACAGAAATAAGTGTTCTTTGTCTAAATACAAGATTAAAACATTTATTAAGACTCTTTCTTTGCAGTGTGGATGGCTGTACATGTTTGTAGGTGTTTATGGTTCTCGATTAGTCAGCAGACAAGTAAGCCCTAAAGAACAAGTCATTAGACACATGACCACTGTAATACAACTCAAATTAGTCATTTGTGCAGAACCGAATGAAAAACCAGCGACACAGACCCTACAGAACTGGAGCTCATCACCTCGGACCTGTTCTGTGTGCTCCGATTCAATCGCCAGAGGGATTCTTCATCCTGGAAAAGACCGACTTCCTCTCCTAATAAAATTCATATTTACACGGCAATAAAAACCCTTTTCAAAGAAATATTGAGGCAAAGTGTATGCATTTCAATGCATTTCCTCACAACAATTCAATACAATCTCACCCAGACAAGAACACAGACCCTCCACATCACGCCACCTGTCGTTGGGTATTTCAACGTATCTGTATCTGCATATTTCTTTCCCTTTAATCCTCAGCTGTGACGTAGATATCAGCGTATTGCATTTTGTGGAGTCATGTTTATCGATATTGATATGAGGCTGATATAACCAGAGGAGAACGCAGTAAAATCAGGAGTAGAGCAGAATGAAGCGCACAGCGGTACAGAGTAAATCCGGCCCTGACTCAGTGGAGTACATTTCACTTTACACCCACTGTTCCACCATTAAAATCAATTGTTATCATCTCTCAGTGTCTCCGTATATCTTCTGCAGCCACAGCTCCAGCCCAGGGCAGTGAGACTGTATATCTGATGGCAAACAAGCAGGATCTCTGCCAGAGCGACTGACGGTGAGTTTTTCAGAGTGAAATTACATGAGGATTCAAATCAGCATTCCTGTTCACCTTCTTAACGATTCCTGACTAAAAACGTCCTGCTCTCCTTCCCGCGGGAGATGTTGGCGTCTGGGCGACAGGGCAGGTGATTAGCATGGAAATTGCGCGGAAGGCAGGTGTAGGAGGGGGAAGTGGCTTCAGACGGCACAGGAAAAGACGTGTGTCACATTAAAAACGGGGCAACTCCAACCGCCACTGTGAGCCCCCCTTATCTCCCCACCCGACCCCCCCCACCGAGAGGAGGGGAGTCGTCTGATAACGGGCGACGAACAGGACCAGATGCTTATTTCAATCAGCGCTGAGACACCTCTGTCTCCCCCCTGCTACACCACCGTCACAGCTGATAATCACAAACACACACACACACTTACACACACATGTACTCACATACACATTCAAACACACATGCGCGTACATGCAAAAACACGCGCAGATGAGCGCGCACACACACTCACAACCAAGCACAAACACACGGATACGCTCACACCGATGCGCACAGACACATACACACACGCACACCGATGGGCACGCACATCTAAACCCTCACATGCACACGCAGTCAAGTCCATAAGTATTCAGACTGCATCGCCGCACTTATCGTTTTGGCGCCACATGCCCCCAGAATGCACTGGAAATCAATGAACCAAGATGAGCTTGAAAAGCAGACTGTTGAGTTTAACCCTTTGTTGTGTGACTCTTGTGCTCTTTGTCCATTAAGGGAGGTGGGTGTGTTTGGTACTTCAGTAACCACTATGCAACAAACAGTTAATTAGAGGGTTTTGTTAAAAATGCAATGTTACCTGCATGTAGGAATTACAAATATTACAAAAAAGTAGAAGTCAAAAAGTATTTGGACAAGATAACATGATGAGAGCACATTAAAAGAAATTGTCTTTTTTAGTATTTGGTGGCAAGTCTTCCGCAGCTAATGACTGCCTGAAGTCTGGAGCCCAAACGCGACACCAGATGCTGGACCTGTAAACCAGGCCTTGACTGCAGCTCTCGTCGGTTCCCGTTCGTTATTTGGGGATTTTTCCCTCAGTAAGAGAAATGCGTGGTGAACTGGATTAGGCTCAGGTGACTGATTTGACCCCTGCAGAACATTCTGCTGCTCTGCTTTAAAAAAATATTTGGGTTGGTTTTGCCGAGTGCTTCGAGTCACCGCCCGTCCGCACTGTGAAGCGGCGCCCGATGGGCTTGAAAGCGTTTGGCTCAGTCTGTTTTTGAGGCTCACCAGCGGTAAATATCTTGTCGTTCACGCAGAGCATTTACGCTGATGAAGTCTTCTCTCAGTAGCAGATGTGCACTCACACAGGCCCACTGCCCTGAAGGTACTCTGGATCTGGGCCATTATTGTGAAGGGGCCTTTCTTCACAAAGAAAAAAAATCCTTTCGTTCGCCCACCACAGTCAATCTCAAGAACCATTTAATGTTCCTAATCACACCTCATGTTCTTTCTTGAAAAAATGCACCAAATAGTTGATTTGGCCGATTTAATGTCTGGCTAAGACTATGATTGTTTTGTTTACATCGATCAGCCAAAAGATGGCTTGCCTCACCTGCAGTGACAGCACTGGATACATAATATTGAGAGTTATCTAGAGCCTCAGCGTCATTATGAATGCAAATCAACCCAATGAACTCTAGAACTTTTATCTGCTTAACTGTGAATGAAATAATGACACACATCTGACTAAGCAGCAGCCATGTGTGTTAATATTATGACTCCATAGGAAGCGGGGTGGGGACCACAGACAAAAAGTGCCGTAATTTTGATACCAATAATCTGATTAGGATGCAAATACCCTGAAATCAAAGCTGAATGTCTGCACTTCAATGCATTGCAGCTCATACCAGATTCATAAGTTTAATCCATCACTTTTAGAGCATCGTTCCACAAATACAAATCAGTATTTGGAGCATTTCTCCCTGTTGTGACTGATACAATTCAAAATTGACCAAAATTAGATCACATTGTAGTGCATAAATGGCACAGCCGAAAACCACTTCTGAATGCAGGTAATCCGCAATCCCTGAGACGTCAGTCTACAGAACTGTCAGGCCGGTGTAATGGTTTTACACAGGCTCAGAAACAATCAGTAAACCCTTGTCAGTAAGCTAAGCACCTTTCGTCACTTCATCAACAGGGGAAAGTTAAAATTTTGCCATGCAAAGCCAAAGCCTTACATCAACACTGACCGAAAACGCCACCGATTTCTCTCGGCTCGGTGTCGTCTCAGAAGTACAGTAGCAGAGCGGAGTGGTCACTGTGTCTGACCAGCACATACAAGCGTGCGAAAGCTTACAAACAAACAGGCAGGGTCTACAGCTCCTCGAGAGAGAGAGACAGATCCGACATGAGGGCTCCAGAAAGTGTGGTCAAGGAGCCATTTTGTTTCCATCGTGTTAGCAGGCACCGTCTCAAAGTGAATAAGTTTTCTGTCTTTCTTGTTTTCACATTTATCATTTCTCAAGCACCACTGCTGAGTGCTTTACTGTTTTTATCCCAAAATTAATATTCCTCCTTTATGAGAAAAGAACAAAAAAAAAAATCCAACAATTTCCATTGTGTGAAACAGCTTGGTTTTGCCTGATGGAAACAAAATGGCTCCAATTCTTCAGTTGTCGCAACTTTCTCCATTCAGAGTCTCCAGAAGAGTCCTATGCGATGGCGACGCCGACAAGATTCAGAGTGTGGACACAGAGCCAAGGGGTAATACGGCCTCTCCAATCTTACGCAAAATATCAGGTCCCTCCCACCAGTTTAATTTGCTGCACTGAGAGATACTGTTACCCCCCCATGTTACCCCATACCCCTCCCTTCTCACACCCAGCCCCATAGTTGAAAGGGGATGTTCATAATTGGAGTCAAATAATGCCATCCTCATTTTATCACAGCATATTACAGTTTATTAGTGGTGCTTTTATCCAAGGTGACTTACTGTCAGTTAGACTACAGTGGGGTTTCAGCCACCAAAATCCCGAGATCCAGTCAAACTTCATTACCCACAAGGCTACAGGAGGTCCCTGTGAACAGACATTACTCTGTGAATGTAGACCTGCTATACAGTCTGTTCAGTAAACCACATGCACACAGTACACAGGCACTTTTATGAATCCAGCTACAGCGTGTAAAAGCTGACGCTAAACCGACTGACAGACGCGACGCTCACACCGCCGGCACAGACGGCATCAGTCACATTACAGCGGGTCACATAATTCCCGTCTCCCCTGAGGAAGCAGCTCAGGGTGTGAAGTTTAACACCTTCCTGTTTGGCACTAACAACATCAGACATATCTGCAATATATACTGTTTCTCTCCCAAACACTTGTGCAGATCTGGGCCATTATCTTCCCTTCAGAGTCCAGGAAACTCGCTAACGACTGCAGCTCAATTTCAAATTAATGAAGCCCTTCAAAAACAAATGCACTGACCTCAGACCAGTTTACCCCGCTCTGCACCTCACCCCATCCATTACGAGTGAAAAAGAAAGAACTGATCCAGGGTCAGATTTTTGAATATGGGCCATTGTCTGCAGCTGGCTGGAGAGGGTGAATGTTCTGCCCGGTTGGTTAGCAGTAAACTCACTGAACACACTGACGCTAATCCAAAACAGCCATTCCAGGGCGGCTCGTGGAATTTGACAGGTGTGTACATCACTCTCACGTACGACTGTTAACCCTGTTTAAATACATTTACTAAGGTCTGCTTCTGACTTTATCCTGCTAAAGACACAGCAGTGACTCGGCGACGGCACTAGAAGAAGCATTACAGAGCCCCCACAATCAATAACACCCTCCCCCATGTACAAGTGATTTTAAAAGCAGATTTGACATAATTCCCAATAAAGCTGTCTGAGTTATTACAGTTTATGTAAGAATGAAAGGTTTTGCCTGGTAGTGGAGCTACAGAAAAGATCTCAGGGTCCGTCATGTGCGCACGGGGAATGAACACACGCAAGTTTCGTGCAATTAGTGCGAAAACTTTTCTCGTTATCGTGCCGACATGACTGATCTGCGACAGTGGTCACAGCGATGGCATCCGAGGGGAATCGATAATAT
>CM056575.1:2845000-2950000 GCA_029721435.1 Gymnothorax reevesii | reverse complement strand
ACATCATTGAGCAACAATGGCCGCATTTTGGGCTATAAGGGTTAATTTACTCAGTTAAGTGCATCAAAGAAAATTCTGTTATCAGCACGAATGTAACATGAAGTAATAAGTAACTGTGTCATCCTCCAGCGAGGCCTAAATATCCTGGGGTCGTAGTTGTGGCTGTGCCTGCTGCCGCAGAGCCATCACAGGCAGGTGACAGAGGGAGACACCCCTGCTCCGCCTCTCCCTCCAGCCCACCTGTTTTAATGAGTCAAGTTTATCAGGTCTTGTGACTAAGTTAATTAAATGCAAATATTCAATGGATTTCTTTAGAAAGAGTTTCAAGTCGTGATCATTCCTGCACAACAAACAGCTTTATAACATGAGATGGGATGCAGGAGGGCTCATACAGGCCTACGGGCTACAACATAAATAACTTGAGTGTGTTTTTATTTGTTAATACTGGTCAATTTTACTCAGACATAACTGTAAGGATCCCAGAAAGGGCCAGTCCTACTACTACTGCTAAGAGTGAATTTGGGCAGCGAGAGTTTAGCCAGATAAGCTCAGACTGCACTGAGCAGAGCTCAGGTCTGTTTAATTGGATTTGGATGTGGATGAGAAAAGCGGATCACTTTGAGGGCTGAACGCTATCCGACCATTTGCGGTGACGTTCGCACACGTGCACGGGGCACACAGTCACGGTTTTCACTGGGCGCAAACAGCAACTTCAGGATGAGCAGCTAACAGCTCTCTACAGGCGTTGAGACAGCGGTGTCCTAAATGATGCTGAACACAGGGACACACATGCTGCTGCAAGCACAGTTCGCTCATTATACAAGACTGGCCTGCTGGCAGTGTTTCATGACAGTCGGAGATTGTTTATCTAGTATTCACACTCATTTTGTCAGACCTTCTTGAAGTAATTTTGAACGTGAATACAGGTCACGTCGACGTGCAAGAGATAACCACTGCCAGTACTGTGGGCACCAAGTATGACAAGATCTGTAAATGCAACAGGTAAGTGATAACGGTACTGAAAATGCTAAAAGGAATCACTGCTGGCACTGCAAGGGCTACAGGTAAGTGTCAATGGTATTGTAATTGCTAAAAGGAAGCACAAGTGGAACTGTCAGTGCTACGGTACTGGAAGTGCTAAACATGAGCCCAACAGGTACTGTACGTAGTGCCAGTAAGCAGTACAGGTTATCGTAATTGCAACAGGTAACACGACAACAGCCGGGTCTCCAGCTCTGGACCTGAAGCTGGGCTTTGCCCTTTCCCTCATCCAACACACCTGAATTGGCTAATTAGCTTAGTGGCTCATCAGGATCTCTAACTGGGAATGAGGTAGCCTGCGTTGCCGGCGGTCAGCGGCTGGCTGGAGTAAGGAGAGGAAAGACTGCCTGCACGATAACGTAGGGGTTTTGAGTAGCCGCCCACTTCCTTGCGCAACGAGCCGCGAGGGACCACCCCTTTTTTAAACCAATACGTACCTCTACGTTTCGCTGTTTGGCTCTGCAGCAGTGCATTCTAAAGATTGTAAATCTCGTAGCTGGTCAGAGATGAGGCTTTTCAGAGGAGAAATTACGAAAATGCTTTCTGCCTTTCGCGTTGACTTCGATTCCAAATTTTTGGACAAACCAAGTACAGTAAAAATCACGCTTTTACCGAAGCCAGTCGGCAAAACTCCAAGTACATCTTTACCATCTAGTAAATGATTGATCGACTGTAGTTGTTCGTTCTTTAGAGTAATCTTTCGGTCGTGAATTTCAAGATATTCAAGCGATTTCTTTATCAAAGTGTCGTTCTCTACATTCGCCATCTTTGTTCTGGCAGTTTACGGCGTAACCATGCGTTGCGTTACATTCGATGACAGTTCAAGTTTGATTGACACCTCTTAAGCCAATCAGTAATTCCCGTTCACTGGTGAACGGACAACTCAAAATCCCTACGTTATCGGGCAGGCGGGCTTTCCTCTCCTCTCTCCAGCCAGCCGCTGACCGCCGGCAACGCAGGCTAGGAATGAGGTGTGCTTTGCGATTGTCAAAGTTAGAAGCTTCAAGATGGTAGATCTCCAGGAATAGGGTTGGAAACAACTGCACTACCGGTACTGTAAGAGCTACACATAAGACCTACAGGCAAAACCAGAGACCTGAATGACAGATGTGACCTGCCCCTCTCACCAACTAAACAACTACAGCCGCACATCCCCAGAGATTATCTGCTAATGCTCTCTTGGGCCGCATACCACTGTTCACCTAACTACCCACTCTAATGCTATAAAAGCAGAAAGAGAGGTCGATCGCCAAAAGGCATGAAAGCGTATCTGATGAGAAATAACGCTGCTCAACCAAAGAGTCACGGAAACTAAGTTTGCTGAACTGCGGCTCAATCATTCACGACGCCACCAAACACAGTCCTGATGACCACCGCTGAAATTCAGCAGCTGTGAAAATCAACGCAATCTGACAAAGAGAAAATCCATCGCACATCGGTTGTAGTAGCCGCCTGATCACAGTAGCTCACGACCGTACGACCAGTGAGCTAAAATAGTAAACAATTTGCTCGCCAGCCTAGGCGATCATGTGATCGTACCCAATCAGATGTGGATGAAACTATAAACACCAATGAAATACCCCCCCCAGCGGTAGACCAGAATGCAACACCTCAGCTTCTGGAAAGCCTCCGCTGTCGGAACAATGAGCTTAAATCAATTAATCAATCAGACAGCGAATCAGTTAATCAAAAAAAAAAAAATCATCTGGTCCCTCAGTCAGTCAACTCTTATTTCAATTATATGGCTAACAAAAGGTAGCGTGACGGAAGAAGCTAATTACACATAAAGAAGTTAATGATACATTGTTCAACAGTAAAATTTGTTCAACAATAATCACAGGTTCTCTATCAGAGTAAAGTTAAGTTGAATTATGACTTTATATGAACATGCACCGCGTGGACATTTCCCAAAATAATGCTCGCCCTGAACTGAGCCAGTTTTGGAACGTCGGAAAAGTATAACCAAGCCTCCTGAAGACCGAATCAATCTGAGCACCAGGCCTCTGGAGGCACATTGAAAAACTGGTATCCAAGAAGGATGTGAACAACAGTCGCCAGACCTGCAGCTCCAACCCACCGTGGGGCAAAATCCAGCGTCCCACACGGCGATGCTGAGAGCTTAGCAGTGGCTCACTTCCTGCCAGCAATCCTCTCTGCGCTCATCTGAGAGACAGTGAGGGAGAGAGACACAGAAGGGGGGCCTGGAGAGGCTGAATCTGTAATGAATGAATAACTGGTTTGCAGGATGGTAACGCCAGCATGTGGGCGGTGTTCTTTATGTAAAAGGTGTTCAATGACCACTCTTATTGCCCAAAGAGACCGAGACTCACGCAATCAGACAACGCAAAGGTGTAAAATATTTGCCAACAATTTGTGGAACCAAAACTATTCACACTACAGATTTTTCTGTTGTTCCTGAGAAGAGTTCAGATTCCTCTCACTCAGCGACCTGTGCGTTCCAGGTATGATCCTCAGGTTTTTACCCCTTGCAGGTGTCCTGCAGATTTCTCCTCTGTCCTTTAAACCACACAATGCATAGGTTTTAATGAACACAATAGGGTAACCAAGGCTATGCTAGAGAAGAAACTGCACCGCAAATAAGTGCTGACAATTTTCAATAAGTACTCACCATAATTTATTTCTGTGCCATGTACACACATCTATTCATTCTTAATTGGATCAGCAGTAGTTTTTAATCAAACCTCCTTTCCTTCTGCATTCAGAAATGAAAAAATATATAACATTACATGCTGCGGCACTTAAAACGTTTATCGTGACACTGCTACCCCTTTTGGTGAAAACAGGTATTGCACTGCGTATGCGTGTTTTGGAAGTTTGTTACTGACACAAGCACAGATGGACAGACAGACATAACAATGACAATACCTCTTTAGAAAATTGTTTTCCAAGGGGATAGTAAGTCAAAGTCCATCATGAACTCATGTGACCTCACATGTATCAAAAGCTAATATCCAATGAGTTAGTGAGTTCCTTAGGAATCAGAAAAATTCTGAAATCAACGCCACGAATGAGCAGCTGGCAGATGACCGCAGTGCGATTTTCTGGACTCATATAGTGCAATAGGCCTCAAACACACATTACTTTAACCTCATCGGAAAACAATTTGCCGAAGTGATATTTTCACGGCCATACGTCTGTGTGTGTGTGTGCGTGTGTGCGTGTGTGTGTGTGTGTGTGTGTGTGTGTGTGAGTGCGTGTGTGTGTGTGAGTAATAACAAACAAACACAGCGTGCACGTGCAGTGTGATACCTGTATGAACCACTAGGATCATGACAAATGGTAGTGCATTGACTTTTGAAAGAAAACTAATTCTGAGGAAAAAAATAAACAATATTCCAGAGAAAACAACCCCCCACCGGACCAAAAGCTCCACATTATTCTTTCTCAACAGAATCCTAGAGTTCCTCCCATCATAGTTTTCCATAAAACATGGATGGCAGATGCGTTTTTACACTGGGGCAGGTACTGCAGTCTCGGAGGGTAAAACATGACAGTGCAGCTGATTAATCGATGTCTCTCAGCAGACGACACGCAGCACAACTCCTCAAACCACCATCAATCTCAGGACGCTGGATCAATCATATATGTGTCGCCAAATTGGCAAAAAAATCGTCTCTACAGCAAGATGATAAGAAAAATGTTCCAGCAGCCTTTGAAGTCAAAGCTGACTTCACAGGAGTTAAAAATGACCAAACACAGATGTACTGAAGGATTCTGCCAGAGATTCTGGGTGAAAAATTACACAGGCCACACTGAGTCAACAACAGACCCCAGGATGATAAGAACAACAACAACAGGACAAACACAGACACATACACAACATATAACACTTAACACCACATCTCTCCCAGAGCAGACAGATAACAGGTACCACATTATAGTTAGATATATGATCTCAGCAATTTGTCCTTTAGCATCTTCTTAAAGGTGGAGATGGGCTTCAACACTTTCATGTTCTCATCGAGTTTGTTCCAAATCCACGGCCCCCTGCATGTAATACTGCATGTAATACTCAAGCTGGTACATTTGAGTTTTTTGAGTTTTCTTTTTTTTGCCAAAGATCAGATCTTTCTGGTATTATGAGCGCGCAGAGGACTATAGACTGGAACAAGCTCAGATTATCTGCTGTTCATTACATCATACAAGCATTTTGATGCACATTTAACTCTGCAAGCCTAAGGAGACCACAGCGAAGGAACAAAGGGCGTGAGAGGGCATTGTACCTGGCCAATGAGATAGCTTATATCATCTTCTATTGTAAACTTTCAAGTTTTATAGGATGACTGGGGAAGGTGTTGCACCATATGACATTACATAATTAATATGCGACTCACACAGGGTTTTGTAAAGGGTTTGGAGAGCAGAAAGTTGGAGGAAGTATCTCATTTTGAAGAATAATCCAACATATTTGGATAATTTGGATATCAAGTATGCTACGTGACATCTGAAATTTTGTGACTCATCTATGAAGACTATGAAGAATTTTTTGCGCGACAGATTACATTCAAAGTCAATGCATTGACTTTGCATTCACTTTGAATGTAACCTCTCGCGCGAAAAATTAGTTTCGCATCCGGTGTGAAAGCTGCTTAACGCGCCCATAACGCGTGTATTCAAGTCTTTGCATTGACTTTGAATGTAGTCTGTCCCGCGAAAAATTTGTTTCGCATCCGATGTGAAAGCAACTTTATGGATAGTGTGCGACAGCTAGAGAGAGCTCGGTTATATTATGAAAATAATACAGGTTTTGCAGACCGTAAGTTCTGTTAGTGTGGACAAGTTGCTTATGTGGAGCTAGCGAATCGATCACTTCTAGAGGAAAGAATTACCTATTTAATCTCCGCCTCTTTCGGCTTTTTAGTACCCACAACAATTTCTAAAGGGAGATGAAATTATGTCACAGTAGTGCAGAGAAATCCTTTCTTATACCAGACACATTAGAGCTTCCACATTTCGCAATTGCTTTCGCAGTAGAATCAGAGAGCTAACCCAGATATTTGTGACAGGGATCCGGCTGATCCCGGTCATGGGTAAGTGAGGCGATCATTAACTGTAGTGGCTACAATCAGGCAAAGTTATGATGAAACTGCCACGTTGATGCTTACCGAAGTAACACAAGCATACCGATCATAATTGCTGCATATAAGTTAACCAGGAGCATTTTTAATTAGCACGACATGCAAAATAACAAGCAGTAGCTGGTAACCGAGCGGTCATAACCACAGAGACAAACCCTTGCAATACAGGTTTTACAGACAGCAAGTTCCTTTACCGTGAACAGTTGTACCAAGCATCCAAACTACAAACAAGTATTAACAGTTAGCTTCAAATGAAATTTATGTTCACACACCTTCTGTAAAATTTCCCCTGATTTCACTCTTGTATATTTAGGACACAAACATTAGCAACAGTAACGTTAGCCGCTGTGCTACAGCCACAATCAACTGGCTATCACGTCCGGTTGGCTTATGCGGTAAAAGCAACTTACAGCTTCTGTGTCTGTGAGTCACAGACAGTCGCGACTGATACAGGGTTTATCTTCAGATATTTTACAAAGCCTGCGTTTGAAGTCAGTTGTTAGTGCTAACTATCACTAGCGGTGCTGCTAGCCACCCGTAACATGTTAGCTTCACTTACATTATTTGCTGTTATATCGTTACTTACAGCTTGTGGCTCCGAGTGCTTGATCGATGCAGCTGCTTCAGGTTTGAGAAGCAGCTGAAACGCTGATCCTGTGTCGAATTATCCTTTATTGACAAAGCTGTCTTCGGGGAAATGCTGAGCACAAACAGCTAACGTTCCCTTTGGCCGTGGCTGTTTGTTGTGTTATGGCCCCAATTTGTTATGACATTTACGACAGCAAGACATGACAGACCAAATTTTAAAACAGACTTAACTAAACAAAGACTAACACTAACCTACAATTTATACTACTGACCATGATTGATAATATACAAGAAAAAAATATTTACAGTCCCTTGAGATGGGGTTGCTTGGTGATGTTCCGGGTGAGGAAAATGCTCCAACACAGGCAAAAATCCACAAAAAGCTTCACAGGTCTTGAAAAGAGTGACAGGTCTGGTCACATGTATCCTTCTCCTTGCAATTTCTCCTACTACTTTACTCTCTCAGTTTCTCTCCTTATATACTCTTTTGCAGCCCCCTCTCACATTTAGACTTTTTTTTTTCTCTCTGGGACTTTCCCCTCTCAGACATGCCCAAGACATGCCCAAACCTAGCTCCAGACTCGGCTTAACAAAAAAAAAAATCAATACTGCCATCTAGTGGCTTTTTCACATTACAGTTGCCAGCAATCAAAAAAAGCTACCCACAGATTTCTGGTGACATCCTCTTTTGGAAGAGAAATAGGTGTTTTTCAAAAGTAAACAGACAAGCAGCTTTGAGAGAGATACTGACAAAACTACACCTCAAATGATCTGCGGTTCTTCTTTTGTATTTCCAAAAGTGTAGACGCTACTAAGGCATAGTACGATCTGCCGTTGTTAGTGACTGCTAGAATAGTTTCCAGTTTGGGCAGGTCCAGAGCCGTGATTGGCTCTGGCTAGGTCAGTACTAATTGGAGGCCACAACCTGACATCAGGTTTTGCCCAGACCTAGTGAAGATCTTCCACGTTCTTGGAATACGGCAAAACCTCTGTATCTTATGTTTAGAAACTTCTCAGAGGTTGAGTATGGACAACCAACATTATAACATTACTAATATGTATTAAAAGAAGGATCAGCATAATAGGTCCCCTTTAATCAATAATCTTCAGAGCGGTCGGAACAAATGCCTCCCCTGAGAGTGACAGATTGTCAGATTTACCCCAAATTGATTAGAGGTCTGTGTTCGTGTGTATGTGAGCGAGGGAGAGAGAGTCAGAGAAAGATAGTGTGTGTGTGTGTGTGTGTGTGTGAGAGAGAGAGAGAGAAAGGGTTAGCAATCCTACAGATGAAGGGTACACAGTCAGTCACTCAATTTAGGTTCAACAGGAAAGAGGATTTAATTCCTTGTATATGTTTATCATGGCAATCTGTCCATCCATTCACTATCTGACCCACATACTCAGGGCCAGGGCACTGGGGGTTGGAGTCTATCCCAGCATGCATTGGGGGAGAGGCAGAAACGCACACTGTACAGCCTGCCGAGCTCACACACTCATACCTACGGGCAAGCTTGAGTCTCCAATTTACCTAATATGCACGTCCTCGGACTCGAGAAAACAACCAGCATCCCCAGATAATATCGAACAAGCACACAGGAGACATGCAAACTTCACACAGAAAGGCCCCAGGCTGGATTCAAATCCACTGCCTCCTCACTGTGAGGCAGCACTATCCCCCGTACCATCACTGTGCCACCCATCTCAGCCTATAATCACCATAAATATCACAGGCGCCATCGGATGCTTCGACAGATACTGCCAACAGTAAGAAAAGCTGTGCAATCAGCATCCTCTCTGCAACAAAACACATAAAAGCTCATGGTACTTCCAAACTTGGGTGAAGAATTGTGGGGACAAAAAAACAGTCAAATCAATCATATTTTGAGCTTAAAGATGGATTCATATCCTGAGCTTCAAGCAGGATTGAGCTTTAGCCCTTAAAAGCACTGAAATAAATGTTCAAAAAATAATAAAATAAATTATAATGTGCTGTTGAAAAGAGCTCCCACAGGGCTTTGAATTTGACATCTTACATCATTGAGCAACACTGTTTGTATAAAGTACTCAGAGGATTAATATTGAGGCCCAATGCTGAACTTGATCCTCTCATCAGCAAAATAACCAAATCAGTGAAGTTCTAAGGTGACTGAAGCTAATTTGCAGAGATGTAACATGAGATTTCAAACAATGGTGTCTTCTTTGCTTTTGGTGGGTTAGGTGAGCAATGGTGGTTGGTGGGTCAAGGAAAATTCCACTGTTATCATCATCATACTAAAGCAAGGAATCTGTGTGTGTGTGTGTGTGTGTGTGTGTGTGTGTGCGTGCATGTGTACAGTACGTTTGTCTTTCCTTCACATATCTCGCCAGCTGTCCATCCAATTGTCTTCAAAGTTGGTGAGTGTATAGCTGAGGATCCAAGAAAGAGTTGTGCCAAGTTTGAAGTTGCTTGGCTGCGTGGTTCTCAAGAAATTCACAAAGCTGCGAGCACCAATACTGCTCAGGAGGCAACTGAACAGGCACTGCTCTAGTTAACCCTTAAAGTGCTAAACGCTGCATTTGTCACAGAAAGCGCAAAATATATTGAGCAAATTTTCAGATTTTAGATTTCAAAAAGTCAAAAATTTTGTCCAATCAGAAAATTAGTAGGCAATGTCCTTCAAAACAATCCAGAGGTACTTGTAAGTCCTTCTGAAGGTCATTTGTCTACAAAATAATGAACGATTCTTTTGGAGGGATGGGGTGTGTAAAAATTAAGCACTTTAAGGGTTAATTCAAATGTTTCAATGTCGTAGAGAGCATTTACCAGGTTACATCTGCAGACTGCAAGTAAACTCATACTTTATAATCATGAGCTTGTTGAAAGCAAGAGGCTGGGATTTTTGTCAACACTGCAGGTGTAGCAGGAGAGAAGTGCTGTTATTGAATTATAAACACTAGTAGTTTCCATGTCATTCCATGTCCAGCAATCTGAGATACGATCTTGAGCAAAGTAACGCGCTGAACGCACAGCAACTGGCACTCAGAGAGGAGAGGGGGTCATCCAAACTACGTTGTCAGAAAAAACACTTCACAACAACAAGTTGTTCCACACAAATTTTCATACACTCAGGTTTATACTGTTATTTCATACAAGTACCCCCTCCCCCGTACTGTACGTGTGTCTGGCAAACCCCCAGTGCAACACATTCAAATATCTGCGAGAAAAAAGCATCAAACTTCATGGTCAGTGAATTTTACGCTAGAATGACATGATTCCACGCAACAAATACCATCCAATCATATTAATATTTCATCTATTAACTAAATTAGCTATTCTCTGTGATCCTCACCCCAAGAGCCCCTATATTTTCATTAGTACAGTGAAAATAGGCTGTCTGACGAAACATAAAAGAGATTTCTGTCCGTCTCTCCGTGAGATCGTATGGATGTCAGGTGTTGCCTGAGCGTCGTCTACAGGCCTGAATGGAATCATCATTCTTCAGCGCATGACCACATGCTGGTCCTTTCCCAAACCGCTCCCTCGCCACGAAAACTTCACCGTCGAGTGTCACTCCGCGTGAGGTCTCGCTCTCAGCTCTGGAGGGCTCTCCTCATTACGCGAGTGAACTTTGAGACGCGCTCGCCTCCATTCATCGGGAAACGAAAAGAGCCAGCACCATGGCTACAGACAGACGTGTTGCGTTGTAAATTTCAGGCAAGGGTGAGTGAGGTCTGGAAGTCAGCAACTAAGGAGACAACGAGTGCATCTCAAAGCGCTGGCTGCATCTTACGAAGGCTGCATTTCTAGGGGTCTTCACTTATTTCCAACCGCCAAACTAAGATTTAGGGTTAGGGATAAGGATAAATTTAGGTTTAGGGTCAGGTTTGGGGCTAGGTTTAGGGTTAGGGGTAAGAGTTATGGTTAAGGTAAGGGAAACCAGTGACGACTTGCTTAAACCAAAGCGGTTTTGGCGGAGATGAAATGACGTCGTGTCAGTTTGGCGGGTGCAATTAAATGATGAACGCTAAAAAATGCAACCTTCAACGGATGCAACCCTCACTTTGAGATACATCCATCGTCTTCTTTCCAGTACCTACACTAGCGGTCTTTGCACTCAGTCAAGTGGCCACTTCAGTCACGCATTTCCAAGATCTGGCCAAAGTGTACTAGGGGGCGTAAAGACTGCGAGCGCAGTGAGGATTTGTCACCTCGCATTGGGACCTTCTCTGCCATTAGCCCATAATACCGCGCCAAAGCAGTACTAGAAAAAAAGTTTCATAAAGCGCGGATTAAGTGCTCTGGAGACTGGGCATTTGCAGAAACAGGAGAGTCTTCCACACTTATTCTCAAGCATGTGAACAAGCAGTAAGAACTGCTAGTGTGGGTATTTGGACGAAGCCGAACTGTTGGAGGGTTTCACAGCCAATTCCCAATTAGGTTCACCATATCAGTCCCTCCACATGACCACTCAAACGGGCGGGCGTGGGATGCGTAAGGGTGTACGGGGTGATCTGGAACTGAGCTACATTCTGTTTCAGCTATTAATGCATGAAATGTGACCCATGACCCAGGTTAAGATTACTTTAGTGATATTAGTGGATTTTCAGCCAAAGGGTTAATCCGACTGACATTTTTTATTATTTAACCTTTATTTAACCAAGCAACGAGCGGAGCTGGAAGTAAATATTTCCCAAATCAGTCGCATGCTCAGCAACTATAGATGATGTCAACACCAGCAGAAACACTGAGTAAGACGGCGATGTAAGAATGTAAGATCAAACAGACAAGAACAGCCTCACACTGTTCTCGATCTCCCGGATCTCTTTTCCTCTTATTCAATGAATTAAAATAAGAATCAAGTAGTCAACCGTTTGAAAGAGGGAAAATCAATTACTCACCGTGGCCAGTTCGTCAAACTTGCCGAAAAGTTCATTCAGCAACTTGACAAGCTCTTGCGCGGTGCACTGGGAGGCCAAGCTGGTGAAACCCACGATGTCAGCAAACAAAATGCTGGATGGAAACAAACAGCATGACCTCGTCTTAATCCATCATCTGATATTCATCAAAATAATGCCAGTCAGTCCGTCTGAATATCCAAAACGGCTTTTGAAAATCAATTACGGGCAGGAGCAGATCGTATCGCCTTCAGGAGATTGTGTTAAATGCCACTTTGCCGTCGCACAGATGCTAAAATAACGAGGTGTTATCAACTCAATTTACGATGAATATTTTAATGAGCTGCCGTCTGTTGCCGCAAAACGTTACACGTAATTATAACTATTATGTGTGCAGCGTACGTGCTATTTTTAGTTGCACTTTGCTATTTTTCTCCCAGAATTCATTTAACTTCTATTCTATCTTAAAATTTCCGTCTCATGTACTGTAGTATGTGGAGGTTGGGGAAGACAGGAATTTGACCGAGGAATTGCTTCAGTAGTTTGGTGTTGTCACCGTTGCAATGTTGTGTTTCTTTGGTGGAGTGAAGCTCACTGACCTTCAGCTGCTCTGACATAAGAGCGAGCGTGAATGACTTAAACTGGCAGCCTGAGCCTCTGTTGATTCGTATGACACTTGACGTGCTGTTGAAAAGTCAATTAGCATATCACTGTTGTACATTATCGTTATTGACATCTAACACAAGACAGTATCGCCTTTTAACGGCTCACATGAAATGAAATAGCAAGACATCCCGTCTATTTAACTGCTACCAGCTCTGCAAATTTCAGGCCTGACCAAACAAATGTGAGCATTAGGTCTCGTGTACGACGTCCAAGATCAACAGGGGACAATTTGCGTTTGATGTTATTTATAGACTGTATAATAAGATGGAAAAAGCAACCGTGACGCCACTTATTGGTTTCAGCGTGACGTTCAGGAAGCCTCGATTTTGGCAGTTTGAACAGCGTCATTTTGAAACCAGATGTGATTCCTATTGGACGAGAGCGAGAATTGAATATCCAGGGAGAAGGGAGGGGTGGATCTATGTGTGGATCTGACCGTATCAGACAGGGACCAGAGGATAGCCGCGCCCCTAAAGTATATTCTGGCTTCATCCATTATTTTAGTCTATTTGAGACCGTTATTTACAAAAATGAACATCATGATATATCAAAGGAGAAATGAAACTTGTGATAGATAAAATGAAGTAATGTGGGAAGTCATTATTTAAATAATAAATCAGGTGGAAAAGTAGACTCATTTTCTGAAAGACTTCTATTGGATAGAACTTCTTTCTGCAACCACCAACCGCGCCATCTGCTGGCCACTAAATAGAATGTAAATTTTGGAGATTTCCGCATTGGCCTCAGTTTTCAGACCCGAGTGCTGCGCAAATCTTTTTATACAGTCTATAGGCCCATTTCCACTGAGGAAGTTCCTGGTCGTATTTGGGGGGCAGGAACTACTACAGGAACGTCCTCTCACTCGGCCTCTCAACTGCCGGGTCTCCACCGAGAGGGCGAAGTAGGAGGAAGGTTCCTGTAAAGTTGTGTGATGTCCTTTTAAAAATGAGACCCCTTGTCGTCTGCTGAGTTTTAAAAATGCCAGCTATTTTGTTGCTTTCAGTTGACGTCACATCCCGCCATGAGTAAATCCAATCAGCGCCAAGTAAACCCCAAGCCACACCCAGGAGTTTTTCGGGGCCGTTTAGAGTACCTTCTCTGAGGCAGGGACTTTTTTAGCCCCTGTAAAAGTTCCGGAAATCTGTCCTTCGGTGGTGGTTCCGGCGGTGGAGACACGCAACAACGGCCCCGGCCCCGTAAAATTACCCCGAAGTTCCTGCGGTGGAATCGGGTCTTATGGGACACACCTGGGTCTGAAAAGTGAGGCCAATGCGGAAATGTCTGAAAATTGCAATCTATTTAATGGCCGGCAGGTGGTCATCGTTGGTTGCAGAGAAGTTCAGCGCTGCAGAAGTCTATAAGAAAATTACCCCACTTTCCCACCTGATTTATAATTTCAATAATGATTTTCCACATTATTTTATGGTTTTTCAAGTTTCCTTTGATATGTCATGATGCTCATTTTTGTAGACTAGAATAGACTAGAATAAAGGATAAAGCCAGAATATGCTTCAGGGGTGGAGCCGTCCCCTGGCCCTCGTCTGGTATGGTCAGATCCTCCCTTCGCTCCTCCCTGGACCTCCAACTCACTCCCTCGTCCAGTAGGAATCACATCCGGTTTCAAAATGACAAAATGGTGCTGTTCAAATTGTTAAGATCGAGGATTCCTAAATGGTATGCTTAAACCAATGGGTGACGTCACGGCTACTTCGTCAATCTTTTTATACAGTCTACGGTCTCAACTCCAGCTCAGAAAAGTCGGGAGGGAATGGAAGTACTCATAAAAACTGGAAACTGTTTTTTCAAATTCTACTTTGCATTTCATAGCAGACAGCTTTTCGAGCAGATATTTACAGTCCAACTTAATTTTCTTTGACATGACTGGATGTACATTTACATTCGGACCGTTGGGAGGGGGGCCAAATTAGGACTAGCAATGAGGTTCAATCTTGTGCGATTTTAAACAGTCGATGTCAGAAGACGATTGTATATGGGATTTCGAGCAAAAGCAGCATCCAGGATGCTGTATGAAGACGCCGCGCCATTGCAAGCGGCCTTCGATGACGTAGCAGCCGAGAAATGCAGCCTACCTAAGCTGCAGCCTTCACGTCGAGAAGCAGCCACCATAATTATTTGGTGGTTAATATCGCAGCAGTGGATGCACTAATTGGCCTTTTGGGTTCCGCCGAGGAACACATACAGGAAATCGGTGCTGTAATCTCCCAGAATCATGCCTCAGGAAACTCTCAGCATGTTGTAATCGAGATGGAGCGGCTCAATTTAGGTGTTGCTGTTTGAAAGCGCACCAAAACAATTATGGTATTTGGGTTTAAGTGCTTTAATTATATCAGATTCACCTCATGGCACAAGAAGTGATAGAGGGAAAAAGTTCTTTGAGGACTAATTTCTCTGGCAGGGAGTTAGATAATCCCGGTAGGCCTGAAATTGCAGATGGTTAATGTTATTGCCAGCACAATTGGAATTTGTAATTGTTCCACCCCCGTGAACGTGGGAGTATTCCCCTGGCGAGGTGAAAGTGTGATAGAGTGTGTGTGTGTGTGTGTGTGTGTGCGTGTGACTGCCTGTGCCTGTGCATGTTAATATTAGCAAGCACACATGTGCGTGTTTGTGTAAGCGTGTGTGTGTGTGAGTGTGTGTGTGAGTTTTGAGTCTTCTCATCTGTGTGGTTGTTTGTCAATGTGTGTCTGTATCTGGATCTGAGTCTGTGTGTGTGTGTCTGTGTGTGTGTGTGCTTGTGCATATGCGTGTGTGTTCTGGAATGGGAGAGACAGCCAAATTTCCTCAGGAAGTTTTTCAAATCTTTGTTTCAGTTCTTACAATAAAGTCTTTCACTCTGAACTTTAAAGTCTTAATACTAGTCACACTAGCTTTCAGAGTAAATGATCATGTTCACTAAACCCATGGGATATTGTGCTGACAAATGGGATTCTGTACTTTTAAAAGGTGAAAATAGTCTCATTTAATGCGCAATTTCAATTTTTGTCTCAACAGAAGTATAAAAGGTAACATTACTCAGATGTTTCAGATAAGCATCCTTATCTGTGTATTACTGAAATGTAATTGGCCCTGGCTATTTCCAGTGTAGGTGTGGCACGCTGGAGGAGGGCCTGGGCGGGGAATTAAACCCCAGACTCCCGGGTTAGAGTCAAACGCACAAACGCACCACGTTGCCAGGGCACGTACTTATTAGGAGGCATTTCTAGTGACAGGACCCTTCAACTGTCACATAGGTTTTCAGCTAACACAGTAAACAGGTTTTTTTAAATGTATTTTCCAGGTACGTCACTAACAGCCAGTGCAATCAAAAACGCACACTTACTATCGAATCTCCTCAGCTGTAGCAGCTGTGCTGTTAGTAGTACTATGAGGTGGGGAGGTTCATGCACATTGTTGGTTGCGAGAGCACAGAGGCTGGCCGACAGAGGTCTGATGTAGGTGGGCTTTATAAGGCTCGGTAACAGATTGAAAGGTCATACAGAGAAAAAGTAAAGCTGTCAGTCGTTCACGCCAGGCGCAGGGCTGGGCGATATGGCGTATGACTTATATCTGATTCATTTTTGGAATTTGGATGAGGATTGATATCGCTGTATTTACTGTATTTGTGTCTCCTGATGCCTGTTCTTGCTCCATGCAACCGAGGATGATTGGGTTCGATAACCTGAGAGAAGTATGAAATACCGCAAAAGCGGCTCTTCAGCAAAGAACTTACACCTTATGTTAGGGGTAAGAAGAGGCCAGCTTAGTATTCTCAGCAGCGCAGGTGTTTAAGAAGCATGATTCTTATACTTATACCAATTTTTGCATATTGTTGCAGTAAAGGGGAAATTTGCTAGCGATTAAACTATATAGTTTCAAAATGTTGGCTCTATATAAAAAAGTCACGCACAAACTGTACATAAATTCCCACAGCAGCTCAAGATATTTACATATTCGTCTCCCCAATGGATTTCCTATGCATTTTTTGTCAGGATAACAATAGACGCAATGCATTGCGCTGGCTCACACGTCCAGACACGCCCTCAACGATGTATAGATCTGTGACATGCAGCTAGCATAGATAGCATTGCGTTGGTCGTATTACAGCAAAGAGGACAAGGGAGGCCCAAGAGTTGAAGGAAAGGAACCGTCATGATAATGATGCCAACAGTAAGTTCTGTGTTCAGATGCACCGGCAACAAAAAAGTCAAAGCTGTTGGCATAATTTTCCATTCTTTAGCAGCAAATATTGTACAGGTGACAGACCAGCGAAAGGCTACTGCAAACACAACATGTAAAGCAGACGTGCAAGAAAATAAGTATAAATCTGTAGAAGAATCACGGGAAAGATCTCAGATCAGAGTTACTGAGTCGTATTCTGTAGCAAATTATAAATGATGCGGCCATGCTATCTAGTCTGTTCTTGAATTTCTGTAGATTGCAGCATCATGCGCTGCTTTTTACCAACTTCACATTGCCAGACTGGCTCGATTAAAGTGATATTTAGATTCAACAGGGCTGGCAGTAATCATGCCTAGGTGTGTCCTGTGAAATTGACCCCAATTACACTCAACAAAAACGCAACACTTTTGTTTTTGCTCCCATTTGTCATGAGATGGACTCAAAGATCTAAAATTCATTCCAGATACACAATATTACCATTTCTCTCAAACATTGTTCACAAATCTGTCTAAATGTGTGATAGTGAGCACTTTTGCTTTGCTGAGACAATCCATCCCACCTCACAGGTGTGCCACATCAAGATGCTCATCAGACACCATGATTAGTGCACAGGTGTACCTTATACTGTCCACAATAAAAGGCCACCCTGAAATGTGCAGTTTTTGCTTTATTGGGGGCCTGGGGACTCAGAACCAGTCAGTATCTGGTGTGAGCACCATTTGCCTCATGCATTGCAACACATCTTCTTCGCATAGAGTTTATCAGATCGTCAATTGTGGCCTGTGGAATGGTCCACTCCTCTTCAATGGCTGTGTGAAGTTGCTGGATATTAGTGGGAACTGGTACGCGCTGTCGTATACGCCGGTCAAGCACATCCCAAACATGCTCAATGGGTGACGTGTCCGGTGAGTATGCTGGCCATGCAAGAACTGGGACATTTTCAGCTTCCAAGACTTGTGTACAGATCCTTGCAACATGGGGCCGTGCATTATCTTGCTGAAACATGAGGTGATGTTCATGGATGTATGGCACAACATTGGGCCTCAGGATCTCATCACGGTATCTCTGTGCATTCAAAATGCCATCAATAAAATGCACCTGTGTTCTTCGTCCATAACAGATGCCTGCCCATACCATAACCCCACTACCACCATGGGCCACTCGATCCACAACATTGACATCAGCAAAGTGCTCACCCACACGAGGCCACACACGCTGTTTGCCATCTGCCCTGAACAATGTAAACTGAGATTCATCCGTGAAGAAAACACCTCTCCAACATGCCAGAAGCCATCGAATGTGAGCATTTGCCCACTCAAGTCTGTTACGGCGACGATCTGGAGTCAGGTTAAGACCCCGATGAGGACGACGAGCATGCAGTTGAGCTTCCCTGAGACGATTTCTGACAGTTTGTGCAGAAATTCTTTGGTTATGCAAACCAATTGTTTCAGCAGCTGTCTGAGTAGCTGGTCACAGACGATCTTGGAGGTGAACCTGCTGGATGTGGAGGTCCTGGGCTGGTGTGGTTACACGTGGTCTGCGGTTGTGAGGCCGGTTGGATGTACTGCCATATTCTATGAAACGCCTTTGGAGAAGGCTTATGGTGGAGAAATGAACATTCAATGCACGAGCAACAGATCTGGTTGACATTCCTGCAGTCAGCATGCCAATTGCACGCTCCCTCAATGCTTGCGCCATCTGTGGCATTTTGCTGTGAGACAAAACTGCACATTTTAGAGTGGCCTTTTATTGCGGACAGTATAAGGTACACCTGTGCACTAATCATGGTGTCCGATGAGCATCTTGATGTGGCACACTTGTGAGGTGGGATGGATTGTCTCAGCAAAGCAAAAGTGCTCACTATCACACATTTAGACAGATTTGTGAACAATGTTTGAGAGAAATGGTAATATTGTGTATCTGGAATGAATTTTCTATCTTTGAGTCCATCTCATGACAAATGGGAGCAAAAACAACAGTGTTGCGTTTATATTTTTGTTGAGTGTATATATTAAAATGGTTTAATTGGTTGATTTATTAACTAAGGGATCAATCAATCAATTCACATCGGGCTGGGTAGCGTTGGACAGCTTCTTCCCACAATAAATGAAATCAACACACATTTTGTGTTTACTTTGGTTTGTCAAATATTAAAATTAGTTTGATGATCTGAAAGTGTCAGTTATGCACAAGTGAAAGAAATTTGGAAGATATTTTTCATTGTACAATAGCTCTGTATGCTGACTGCTTTGCTGTTCCGCGGCCGATTGGTCTCAGGGGGCATGTTTTGGATGTTGTCAGGGCTTAAGAGAGGTTGAGTGTGCGCTCATTATTCTGGGCTAGTCTGTGTGACGCAGTGCTGCTGTATGCATTGCAAACAGTGTCTGTCCAAGCAAGTCTTTCATCTTTCTATGAGATTTACGTTCCATATTTTCCTCTCTCAGGAGAAAAATTGTTGTTTAAAATTCCATTGGCTTGATGAGTGAATTTTTTTTATCCCATTGGCAAATATCAAAATGAATATAAAACTATCTCACCTCTGGCAAAATGCCTCACTCAGAAAAAAGGTAATAGAAATAAGTTTTATTATACTTAGAAATAAGTATTTTAAGTCTGAATGCAAGATCATAAAGCTAGGTAAGATAGACTTATTTTTAATTTTTCGCAGTACGTCTAAGTGCCGCTGGGAGGAATTCGGAAGCACGTCTCGCCTTGACCCCGGCAGACAGCTTCGTCCTTTCTCCAAACCGAGGGGGATTCTGGGAGAGTCATAAATCGGAGTGACAAGGCAGGGTTCTCATCCCGGTGGCCGGCCTCGTTTAATGGTGCAGAAAGGCCGTTAATGAATCCCTAATTAGCGGCTGGAGCCGAGCAGAGACCAGATTTTTGCCGACGGCCTTAATTTACGACGGAACAGCGGCTGAGGGACTCTGCCGCCCCCGATTGCTCAGTTCCTCCCTCCCAAGCCACAGACTAAACCAGGAGAGCGAGCCTGGGAATCAGCAGCATGACCTTTGACCCCTTACATATCTGGATAGATTGACATCCCAGGAAATTAACCACTTTGCTAAGACTTGTGCGCACCTAATAAGTATTTGAGCAGTAATCGCAAATAAAAATGGCCGCAATTCCTCAATAGATAACCCAATAAGGATGTAAATATTCTCAACTTAAAGCTAGCGGTTCATCGTTTCATTTCACTCCGTGATTTGAAAGCTGCCGCGTAATCGCAGATTAGTGATTTTTAACTAATTAAATGCAAGTGAAATCAGAATTTGCATGCCCTCCTTGTGTCTATTTATTTATTTATTTCATTTCAGGACAATGCACATTAATGAACATATACATATATGTAAATGTGCCAGATTATAGCACAAAGGATAATTTCCATCTGGAGTCCAACATAGGCAGGTTAGATCAAGACAAACATACACACTTATACATTTAGTAAAATAGAGAGAGAGAAAGAGAGAGAGCTAATCAGAGGTGCGTACATGTTTGTTGAGCTCTGAGCCACATTTTGATCTGGCTCTTGAAAGTGGATAAAGAGGGACATTCCCTTATATGTACAGGTATTGTATTCCATAAAGCACTACCTTTTATAGATAGTGCATTATGGCTGAAAGCGGTTTTTCTGAATGGAACCTCCACATCTTTGTTGACCACTGCTCGAGTAACCCGTGTCTGACGATATTTAAAAAATTCCTGTAAACAAGGTGGTGCCAGGCCATGTAGAGTTTTATACAATAGGCAGCTGTAGGAGAATTTACAGAAATTATCAAAACTCAACAACTTGTATTTATCTAAGATGTTACAATGATGGTACGAAAGAGGTTTTTTATCTAGAATTTTGAGTGCTTTTTTATATAAACTCTCCACTGGCTTGATTGTGGTAGACCCCACCATGGCCCAGCTTGTAATACAATAACTTAAGTGGGAAAAAATCTTAGCATGTAAAAACGTTAGAGCAGCAGTGTTTGACATGGCACCTCTAATGTGCTTAAAATTATAAAGATTAACTCTAATTTTTTTAGTTATCTTTTTTATATGTTTTTTAAAAGAAAAGTTGGATATATGGATTTCCTCCGGGTGAATTTACAGTCGACAGACATGCAGGTGAGGTTAATTGGAGTATTTAAATTGCTGGTAAGCATGACTGTGTTAAGGAGTAATGTGTTGCCCTATAACAGATATGCGACCTGTACAGTGTGTGATCCTTATCTCCTGACGCACGCACCAACACACTCCTGCTCCTCCAGACGACAAATAAGTTAATTAGGTTGTGGGTGGACGAGTGGATGGTAACAGTCCTTTCAGGACATCGCGAAATGTGCTTCAGCATGAAATCGTTCCCAAAAGAGCCGCAGAGCTGAAGGATTATTCCAGTAAGCCTATAATGCATCCACAGCTGTCTGACGCAAATTAGACCGAAACAGTCAAAGGGAAAATTAGTCAAACAGACCAATTCCCCAACGGCAAACCCCCAACAGTCGAGCAAATCAATCGTCAAACAGTTCAAGCTCAAACAAACCCAGACGTGTCAGTCAATAATTTCAACACTCAGCCAATCAGCGATCGGTTTGCTTCACGTTGGGCAGGAGCAGGGAAACTGACAACAGGGTGAAAGCTGATGTCCACAGCTGGAGCGGGTCCTGAAATCCTCCAATCAGATGAGGGCACAGTGTATTGGTAGTTTTGGTGACCAGGAATACTAGCTTCTCTTCCCTGGTTGGTGGTGGGACAGGAGATGTGAGGAGGAGGTGGAGCAGGGTGGGGGTGGCTGGGGGTTGAGGTTTTGGGGTTGGATCGTTAAGCACACCTGACGTTGTCGTGCCTCTGGATGTAGATCTTATGGAAGATCCTCTCTGGCGGTTTCAGAAAGTCCTCCTTCATCTCCATGGCGACATTCCTGGGCAACAAGCTCATGAGCAGGCGTTCCTGGACAAGAGAAAAGCAATTGTTAGCATAAGGGATGGGGGTTTTTTGGGAGGCTGAGGGGGTTTTGGTGTTTTTCGATTCTTACGAGTTGCCCTGTTAGTGATAGTCATGGCTCCGCCTGCCGGGTGTCAAATGATAAACCCGGCAGCGACAGCCGTCCCTAAGACCTCAGATCTTTTCTTAAAATAGTCCCTGGCTACCGTGCGTGAATAAGTCATCAAAGGTGGTCCTGGTGTTTTGAACATGTGGCTTTTTCCTGGCCTGCCTGGAGCGCCAGACGGACACTGCAGAAGACTGTTGAGCCGTGAGCTCTGCTGATCTCGGTCTTCATCTTAAAATCTGCCTCCACATTAGATTCCGGTGAAGGTGAAGGGAGATTATAGTGCCCTCAATTTCTTCAGCTGTTTCAGTTTCAGTCAGTTATTCGATGCCATATTTATCCAACATGACGTACCATTGCTTACGCAGAGCAGGGGCCAATCCACTCGGCGCAATATGGCGTTAAGGGTCTTTTGCAGGGGCCCGACACTGATTCTGGTAACCTTGAAGCTTCAACTGCCAGCCTTCCAGGGCCCATTCTAACACCTCTGCCACCGCATAACTGATTAATGATGCGTAGAATATCACTCCACCGACCCCCTGAGTCAGGATATTTCAATTCAACTTCTCCCCATTTTACTTATTTTACCCCAATGAGATGACGCATTGTATCTCGCGTTGGCGGGAGAAGGTATTAGGTACTATTTCTTATGCCATAAAATTACTGTGCCCTGAAACCAGTAGGAAACAAAAGAAATGTCGGAAGGAAACAATCATCAGGGATGTTATTGTACACAATAATGCTGAGATTTCTCCTCACTGGAAATTGCTTTGAATATGAGCATCACTAGTATACAGGGTCAAGGCTGTGGTTTATATTTAAACACGATTAGTTAAATTCAGTCAGGCATGATGAGAACTATGTTATTATATTCATCTAATGTAGCAGATTGAATTGCCATGGTAAACTACTCACTTAAAGATGCCGTGTGACTGATTTTATGACCAAAAAGTCTCAGCTTCCTTTGCTGGGATAGAAGAGTTTCTGATCATTGAACCTGTGGTTAGGTTTGTAGGAAAATGGCTGGTTTCTGTGTTTTTTTTTTCAGTTGCAAGCAACCTTTTTGAAGGCTTTTTTTACAACATCTCAATCACTTACCATTAAAAAGACTGGGTAGTAGCACTACCCAGGTGGGTAAGGGTGGGTAGCACTAGTGATAGATAGTACTAGCGGGAGTCTGATTTAAATGAGGTTGCACTTGCTGTATTTTTCTGAAACCGGAAGCTATTGGCGTATGTCTTATTGGAACCACAGCTAAACTGAAGCCAAGCCTATTAACCCTTAGAGCGCTAAATGCAACTTTTGTTTCTCAATTATGTAAGATTTCAAAATCAAAGCTGTTGAAAACCTGCAGGAAAGCTCTTTTAAACAAATTGCCACATGATAGGTTTAAAACAGCACAATATAAGTGATTAAAAAAAAAAAATCATTTCAGCACTCTAAGGGTTAATGTATCACGATTGTACTGTGCATTGTCGTTTACTCACTTTAACATCAGTGCTGTTACTCGCAGGCATGCAAGGGGCATCGATAATTATGTAACTGAAAGTGAAAGCAGACAACTTTTGAATTACAAATGGACTATGCAGGTTGTCAATTATTAAGTCAATTATGAAGGCTAAGCGGCGTACCTCCGTAATTAGCCATCATTAAAGGTTCAGAAAGTTTCCGAAGACGATATACTCTAGGCGAGGAAGATACCATCTAATTGCTCAAGGGCAGGGGAAGGGAACCTTCTCCAGAAAGAGCCACTGAGGGTGCAGGCTTTCATACCAACCAATCTACTACTCACCTGATTCTACCAATCAAGGCCCTTAACAAACATTCCAGAGGTTGATTAGTAGAATCGGGTGTGTAGCAGCTTGGTTGGTATGAAAGCTCTACCCACTGTGGCTCTTTCTGGAGAGGGTTCCCTACCCCTGCTCTAGGGTGTATAGCAAGGGCAAATCTAGCGACGTGACAGACTCAAAGTAAGGGTATTACACGAACAACACCTGATTGGGGAAGCACACAAGACCCTAGACCAATCAAAGGAGCTGTTGCATCTAAAATAAATGCAAGTTAGTTGATGGGCGAAAAAACAGTAAGGATGAACATGAGGGCTGTAACAATTTACATTATCCTAAAATATAACATTGTCAATCAGTTAAAGGGGTTAAACAATAAAAGTGCTCCACATACCTTTCCTTACCATAATATCATAATAAATTTTAATTAATAAAATGCTACATAGGATGATTGTATTGGCCGCGAAGTTGACCCAACTTCTTCAGACAGAAAAGCATTTTACGTTTTTTTTTTATTAAAAGCAAGTATTGCTTTATGCACAGGAGAAATGTACATCTGACTAATGTTGTATCATTCAGTTAAGACTAAATTGAGACATACTGCATGCTGTTGCTTTAAAATAAAAAGCAAAAGTAATTGGTAGTATGGTTCAAAATGAAACAATTTTTTTTTTAAATTTTGTGACATATCAGTTAATACATTTTATGCATGGAGTATAAATATACTGCATTCCAATGAAATCTGGTATATGATATTTTTAAATGTGAAATGTCCACAATAATATGCATGATTGAACCTAAATATTCAAGTCCTGTAAGAAAAAAAATCACAGAACTGTAAATACGGAATGCAGCAGCCCTATTCATTCAATGGCACAAGATTTTCATTTAAGTCACAGCGAAGAAATGCAGCTCAGTTACTGCTTCACTCGTCCACAGATAACTGAAAGCAGACTCCAAAAATACCACATACTGAAAAGATTGTGGCTTGAGCAACAGTTAAACCTTTATTTTATTTTTTTTCAGAACTAAAGAGCTAGATGCAAATGCGATAAATAGAAATTAACAGCCCTTCACATCGGGAGAGTTCACTCAAAAAGCTCTTTCATCCTGAAGAGCTTCCAAACTGAAACTCTCACTCGCACAAATTTCCCTCCAGCGCTCTCACAGGATTTCTTACAAACGTATCGACAGTATTATAACGATGGATGCGCATGTTTGATATAGCTGCAAATGGCAGCATATATACTGATGAAAGATCTCAGCATTTGAGAATTTGCTACATTAATTATACAATTAGACCAGGTACTATAACCGCAAAAGCCATCTCCCATATATTTACAGAGTCATTATAATAGCCGGACTGAAAATGCTTTTGTACTTGAAATAATAATGCAAGTTATTGCTATTGTAAAAGTACTTTTCCCATATCCATTCTGATGCTATTATAGCTGTCCTGAGTCAATATAATATTACATTCAACAAAACCAGCCTTTTGTTGGCAGGCTGTTCAGGCCACTGCTGTACCAGTGCAAAGTACACAATTCCACAGCCTCTGTGTGCTGGGGCTGGTCACAGCCACTCATAATGAGTCGGCCAAAAAGGCAAAAAACGAGTTAAAATGGTGAACTCAGCACACCTGTGTCTGTTTGTGTTTTTTTTCCCACTCGGCCGCAGCCTCAAAATGCTAATGTTAGCATCACTGGAATGCACTTACACCTCCTGCTCTGTTTTCTTACTGTCTAAACAACAGAATCCATCTAAGCAATCAGAGCGTGGGAGTCTGTGGGAGTCAGCGGCTTTGATCATGACATGCTTCCTGTATTTACCCATGATGCAAAGCTCCTGCTGGCATTCTTCCGCAGCTCAACCTTGTCGTCACCAAACTAGACGAATTCTGGAGCTAAACCACCAAACCACTCTCTGCTGGGCGTCTGTTCCTTTGTTCTCGTCTTTAAAAATCGGACAGGGGCACAGTTTAAACATTACACTCTGCAGTGTCAGCTACTTAAAGGGGCTTCATTTACATTTGATTTTCTATTTATAACAGTTTCTTGTGACTTTTTGGTTCAGATTCCTTCTGGATGATGCCTTTGACATGATTTGATTACTTCTCTCACTTGTCATCTCCTAGAGTGGGAGCCGTTACGTAAGAACTGGGACCTCGTCAGCTGTAATCCAGCGTGTGAGCATTCAGACTGAGGCTCTGAAAATGAAGCAACACAATTTCCACACGGCTCAGTCATGTGCACCCACTATCTGTAGCTTCATATGTGTCCGTTTCAAATCCAATGCACTGGAATGCAGTAAATTGGCTGTTTTTCCATTTTCATTTCACCAGTGAACTGCACTGGATTTTAGTTTGTGAAGTTACAACTCTCAAATACCATCAAGTAAATCATTTCATGACACAATAAACACAATATATGCTTTCATAATTAAGCATGGTTAATGATGCCATGATGCCATGAATTCCAACATCCAACTGTGTCATAGCCCATGTGTATCATACATTTGAAAATGACCACGTGTTATAAAATAAAATAATAATAAACTTTATTCATATTGCACTTTCATACAAAAAGAATGCAGCTCAAAGTGTTTTAAATACAGAAATAAAATCAAAACAATTACAAAGTAAAAAGACGAGACAGATTAAGATGAAATCACACAGAACGGAGGGTGCGTAAGATAATTCAGAATTAAAATAATTAAGAGTGACAAAATGAAAGGATAAGAACACTAAAATAATAAAAATGATTGAACAATAAAATAAACAATTATAACTTCTGGTGATATTCATTATAGTTGAGCGCATGGTATATAGCGGCATGTAACTGCATCTAAATGCCCACAATCAGGTCCATAAATATTTGGACATTAGCTACATTTACATACAAGCATTTTTCTTCTCATTCGGAGAGAGATCATTCCGATGGAATCTGAACAAAAGGTTGACATGAACAACTCATGAAATTATTGGATGGATGTGAGTGTTTACATGTCCCGAGCATCCAATCGAAATAAGTCCTCTGACATGGGCATGACCCCAAATCCAGCTTTCCCGCATAGCCAATCACTGTTGAGGGTCTTATGGTAATGCCAAAAGACTGCATCACTGCCTGTCATTTAAATTAAGGAATGATTTAAACCAATTCCAACACCCCGTCCCAGCACTGCTTAAATCCCTACGTCTGAAACCTACAGATTTTCCATAAGTTGGTTCTCTCAGGTGAATAAATACTGCATGCAGCAGAAGGGTATTCTCTAAATGACAAGGTCTCTGGCTGAGACTAATGAGGCAGATTTCTTCCAAGCCCGGACGGAACACGATTTTATATCTCAGATTGCTCAACAAGTACTTATGTCCGAGATGAAATCCACTCATTGTGACAAAGGAAAGAAATGCGATTATACATGTTGTGTTTAGAATATCTCGATCAAGTTGTGACCCAGTCATCCGGAAATTGTTGTACCAGATGCAGTAGCGGCTCTAGACCCGGGAATTGGGGGGCGCAGACACGTCCCTTTATGACAATTGGTCCTGGCTAGTTCTCAATCATTTTCCTTTACTGACACGTTTTCCAATTATCGTAATTGGCAACTTAAGACATCGTTTCTCTCCATATGCGATCGAACAGCAATGAAATCATGGATGAAATTCAGTACAGAAAAATAATTTACTTATTAATAGGCCAGTGCTTCGCGTTGATTGATCAGGTCCGTGTTCCAGTGAAATATCGCCTTTCACTCTCGGTATTGTGTCGGTTGATGAAAAAAGTGGCACTTGGCAGTTAAATAGGCAGCGTGTTGGTCAAGCCGTTTGCGTGAGAGGCGACAGGTATGCAAGTTTGACTAACGTTGATTTAAATACAGCAAATAAGCGTCCAGATGAATGATTGTCTTCTTACGTAATCGGGGAGAACAAGCAGCAGCTGTTAACTGCGGAGTGCTCTCGGAGCAAACCTTCGGTTACTCATGAAAATGACTGAGAACAGGTCAGGAATAATGACTGTTTTAACCCGTTGTTTTGACACAATTCTCAGTTCAGGTTCCGCCACTGAGCTGAATTAAGCCCATCCTAGGTATAGCTAACTTGGGATGATATCCAAAAAAAAAACTATAATTCTCACCTTGAGTTGAGCCAAAATGACTCCTGGACTCACTGAAACCCTTGAGGCCAAGAGGCTTTTAGCTGTGAAACGAGCACCATTCAATCAAACCTATAAAAATTTCAGCACTGTTTTTTTGTTCGCCATTCATACATTTGCACGCCTATTCAATTCATTTGATTAACAATGTTCTGCTATGTCTTTCTTTGCTATTTTCATTTTCATCCTATGTGACCCATCATGCATGTTCCAAAAGCACCACCATTACATTTAATAATACCAGCAAAAAACATGGCGTAGCAATTCACAAAAGCGAATGAAGTTTATCCTTTTAATTAATTAATTCACATTCAAGAAGAGATACAGTCAATCTTGCACCAGAATAAAAATGTAAAAACTGCCCATGGCATTTCACCCTCTGCAGCATGATAAAGACTCATCTTTTAGCATTTCATAGGTGATAGTCTAAGTCACTCCATACTTTGAGCATAGCTACTGATGACAAAGCTGATACTCAGCTTTCCAACTAAATTAGGTGTTTGGCAGACAACACAACTGATTGTTATTATAAGCTGACGTTTTGTCCATGAGCAGAGCCTACTAGAGCAAATTACTTCCAGGGTAGACTGCAACAAATAAAACCTAATAAATTGTCAATGCTGCAATCACTGGCTTTGAAAGACTTGCAGAGTCTATCTGTTGAGATAACCAGCTGTGCTCGTAAGAATCTACAGCAGTGGTCTCTTACAGTGGAATGACACTCTGGCAGTCGAGTGCCTTTATCAGAGCTCTGTCGCATTTGAACATGATGTTACCTGGTGAGAGTTTGTGATTTCTAGGCAGGACTAGTTTTCCAGACTGTAGAATGAGCTCCCCTCATTAGACTAACTTTAGCACCTGATTAATAAACAGAAAGGTGCTCCTTCAAAGAGGAAGTCTGGATTGTAATTGAGTGGACTTAATGTTGGTGTAATTATAGAACACTGAAGAGAACAAATCTTTTGATATTTTAATCATTCAGGTATTATAACTGTTTATCTATTTCAGCTTCTCAGTTCATTTGCTTTTGTAAAAGGCAACACCTCCGTCGTAAAGGAGGGTCAAATTACCCAACTGACTTTTTGTTAGTTAGTGCTTGTGGAGGAAGTACAGGTTTAAAATCATTTTACAGTCCCCTAATTGCAACAAAGGTCTTACTTATGGAACAAATTTTTGCCCTCGTAAAATGAGTTTTAACACTTCGATGAACATCAGAAACCCCTGGAAATGCTATTTAAATCTTCCTCCAATTTCCTGTCACACTTCCTGATTTTCCCCTGTGGGCGAGTTTTTCCCCTGGTAACTGCCAGTGAGCGAATCTGAATCGCAGCTGAAGCAGGATAAAGCCACGGAATATTCAGAATTGAAACTCAAACATGTACAAGAGGAGCAGGTTTAGACCCCACATGTATGCAGGAGAACTAATAGCAGGCAAAATGAACTAGCAGCAGGCAATATTAACCAGCAGCAGGCAATGTTAATTAGCAGCAGGGAATATTAACCAGCAGCAGGAAATGTTAAATAGCAACAGGCAATATTAACCAGCAGCAGGCAATGTTAACTAACAGCAGGGAATATGAACCAGCAGCAGGCAATGTTAACTAGCAGCAGGCAACTTTAACTAGCAGCAGGGAATATTAACCAGCAGCAGGCGATGTTAACTGGCAGCAGGCAATATTAACCAGCAGCAGGCAATGTTAACTAGCAGCAGGGAATGTTAACTAGCAGCAGGCAATATTAACCAGCAGCAGGGAACGTTAACTAGCAGCAGGCAATATTAACCAGCAGCAGGGAATGTTAACTAGCAGCAGGCAATATTAACCAGCAGCAGGGATTATTAACCAGCAGAAGGGAATGTTAACTAGCAGCAGGGAATATTAACCAGCAGCAGGCAATGTTAACTAGCAGCAGGCAATATTAACCAGCAGCAGGCGATGTTAACTAGCAGCGGGCAATATTAACCGGCAGCAGGCAATGTTAACTAGCAGCAAGCAATATAAACCAGCAGCAGGCAATATTAACTAGCAGCAGGGAATATTAACCAGCAGCAGGGAATGTTTACTAGCAGCAGGCAATATTAACCAGCAGCAGGGAACGTTAACTAGCAGCAGGCAATATTAACCAGCAGCAGGGAATGTTAACTAGCAGCAGGCAATATTAACCAGCAGCAGGCAATGCTTATTAGCAGCAGGGAATATTAACCAGCAGCAGGGAATGTTAACTAACAGCAGGCAATATTAACCAGCAGCAGACAATGTTAACTAGCAGCAGGGAATATTAACCAGCAGCAGGCAATGTTAACTAGCAGCAGGCAATATTAACTGGCAGCAGGCAATGTTAACTAACAGCAGGGAATATTAACCAGCAGCAGGCAACGTTAACTAGCAGCAGGCAATATTAACCAGCCGCAGGGAACGTTAACTAGCAGCAGGCAATATTAATCAGCAGTAGGGAATGTTAACTAGCAGCAGGCAATATTAACCAGCAGCAGGAAATATTAATCGGCAGCAGGCGATGTTAACTAGCAGCAGGGAATATTAACCAGCAGCAGGGAATGTTAACTAGCGGCAGGCAATATTAACCAGCAGCAGGGAATGCTAACTAGCAGCAGGCGATATTAACCAGCAGCAGGGAATGTTAACTAGCGGCAGGCAATATTAACCAGCAGCAGGGAATGTTAACTAGCAGCAGGCAATATTAACCAGCAGCAGGGAACGTTAACTAGCAGCAGGCAATATTAACCAGCAGCAGGGAATGTTAACTAGCAGCAGGCAATATTAACCAGCAGCAGGTAATGTTAGCTAGCAGCAGGCAATATTAACCAGCAGCAGGGAATGTTGACTAGCAGCAGGGAATATTGACCAGCAGCAGGGAATGTTAACTAGCAGCAGGCAATATTAACCGGCAGCAGGCGATGTTAACTAGCAGCAGAGAATGTTAACCAGCTGCAGGGAATGTTAACTAGCAGCAGGCAATATTAACCAGCAGCAGGGAATGTTAACTAGCAGCAGGCAATATTAACCAGCAGCAGGGAATGTTAACTAGCAGCAGGAAATATTAACCAGCAGCAGGGAATGTTAACTAGCAGCAGGGAATATTAACCAGCAGCAGGGAATGTTAATTAGCAGCAGGCAATATTAACCGGCAGCAGGCGATGTTTACTAGCAGCAGAGAATATTAACCAGCTGCAGGGAATGTTAACTAGCAGCAGGCAATATTAACCAGCAGCAGGCAATGTTAACTAGCAGCAGGCAATATTAACCAGCAGCAGGCAATGTTAACTAGCAGCAGGCAGAAGTATGGTTACCGCGGAGACAGAGCAGGAGAGCAGCATGATTAGCCGCCTTACAAAGGGGTGAGGAAATTGCTGATTTGCATGAGACCATCCTTGGGACTGCAGGCGTGTCTCAAGCTGTCTGTCAGGACCGGCTCCACATGCGACACCCCGTTTATTTTTTCTATAGTAATTGCAATTTTTCAAATGCAGTGACCTTTGAAAAAGCCCCAGAAGCAAAAAAGTACCCAAATCTACTGAAGTAATTATCTGTCAAAGCACATGACTGCTTTAACTTGACAGTATGTGCAGGGATCGAAGATGAATGGGTTTGTTCCAATGCTCGCATTAGAATAATTTTTCGCTCTGAAACTGACCTGCGTGCGAGCTGATTACAGTGTGTCCACCTGCGGCCAGCTGTGACAGCTGCAACAGGCTTTCAAAGATTCAAATGGGCCTCATTACGAGAAGAATTCTTTGATACATTGGTTTTAATTAAAGGCAGGCGCACCTGCCGGCGGGTGCCCGTGCACAGAGAGAAGCTGTTACAGTGGTCATTAGCTGCACAGGCTAACGCAAAGATGCACTGTAGATATGCAGGCCATGGCAGAGCAGGAACGCTGGCGGTGAGACGCTCTGTGGCGCGTACAGGGTCACAGCCATCGTGGACATCAGGCCTGGGTTTAAATACTATGCAGTAATAACAAGGCTATATTCTCATTATCCTGAACATCTTATCTCCAGCACAGGGCTGTGAGTGAGAGGGTGTGCAGACATGCAAACCGTGCGTCTGTGCCTGTATTTGTGGGTCACGTGATGCATGTACGTGTGTATGCATTAAGGTACTGGTTTGTTCATCGGTGACTGCTCATATACAGGCGTCCACATTCAAGGAGGCTTGTGTGTGTGTATTTGTGTGGTTTTGGCATGTTTGTATTTATACGAAGATGTCTGTGTATTGCTACATTGAGGTGTGTGTGAGCATGTGTAAAACTGAGCGTGTGTGGGTATGCATGCATGTCTGTACATGTGAGCAGTGGTGGTTCAAGGACCGGGAATTGGGGGGGCACAGACACGTCCCTTTATGACAATTAGTCCTGGCGAGTTCTCAATCATTTTCCTTTACTGACGTGTTTTGGCAACTGAAGACACCGTTTCTCTCCAAATGCGATGGAACAGCGATGAAATCCTGGGCTAAATTCAGTACAGTGGCGGAACCTGAACTGAGAATTGTGGCAAAACATCCGTTTAAAACAGTCATTAGTCCTGACCTGTTCTCAGTCATTTTCATGAGTAACCGAAGGTTCGCTCCGAGAGCGCTCCACAGTTAACAGCTGCTGCTTGTTCTCCTCGATTAAGTAAGAAGACAATCATTCATCTGGACGCGTATTTGCTGTATTGAAATCAACGTTATATAAATTTGCATACCTGTCTACTCTCAAATAGCTTGAGCAGCACGCTGTCTAACTACCCACTGCCAGTTTTTTTTTTTTTTTTTTAAATCAACCCACACAATACTGAAAGTGAAAGGCGATATTTCACTGGAACACGGACCTGATCAATCAACGCGAAGCACTGGCCTATTAATAAGTAAATTATTTTTCTGTACTGAATTTCGCCCATGATTTCATCGCTGTTCAATTGCATATGGAAATAAACCGTGTCTTCAGTTGCCAATCACGATAATTGGAAAACGCGTCAGTAAAGGAAAATGATTGAGAACTAGCCAGGACTAACTGTTGTCATAAAGGGACGTGTCTGCGCGCCCCAATTCCCAGTCCTAGTGAGCACATGCATGCATGGCTGTACATGTGAGTGCGTGCATGTATGTATGTCTGAACATGTGAGTGCGTGCATGTATGCGTATCTGTGTGTGTGAGTGAGCGCATGTGTGTGTATCTGCGCATGTGTGAGTGAGTGAATGTATGTACGCATGTCTGTGCATGTGAGTAAGTGCATGTGTGCGTGTCTGTACATGTAAGTGAGCTCATGCATGCGTGTCTGTACACATGACTGCATGCGTGTGTATCTTTGTGTGTGTGTGAGCGAGTGTATGCGTGTGTATCTGTGCACGTGTCAGTGTATGCATGCATGTGCACCCGTGCGAGTGAGCGCACTTATACGTTTAAGTCTGTCATACCTGCTTCTCATTCTCATCCTCCAGCCTCAGTCGGTCCTCGATGCAGCTGCGCGCCTGTAGAAAAGCCTTCCTCTGAGCGCGCTCAGACAGCACCCTCACGAAGACGCCAGACAGATTGACGCTGGTGAAGAGGACAGTGTTGGCCACCAGCTGCAATTAAGAGCAAGAGTCAATCAAAGCTTGTGTCAATCAGACGGAGGCAAAGTCAGTTTTGATGGCAGAGAATTTTATGGGCGCCTGCAGGTCCAGATCATGGTGTGGGGATCACATGTCATACGGCTCACTGATGCGGCCGTCACCCTCTAGATTTGCATGCTACCTCCAAATAATCATTTCAATTGTTGTTCTTTCGACCAAGCACCATTTCCAATGTGCATCATTTTTGCCATTAAATATAAAAATTAACCACAGTGCACAATATTGCCCAAAAAATGGCATTAAAAAAAATGTTGAGAACTTGGGTTGAGTGAACATTCTTTGGTAGTAACCCAGCTTGGTTGAACCTGCATTTGTAATAAGTGTGAATGTGAACCTGTGGAAGTTAATCTGCAAAAGCGACTACCAGTGGAAAATGATGGGTTGACTGCAGTGGTGAGGTACTGCAGAATCATCGTGCCACCAGTAAGTGAAGCTAAATTCAAGCTTATTTCGCTGAATTGCCAATGAGTATCCAGTAGTTCATGGGATGATTTTTAAAATGATGAAAACGTCACAATTCCCAAGCGAATTCATTGTGTGTCTCTTTGCAATTCGGCAGCATGCGTGTGTATTAGGGTGTGTGTGTGTGTATGTGTGTGTGTGGCTGAATCTGGTAACTTTTTTGTTTCCTAATGAGCAAGTGATGGGTATTTAGGCCTTCCAGAGTATGTGCTCGTTGCTGGATTATAAAGTCACATTCACACTGAAATCCTAGTGAGACGCATATTTGTCTTGATTTATCCAGTATTTTAGTGGCAGCCAAAGTCTCTTTGAACCTTTATTATTAGTAGTTAATTCAAACAAGCTTCCAATCATAATCAGGGTACAGGACTGGGACTGTGTTCTTGTTAAAGAGAGCAGACTTGCAAGGGTTATCAAGTTTGACAGAAACAAGCTTTAAACCCTAATCAGGGTCCAGGACTTGGACTGAACTCCTCTCAACCATCAACCCTCGTCTCCGTGGGCAGTTCAGTGCTGGCAAGTGCTTCAACATCTGGCAGCACACTGGAAGCCACTCGCTGGCGACAGCAACAAGCACAGCCTGTGACACCTGTGCAGAACTGTGCATCATTCTCTCCAGGGTCCTGTACTGGTCCATCCTTTCCGAGGGCTCCGGCTCCATCAATACTCTACTGCTGCCAGTGCATTTCTAGTCATCCTGCAAGTCTGTCTCCGCATTTGATTCCTGGTCTGGGCCGTAACCAAAACAGTGGAAGATTTAATAAAATCTGTGATAGTTATTGTGTAAATAAAGTTTCATATTTTTCATGGCAGAAGTTCAATTTGTCAAGTAACAAATATAATTAAGGAGGAGAGAGTGATTTGGCAGTGAAAAGGCAGTGAGTAAATGAGCCAGGGAGTGAAAGTCCTGTTTTTCAATTTTCTGTCCAAGTATTTCTCCCCCCTGGTTGACTTGCTGATCAATCACAGCTGGCAGGACTGGTTTAACATTGCGTCCATTACGTAGGCCGTAACATCCAACTAAATACAGTTAGCTTCCTATAATAAAAGTTAAATAACGGCAGTTAAATTACTTTATGAACACGTTTCTGATATTAATAATCACAGAAAACTTCCCAGATATCAAATATACAGGGTTTTATGGCCCTATAATTGACTAATCTGTAAACACAGTTTCATATGACCGGGGTTAAAATTGGTCAAAAGTAGCCTAATAGCGTAATAGTATTTTAAAGATTATTCTGAAACCAACAACCTGTTGCATTTTGTGCTGTCCGACAGCACTCAGCCTCATGCATTACACAACAAATAACTTAGTATTTTTGATGTTTTAAACTTCTTCAACCGAAACGCCCCGTATTTTCTGATGAATTTTCTTTGACCTGCCCTCAAGGGTATAAAACCTCTCATCTTTCAGTGCGTAATTGTTCTGAATCCATTCCTGTTTAAGATCGCCTGATTAATAATCAAACAATACATTTAGCCAACTTAATAATCAAGACCAACGCTGCCCTATCAAGCCAGATGCCAGGGTCTGCAAATTTCTCAAAATTGGGAAAAGCTGCCACTGACCCTCTACAGAACCAGGTCCATCTACTGTTGGTAGAGATTAGCCTGATCAATACACATGTACAGACTTGCATTTGCAAGTTGGCAGTATCTACAAAACTTACTCTGAATCTCAATTTACCATTTTTTAGCAGTGTTATTTATTTGAACATATTCAAGATGTTCTCAGCGATAAAAAGCGTGCACTTAAAATTGGAAACATCTTAGTCAAATGGAATCACGAATATTGGCGCAAAGTGGCATCATTTGTAAGCCTGGCTAACATATGTGACGTTTAGTGAGCTTGAGGAATTCAGTATCTTGACAGACATTTTAACATTTCATGTCATCATTAGCCCCCTATGTACTCTGATTTCTGCTTTAATTCCATCTTAAGTGGGTTCAAAACTTAGAAAAAGCATTTCTTTTCTATTTTTTTTTTTTTTTTGGACAGTGTAACACACATATTCTGTAACTGCTTGTTGCATCGCCTCAATAAAGCTACTGTATATCTCACCAAAGCCTAGTTTGTGAAAAATTCAAACCCAGGATGCCATGCTTTCATGACAGCAGCATTAATAGAAAATAAAAAATATCTAGATCTTGTACATCATTTTACAAACATTTCCCTGTAATTCAGCAGGACATATTTGGGATCTTTGGGATCTTCACTAGAATTTAAAATAAGCCCGAAGTTCCACAGGTTTGAATACAGCAGCTGCATTTCACAAACCTATAAGTTTGTCCATAGGTTTTATAGGGTTAATATGGATAGGAAAGTGCTTGATAACTGTCTGATGCAATGAACAATAATTCTAACTAAAATCAAGTTGGCCGGACAGTTTATTGATTTATCTCTGTAAATGTGCAGGTTAGTGTTTGGTTGTGGAGATGTGAAGAGAGACAGTCGCACACCTGCAGCTGCAATAATAATAATAATAATAATAATAATAATAATAATAATGCATTTTTGAAATCACCAACGTTTCGACACAAGTCTTCCTCAATGCATTGATGAAATATTCAAGCCTTGAGCATAAAACTGTGGACACCTTTTTGCTGAAAGATGAGGTGAGAAATGATCATTCCTCTTCAGAAAGCAACTTTTCAATGTGGAAAGCCTCTCTGCAATATTCTCCTGAGCACCAAAGAATAAACTGTTTTTTTTTTGTTGTTGTTTTTTGTTTTTTTTACATTGAAGAAGCTCAGTTGCACAGTGACGCAGTTCCAAGCTTTTTCCCAAACAGTTTTCTGCAGCAAAGCTTAATGAGCAAATAGAGGCACAGAAGGTCTCAGGGGTGCATTTATTTAATCAGTCCTAATTTTCTGGCCAATGATTTGTTATAAAAGCAATGAAAACCTTAATATTTTGCCAATTTCAGCTTGGCCCATTTTCTTGCCCAGGGGTGTACACCACTGAGCCATAAAATATGTAAACATGTTGAATGCAGGAGAAATAGCCCTGAGCAATTTAGATACTGAAAAAGTGTTACCCAGATGACTGGGTAAGAGAATTTCAATAGCGGAAAGTACTTTTGGGGGCTCCTGCAGTCCGAGGAAGAACAAACCAGGAAATTGAGCATCCAGGGCTCATTAACATGCAAGGGTGACAAAGGCCATCCCGTCTGGTTCAAATTAACAGAAAGGCTACTGTATAGCAAAAATGCAATAATGATTACAAGAGGAATGTGTCACGACATTAAACCATGCTATACTGGGACTTTATATCCTCGGACAGGTCCGAGTTCACACTCTAACCCCTGGACATCATCAACAGTGCCTACAATAGACAGATAAGTGTTCAATCTAAACTATGGAACAGTGGGAGATGTTTTCCTATAGTCTGATGAGTCCCATTTTCTTTTATATAAGGTGCACTAGTTTGTTATGTGTAGGACGTTTACCTGAGGAAGAGATGGCAGCAAGATGCACTGTCATAAAAATGATAAATATCAGAGAGAGTCTGATACTCTGGGATACCCTGGGTCTGGCATTCGTGTGGACATCCATTTTACAGAGCTCTTGTTTTGGCACAGGAACAATAGCAGACTAGGCAAGAGATCATAATGCTATAATTGACTCAAGAGTGTAAAAACTCCAAAATAAGTGGATGAATCCAAAATCTGATCACATGCAGTTCCCTTTCCCACTGCTTTCAAATATTTCTTTTGGTTCTGGACTGCATTTCATGCATATACATTACTGACCAGAATAAATGTCACAAAGGGGCTAATCCAATTAACTTTAAAATATTTGCGTAGTTTGCCATAAATCACTAATGATAATAATAAAAATAATAATAATAATAATAATAATAATAATAATAATTGTTGTTGTTCTTTTTCGCAGAGGGCTAGCCCAGCACACGTGAAGTCGAGGTTACTATTCCAAAAAATAAGTCAGTCGTGGTAAACGAAGCTCCCGTTGCGCTCGGCTTGTAGCAAAATTCCCAACAAAAGTTCAATTTCAGGGACCATGAGAGAGGTTCAGTGAGATTGTGTCCAAACGCAATTATTTGTCCCCCAGCCTTCGCCCGTTAAGGGTATATCGAAATGGTGATTACGACCGCAGTAGGCTATGTGTGAGAAGGCAATTCGTTCTTCGCAATGAAGTTTTTAGACTTATTCATTTTCTTACTTTCTTCCTTTCTTATGTACTTATTGATTTATTTGCCTCTTTGTTTGTTTGCTTGGTTATTTATTTTGCATGTTCACCGAATGCGTTTCTCACATAAAGGCGAAATACATTTGCACATTTTAAAAAATTAATCAAATAAATGTTTCATTCCCCCTTCGTTGCTCGGTTTTAAACATTTGTCATAATCAGTTGTGCCGACCCTTGCTGATAACAAAATTATACCCTTAATTGATCCGGATTCAAGTATTTGAAGTCACATTTAGGTAGGCCTACATTGGAACATTTTCTGATGCGAGAGGAAATTGTAAAAGAGAGGAGTGAAGTCTGTGATGCGATACTGTGCCATCTGGGTTTCTAAACCAAAACATCCGATGCGTTCAATGTGTCCTCATTCAAATATATATATATATAGCTCGCTCTCCAGATAGCACAGGCACCTTATATATCGGCAAATGGCGCAATAAACCACATTATAAAAATCAAAGGCCTGAATAATTTTTTTTTAAATGACCATTGTTTCAATTGCGCTAGATCTAACTTTAGTAATTTGAAAACTACTCTTTTGGTCAGGACACATAAGACGCGTCTGGAAGTGAATTAGGAGGAGACAGACGCGTGTAGATCACAGAAGCTTTGTTTTTGAATCCACCGAGGCGTCAAACGCATTCAGTAGCTCGACCTGGCGATGACTGCGAATGGCCGCATTGTAACGGAAACACGTCTGTTATCCAAAGTGAGAATAATTGCGAGAAATAAAAGCCACCGACTGAGCGCGAGTTGCCAACTTTCAGCAGCGTGAGCCGCGCGGCGCCCCGCAGCACGAGCTCCCCAGCGCCTCTGCGCGCGCCCGCGCTGCTCCTGGGCGCCGCTGTCCGTCGCTCGAGTGCTGAACTGAGAGTCGTTTGCGTCTGCTGATTATTATTATTTTCAAAGCATCCTTTAACATTGTGTTATCAACACAGTGGAACAAACGCTTACCTAACACAGAACCGGACAGCTGTATTCCCACAAAAAAATAGACAGTCATGTACCTTAACGATCAAATCGGTGCCTTGAAAGAATTGATAAAATGCACTGAGCGTAGTTTTTCAAACATGAAAAAAGAAAAGGCTCCTTACCGTTCTCCACAATCTCTGTCTCTTGACAGTAACTGATGTTGCGGTTACAATTACATGGGACACTGCCACCATAATTCCAAATAGTACCACCAACAGGGTCCGAACAGGTAGAAGCGAATAGGCGACAAATGTAACCAGCATGAGCTGCCACATTCCCTGCTCCGGGGATGTCGGAGGCTCCACGCCGTAGGCTCCCAAAGAGAACGGGCAGCAAAGGAAAGCAAACGTGAAACTGAAAAGCAGGGTCAGCTTGACGATCTGCTGGAGTTGTGTCACCTGCAGGTACTTGACATTGGTGACAATGAACAAGGAGACAAATATGATGCAGTGCACGGGATGGGATCCTTTAGAGATGGTGAGGTTGGGACCAGACATCAGTTCCACGAGAGCCAAAGTAGATGCCATAACGATCAAAACTGCCAGCGCTTTCAGGGTCGAGGTTTGTTCCAGTTTCAGGTTATAATTTTGGAAAAGCGATTCCAGCTCCTTGCAGTCAAACTCGTCCTCACAGGCGATGGCATTTAGACGGGATCTGGTTGGACAGTGACCTCTCTTCCTCCGGGTTTTGACTTTCTGAAACGGAATTTCCTCCATATCAGTGCCATTCATAAAACCGAGATCGATTCACATTCAGGCTGCGCGTTTCCCCCTATCACGAACGGCACGGAAAGCACCCCAGTTACAGCCAAGTGCTATTGATTTCAGTGTAGAGGTGGCTGAATGCGGAGCCACAAATATAATCTCTCGAATCGTTCGCCTCGTCATCCACAGGTTGACATTTGTTGTTTGCGCAGAAAAGTGACCTACGAAACGTGCACGCTTCAGTTTGCTCAAGGGTGAGTCCAGGAAGTAGACAGCCTGTGGCGTCTTGGTTCACTCACTTCCAGAAATAGGTTAACGTGATATCAGAGCAGAGGGTGATCCCTTTCTATATCCAAGAGCATTTCGCTGGGCTCAGATTGGATCACGCCTGCGCAATATAGGTTTGAGAAACAAGGCACGTCTCTGCAACTGAGCAGATTGACAAGACAAAACAAAGATTTGACAAGAGCCACACGTCTGTGCAAAAGCGGGCAGTGGCGGGAGTAGGGGTGGGGGGTGTCCGTTTGTTCTCTCGAGTCAGGCACACATTTAAATATTTATACACGACGTATATAACGAACCATTATAGCCCAGATAGCCTGGATGTCCTTGCACCCGTATTTCTTTGCAATGTTTCGCAAAAATGACTTCGTGATTTCGTGATACACCACGCTTAGCCCACACTAATTACGAATTTGGAGCTGAGCTGACGAGCAGTGGTGCAGTGACACTGCATAGCTCCGTCTTCAACAGTTGATTGAAAAAAGGATGCCTCCCGAAACTGAAGAGTCGCGTTGCAGGTGCGCAGACGGCGGTGATTATAAATCTCTCTGGCTGAACTGATGCAGCGCTGTTTCGACTCGGTAGGATGATGCTCTGAATGGAAAGCCTGGTGTCCGCTTGAAAAAAACAACACACACTCATCGTGTTACTTATCGAAATAACCATAATGGGATTTTGAAGGACATACAGAGATTCAGTGCAAAGGGTGACATAACATTGCAGTGGAGTTCACCGATGAGCTCAGTTTTTTCTTTCTTTTCTTTTTTGGAACGGGCTGTTATGCATATTTAGCCCTGTGATGTGGATTGATGAATCAAGAAGCCTAACCTAAACGCAAAATACAAATCATGAACCTTCATAGATCTTCGGATTAGCTGCGGTCTTTCTCTCTCTCTCTCTCTCTCTCTCTCTCTGTGTGTGTGTGTGAGAGAGAGAGAGAGAGAGAGAGAGAGAGAGAGAGAGAGAGAGAGAGAGAGAGACCCACGCAGACATACACAGCACGCACGCACAGACACGCGGGAAGCGTGTTGGACTCCACCTCTTCTGATCCCGTGCACAGTGCAGAGACCACGCACTTGTAACCACTGCAACAAACTTTTATGTTTGTTCAATTGTGACATCACGCGCTTTATTTTGGGCGTTTGCTGTTCACGGGCGTTTATATCCGGCTGAATTTTTCTTCATAATGCATTTGCTTCACTGCAGAACTGTTACTATTTATAAACTCTGTGTCATTTAATGTTTCATCCAAGATAGTTCTTCAGCAGTTCTAAGTCTCATAAAAGACAATTATTTATTAATTTATTTGTTGCTTGTTTATTTAATCAGAGATAGGCCACAGTTGAATCCACAAGTAACGATTCATAAACCAATCAGAAGCCTGGAGAATGAGGGTAAAACAGGAGACGCGTGCTCATAATTTGACACCTTTTGTGCGATCGCAGGCTACAGCATCACCGTGGTTCAGTGAAATTCCTTCAGCAACAGCATAGCAGTGATTTAGTCTGGTTCAGATAGACTAGGTAAACTTTCAAAATGATCAATCGACATAAAATAGTTTTATAATTATTGCAACTTTTAAAGTACCAGTTTTATGAAAACCCTAAGATGCTATATAAAATAAGCTTTTATTCACTCAGTTACAGCCCCATACCCTGAGAGGTTGTGGTGTTATCAGTCTGTATGATTAAAACACACCCAGATTTTGCCATTGAATAATATTATATAATATCTATTCCCAAGGCATGAAGGCAGAGTTCAGAATAGAAGACCACCGAGAACATGGAACAAGGATGTTGGGATGAAAGAGTGATATTGATGTCAGGTAATGTGTTGTAAAACCCCTTGAATATGCTCAACCAAACTAGGTTTTCATTAGTACTTAAATCTAGAAGTCCTGATTCTTCAAACTGACAGTTCAGTAAGATATCTATTAATTTCTTCTCTTGCTGTGGAATGTGTTGTACTTTCTTGATGTTGAACTGGACACAAGACAGAAAGTCTCCTGAAAGTAGGAACATAGGTGGAGAGCAGTATTTTTTCATGTTATACCACTTTCATTACCCAAGTTCTCATATCTAAAACTACTGACTTCCACTATACAGTAGCCATAGACCAAACCCTATGGAGTAAAGCAGGGTGGAGGACCTTACTTGTAAATCTAATAGCTTCAGTAAACTTGTCCTGCTGCACAGGGACCAAACTTGACCACCTTCTCATTCCCAGTCAAACATCTCACCCAGCAGGAGACAGGCCACCCCCAGGGTGTGTGCCTGATTATGTCCTCGAGTGTGTAGCATGGATATTCCACAGTGACTCTCCTGTCCTACCACACTGCCTACTCAACAGTAGGCCAGTCAGTACTCGGTTACTCCTTGCTTAGACATGCCCATACACTATTGTGTGTATTGAGTGCCCTGCATCTAAATAGGTATTTGGAGAGCATTATGGGTGTTCAGACCAGTGTTCTCCAAACACAGCCTGCTGTTGACACTGTTTATGGGCTCCCACACCTCGGTGTGTGCAGCTTGCAGTAACACGCAGGAAATTTATCAAATAATTTTTATTTAATCGCAAGTGTGCAGGTCTCATTTCCATTAGCGCAGCAAAACAAATCTTGTTACGGGGAGCCCTCGATGGCAGAGGAAAATGGGTAGAGTCTCGAACTGCCCCTCTTTAGGCAATCGATCGGAGTAAAATCAAGAACAGAAAATAAATTCAGCCGGTGATCAATAAAGTAATTTTGCCGACAATAAGAGAGGGAGTGCAGGCGAGGGGCCGATTATTATTCTTGTCAGGTTTTATCAGGCCGGTGCGGGAAAAACTATTTCACCTTCCTATTTCTCTTCCCTCGTTGCGAAGTACTGAAGCTCCAGCTGGGAGGAAAGCGAGTTACCAGGAACAGCACCCAGGACAGTGGAGGAATGACGCAGCATTACACAGCATCACACAGCATTACATAGCATGATTCAGCATTCCAAACATGACACAGCATTACACAGTGTTACTCAGCACTGCCTAGCATTACACAGGTTTGCTGGTGCTCAGCAAATGCAGTTGCTGGGTTGGGGAGAGAGTCCCAGCCCAGATAGCGAATGTCTATGGGCAGTATCTGCACCAGAGTGCAAATCTGGCCAAAGTCCTGGCCCAGATCCGGCCCATATACACTTATACCCTAAGGGGGGGCTGGCTATTGCTCGGTGGCTTAAAAGACCCATATTATGGGAAAAGCTTTTTTCCCCATTCAGTCCACCTGTACACTTGTCTTCTCTGCATCTAACAGCCCAGAGGAGGTAGACATCGTCAACCCTCAGGTCAGCCATTAGACCCTCCTCTTCCCCCTGTCAGCGTCCCCCTGCCCCATCCACAGCCTCGCTCGCTCGACCTCGCCACCTCTCTCTCCCTCGCAGCGCTAATATTATTTTTCCATGTGGAGCCCTACTCACTAGCCAGTCAGAGCCAAGCTCATTATCATAGAAGGAACACCCTACCGAAGCTGTTTGTTCTCCAGGAGGAGAGAATGCCAGGCAGCAAATACCCAAAGAATAAAGCATATTTATGTTTTTTTATTTTTGAGAAAGTATTTGAGCTTCCCCTTCGGACATCCAATAACATACCTTTTTGAAAACAGTATAATATGGGCCCTTCCAGTGTTTGAGACAGACTGGGTCTGTTGGCATTAGAGGCCGCGGTAAAGCCGCAGGAAGACTGGTGGATCCTGACAGACTGCGGCCCAGAACTGTACCGCAGATGGACAATCAGTTTCACCGGCTTTACTGTATGAATAAGCAGAGTCAGACAATCCAGTTCATCGCCAGTCAGGGGGAGTGCAGTACAGAGAGAAATATCACAAACAGTGTCAGGTTACAGGCGGAGAGTCAATAGCTCAGCGGTTGGAATGTTTCTCCCAGGGAGGAGACAGAACTGTAAACCGAGGACAAACCAACATCGTCACCAGAAATCAGTCCCACACAAAGGTGTAGGCAGAGCTCTAAAACTGCAAAGACAAAAACAATCTACAACCAGGAAATAACACAAGGAGTCTAAAGGCTTGTAAGTAACTGAGAACACATACAGAGACAGACTCGCCATGCAAGAACTCAGGGAAACAGGGAACATAAAGCAAGGAAATCACTGGGGCGAACTCAAAACAGCTACCCATCGATAGGACAAGGAAGCGCGACTGAGGGCGTGGTTACAAACGAGAAAAATAACAAACTGATAAAAGAGCGGAATGAGGAGGCTGGCAGGGCCTGCGAGAGGAAACAAAGAGGTGTGGAATCCTGACAAAGAGGAGGAAATTGTGACAACAAAGACAGTGAAAACAAAAAAACTGGAAATGAAACAAGAAATAAAATATATTTGCAGAACATTGACAGCTCCATTCCTTGAGCAATGCCCGTGACCTCACTTTACTCCACAGGGATTGGCCTCCGCATGGCCCAATCAGCTGTAAGTCCCATTGCATGAAAATATCAACTAAATTACTGTGATATAAGTGCAATCTGGAGTGTTGAAAAGCCCATAAAAGGATCAGCCTCATGCTTTGCCACCCCCTGCGACTTGGAAAAACAAGACAAACAGATGCACCTCCTACATGGACACCTAGAAAACAGGCTGCGTATAATCGACTTCTGCACATGAAATTTGAATTTATAGACTTTCACAAGAGGTCACTTTTTACCTTTACAGAAATTGTTTGGCGACAATCTGTAAATGTCCATATGAATTTGACAAACTTGCACAGGAAGAAGGGAGAGACGCAGTGGCTGAGCTGATTTGAAATAATGAGGTTGTACTTTGTCTCCATCTCAGAACACGGCCAGCAGTCCCCTGTGGTCAACGAGTCCACGACCTCCTTCTGGCAGATGCAAGGCGGCTGTCCAGCCTTATCGTGAAACATTGTTGAAGTTCCCAGCATGCATTTCTTCTGAAGAGTGGGGGTGTGATACCGTGCGCCTTAAAGCAAATCTATCATACTTGTACCCATTTTTAATCTCCTTTGTCTATTTTTAATCTCATAAAAATTTTGTGGGTCTTAACCCTTTGAGCGCCGAATACATTTTCACGGAATTTAAACTGTAACTCCCAGCGGGAGCTCTTTTAACCAAGGTGCCACATGACAGGTTTTCAACAGCATCTGACTTTGATATCTTACATCATTGGGCAAACACAGTTGCCCACGGCGCTGAAAGGGTTAAGACGGATACGATGGTATATGTAATGGACTGGACTCCGAGGAACATGATTTTATTCAGTTGTGCTTTTAAAGGGTGACGGAAGCGCAGTTGCATCCCTTGTTTGGGATTTGCTCCAGTTGCTGAAGCCAAAAATCATAATCAGCCAAATTCTGCACAGCAGTGAGATGTGAGATGGTGGTCGTTGGGCAAGCCCATAACGGCTCATTACTTCTTTATCTTTCCTGGTGTGTTTTTACTGGTGCATATGGAGGATTAAGTGGCACAGCCTCACAACGGTCTCAAAATGTTGGTGAAAATTTGACTGAGTTGGCAACAGCTGAGTAAGTAATAGAGACAAGTGAGGTAGCAGTCGGGAAGCACCAATACCATTTTTTTTAAAACCGATACGAGTAAGAGTAATACTCTTGTACTTGCCGATACCAAGTACCGATACCGATATTTCTGAAATGTTCTCCAGAAAAATCCAATGACAATCCTTGGAGTGCAGGTTTTATTTTCTTTTTATAACAAGCCCAAAGGAGGCCAATATCAAACAATTCACACATGGCTATTTCCAAAAAAAAGTCAGCCTAACTGCTAAACATCTTTCTGTATTTTAGGGTAACAAAAAGACTTTTAAACACCGCCATCAAATGAGGCAAAACATCACTGAAGCTCGACAAATGAAATGAAACTCTCTGCATAGGCAAGGTAACACACCCAACTTCATAAAACATGGAACTCTTCATCGGCTCAGATGGTTTCCACACACATTCATAGGCACTCAACCCAACTAAAGTCAATTGCTTGTGAATATTCAATAACTGATCCGGGAGTGTCATCCAGTGATAGAATGTTGTAACTGCGTGCATAAATTTGCAGCTCCATTTCCGCTGGCGGTCACATCTGTACAAATGCCCTGCCGAGCACCGTTGCTCTTCTCGAACTCGCCAAACCCAGATAATCCTTAAATGATGAATTACATTCATGTTTTAATTTGTAACGGGTATCGAAGTGGCCAGGGTCTGAGTAACGAAGTAAAGGTATAGGCCTACATTTTATCTTGTAAATGTAGCAGAGTAAAAGCCCCGGTTTAAAAAAAATACTCAAGTACAACTCCTTAAAAAACTACGTAAGTACTATAACGAAATACATGTACTTCGTTACTATACACCTCTGGTGTGTATGCGGCATGTGAAGTGATGACTAGGCCTATAAAGCTCTCTTTCTCTTATTATTTCTAACTCGCTATCTTCCCCTAGACTTAGAAGTCAGATAGTACAACATACTGTAGCCTTTGCGACCTTGAGCGAGCAGTTACCTTGCGTCTTACATTAAGTGGTATCGGCAGATGTGTCAACGAGTACGAGTATATTAACGAGGTATCGGGCAGATAGCCGATACTGTTATCGGCATCGGCACAACACTAAAGCTAAATCCCCTTTTCCAACACATTCTCATCCCGATTCATAATATAGTGACGGTACTTGGCCAAGCGTCGGTATACGATGAAAAAGGAGGCCTTTGGCGTCTTTATTTGACGCTTAATGTGAGGGTTTGGGTTTAGAGTTTGTGCTTAAGGGGTAGGGTTTTTTTCAACTGTCGTCAAAAAAAAAACAAAAAACACCAAAAGCCTTCATTTGTGTTTTATATTGATGCTCGGTCAGGTAGTGTCGCTGTTTGACAAGCTAGGATAAGACTGGGCTTCGAATTCTTGTTTATTGGGAGATCAACCCTTGTTTGGTGTGGTGTGTTCAGTAACTTACTCAGTTTATAATGTGCTTAGTTCAATATGTTATATTGTTTGCCCATATTTCCTTGTGTGGTTAATCGCCATGTTATAGGCTAACAATTTTGGTCATAATAGCCTTCATATAGCATACAATCAACTTCACACACATTCATGCTCATCCTTCGTCACAGTGACGGCACACGTGAGCGCTGTAATTAACCGCGTAGTTCCAGCTCGCCCTGGCAGCCCTGTGTTCACACTGGCGTTTCAGACCCAAGGCTCGGATTGAGCAGATGGTCTCCACACAGATGGTGCAACACAAACGGAGCTCTCCGCACTTTCCAAAATGAGCAACAGATCGGCTTTTGAGATCTGACACACAGAAGACCTCTTTACATTACTCTGTTCTCATTGTTTGCCCTAAAAGACCAGCAAAAATGTAAAATGAGCGCATAAATCAAAACTAGAGCGGTACACGGGGAGAACAGACCTCAACCAAGGCCAACAGTCCACTCTAGAATAATGTGCAGATCTGCAAAGGAAATCATTGCTGTAGTTTCACAATTGACAAGTTTCACAAGTTTTGTCACATTGAGCATTACTACGATTTAGTGGATTTTAAGATGCATGGCTTTTATTCCACAAAATGCTCTATCTTGCAATCTCGAAAGGGTGAAGAATACTTTAAAAAAATTCCTGGATCTGGATTGTGATCCGGATCGCGACCAAAATCTAATTGATTGTTTTTTGAGCCATACCCAATCCATTATAAAGAGCAAAAAAAAATCAAAATCTGCTCCTAACTTTTTGAGTAAAGTTACTTACAGACAAAAACTTTCTAGACGACTTGGCTACCAAAGGCTGGCCATAAATGTCACCTTTCCAGGTCACTCACTTTGGCCCATTTCTCCCTTGAACTTTGACCTGAAATCATCAGAAACACTAGGTGTCAACTGGGAAAGATGTCTGGCCTTGAGAAGATTGACAATATTTTGTCTTGAATGGAAGTGGGATTGCTTGGCTGTCCACAGACAGACAAATAAAAAACTCAACTGACCATTCAGCAAGCCAAACAAATGCAAGCACAAACAAAAACCTCCTTGGTGGAGGGAAGGACTTTTTCAATTTTGTCAATTCTGAATGATCGCATGGAGACAATGTAAAGTATTACAGGTGTGGGCAAAGGATTTAAATCTGGAAATTGTCTTCAAATTTGAAGTACTTAAGATTACAATTACAAGCATCAACACCTGGAATCCTCAACTTTATCCAGGAAGGGCCAGTGTGGGTGCAGCTTTCTTTCCAACCAAGCAGTTACACACCTGATTCTACTAAACAACCTTTGGAGACTTTGCGAAAGACCTTGATTAGTGGTGTCAGGTGTGTAAATGCTGGGTTGGGATGAAAGCTGCACCCACGCCGGCCCTTTCTGGATAAGATTGAGGGCACCTGTTTCACACGGTTGATCCCTAATAATTTGATTGTAAATCAGTGGCTTGTGTCTTCTATAAACTGAACCACTTTGTTTCTTCGGTCTCCAAAGCGAGACCAGGATTGTTGAAGAAGTAAACATTAAGAAGTTGGTACCAGAATTTTGGCTGCTTCAGTCACGAAAACAGCAAAATTACTCAGGGCACCGAGAGAAACAGTGTCAAAAATGGTGACAGCATTTGCCCTGCACCAAATAACAGAGCAGCAAAAATAGCTGCGGCTGCATGTAAAAATCTCTCCTCCAGGGACAGACGAACAGTTATGGTTGCTAACAACTACACAAATACGGCTCTGAAAATGTCTACAGAATTGAATTAACCCTCTAACTGCCTGCTCAACATTTTGGTAGAGCACATTTCGAGTCACAATATCGAATTGAAAGACGTGTTGAACTTAACTGATTGCATTTCTCAGCATAATATACCTTCCCCAAGCGTTCGAGTTGTAGTTCAGTTCAATACATTTTTCAATTAGACACAGTGGCTCAAAATGTGCTCCACCACAAGGATGAGCAGGCAGATAAGGGGTTAATCCATTTCTGAACATGTCTCAACAAAAAATCCCTCGTTGGCTTCACAAAGCAGGGCTGTCATCCGGACACCACAGGTGTGGCCTAAATGAACATAACCTGGTGGGAGGAATTCAAAACCTGGACCCCTGAGTGATGCTGAAAAATCATCTTTTACTCTTTAATACATATGAAAGGGTTTTTGTTTGGAGCCAAGGAAAACATTCAATCCACGATGTGTTTCACCGAACGCTGCGTAAAGTACTGGTTCTGTGATAGTATGGGCTGCCGTCCCAGAAGACTCATCGGGTCTGATGACTGCTTTTCATTGGCATGTAACAGGGAAGGAAAATAAATCATATTAACTGACAGTACAACTCATGGCAGGTTTAACGGTGAAAATACGAGCATCTCCACCTGCGCAATGTAACGAAAACATGCAACATTGGGACTAAACAGCAGGACGGCCACAGGAAGGCCAACTGTTAGTGAGGCTAATCGGGGGGAAATGATGGTGCTCAGTTTGCTTGGGAGCACAAGGATGAAATTTTGGTTCAGGCACATTCCAGGATGACAACCACAAAATTCATTTTTCTTAAATCATAAAATAGTGGTATAATGAGTATGAAGAAGGTATCACTTTCGCACATGAATTAGCTGCCACAAAGTCCTGACCGTAACTCATGGAAAGTCTTTGGGATGAGCTGGAGAAGGGTTCAGGGAGTCACCTGACTCTCCCATCCTCGATACGAGATCTTGGCCAAAGATTAATGCATCTCTTGTGGGAAATAAATGTTGTAACAGTGCAGTATATTTTGAAAACAATGCCACAGTGAATGCGTGCCGTTATCAGAGCTAAAAGTGGTCCAACAAAATATTGAAGTGTGAAGCTTCTCTCTCAGCCAGGCAATGAAGACCAATAATCGCAAAACATTACCCAAAAGGATTGCATATTTGTGAAAATATTTTAGGTGGACAGGTGAAGGACTGATAGGATGGACGTCATTAATTCTGTCTTCGTACGGACGGCATCATGCAAATCTGGGGAGGTTTGCCTCAGTCAAGAAAAAATGTTAATTATTTCATGATGATTGGCCCTCATGTCTAACTGTACCCCACTGCTGTAAAAATACTCAACATGATGTTCTCAGAACATTCCAATGGAAATACTGAAAAAGAAAAAAATACTCATTCGATAGTCTTTAAATCTTGAAATCCTGAAAATAATCTTTAAAGGTTGCATTGTTTTCATCAAAACTGCCTCTAAATTTTTCCTCTTTATGGCGTCTGCAAAGTTTGATTTTTTGCATAGGATAAAAAAGTTTTTTTTCTGTCACACATGAACTTTGCTGCGACCATCTCTGATGCCGTCTCATCCTCCACAGTCCGAGACAGGCCACGTTCCCATGGCAACAGAGGCTGGAATCCAACAGTCACAGCTGATGTGCCACATTCACTCTCGGCTTCTAACTTAAGTGATACTTCAGCGACATTGTTGGTGTCAATAGATACAACCCAGGTGAACAATAAACTTTTCTCTTCTCAAATTATGCAAATCATACATCATATCATCATCCCAACAACACCGAGTGTTCACCACCCTGAGAGGAAATGTGTTACTCTAATTACAATGATTCAAAACGTTGTGATCAAAGAGTTTCGATATGTTGCCTTGCATTTGCATTGCTTAAAAATACCTTCCATAGGAAAAAACAAAAACCTTGTTTAACTCAAAAACCTGCCGTGCCATAAATGATCACCAATTCATTCCACTCATATGATAAGGAAAAAAACTATTTCAAGTAATAGCTTTGTCATTGCACACTGATCTCAGAACAGCAGAGAGAGGAAATCTGAAGTGGGATATGGGCTCTTTCTCGAACCGCTGCCTCACCACCAGCACTTCACCATCGAGTGCCTCGACCTGTGTCTCCCTCAGCGACGGAGGGAGCTTCATGAAGGGGGAGGTTTTACAGACGTGTCTAAACTCTGGGATGCCTTCGTACTTTATCCAACGGGAGGCCGTGGTAACATCAGCATGCCAACCAATAGGTGTGTTGCATTGTAAACAACGGTGTGGGGTGTATTTCCCAAAATCACAGATGCTAACTTAAGTAGTAGGGCCCATTGACTGAATGGACAAACGATGTAAACTACACTTTTGGGAAACGCGCCCCTGGTTCCTTAATAATACACTTCATACACAAAACATTTTAGAGGATAATATAATTAAATAAAATTTATATTAAAGATGTTTCATACACAGCATTGACAAAGATGGTGTTTGTGCATGAAATGGCACATAGTGAAAAACAGCAATCATTGGTTCAACAAATAAAACTACTCAGGGTTTTCTTGGGTGCACATCTGCACGTTCATTTAAAAACACAATGTAACCTTTAGCTCCTTGATATGAGCGTAAAATCAATCAAATGTCTGTTTGAGGTCAGGTAATGTTTTACTTATCTTACGGAAATAGCCACACGGAACTGACTTTTGATTTGGGTTGGCACTCAACGTGGCGGACCCTCCACACGTCCGCCCAAACGCAGGGGAAGTGGTTTGGGAGAGGGAGTAGGGGTTGGTTTGAGCAAGACCCATGGTAAATCCCTCTCACCCACTTCCTCTGTGTGAGGACCCCTACACACCCACCTCCAGGTGTCCTCACACATGCCTGCAAGCCCCAGCCCAGATGGGACAGGCCAGAGGCCCACTGCAGACACAAGCAGGAAGTGCTAATCACCCCCAGCATGTGAGAGTTCAGCAGTGGTCAGACAGTAACATGACACCTGTCAGTCACTCTGTCCTTTTGGAAGTGAGGGTTTAGGATTGGGCGAGAAGGTAGGCCAATAGGGAGAGACCTGGGCTGCGTCCGAATAGTCTTTTTTGCTTAGGACAGTTCCTAACTCCTAGAAAACGATGCAAAAGTATTTATGTGGCAGCCATGATAAGTGTGTTTTAGATTCTTTAAATGTTAAGGAAAGGTGCTACAATGCTTCCTAATTTATCACCTTTAGCATAGGGTACACTGAACCATCCTTTTCGAAAAGAAAGGAGGAAATGCTGTCCCGCGATGACCGTCCATCCGGCCAATCACGAAAACAAACAAACATGATGGACAGGAGGCGGGTGATCACTGAGCCGAGCGTAAGTGCATTCGGATTCTCTTCTCACGGTTCTCTTCCTGAGCTGTAAAAGAGTCCCCTTCAAACCTTTCCTTTACCTCATGACATTTTACACAGAGGTTGAAGAAAAGTGGTCAGGAATTAGACGAAAGGACGTAATTTTTTTTACTATTCGGACGCAGCCTTGATGTTACGTGTAGGAAGAGAGGAGGACACCAAGCGCAGAGTGGCAGGCAAAACAACTGGTTTATTATTAGAGTTCATTGCACAAGGTTTTGACAGGCACAATGACAATGGAAGGCAATCATGGGAAGGAAACATGCAGATACACGAGCTCTGAAACAGTTTAATTTAGATAAGGCCACTTAGAAGCCCAAACGCTCTATAAAAAGAGATAATTTAGTCTCTAGAAAGGAAGAGACCCAAACCAGCTTAAAGATAGAGAAATAAATGGTCTGAATGACAAGGCTAAATGAACAAAGCATGAACTAAATAAAGGACTGAGTGAAAAACTAAACCAGTGGTAAGACTGAACTAGTGATTGAATACAAAACCCAAAACCAGTGAAGCTGGCATGTTGTGTAAATCGTAAATAAAACCAGAATACAATGATTTGCAAATCCTTTTCAACCTATATTCAATTGAATACTCTGCAAAGACAAGTTACTTCATGTTCGAACAGGTAAACTTTGTAAATTTTTGCGAATATTAGCTCATTTGGAATTTGATGCCTTCAATATGTTTCAAAAAAGCTGGCACAAGTGGCAAAAAAGACTGAGAGAGTTGAGGAATGCTCATCAAACACTTATTTGGAACATCCCACAGGTGAACGGGCCAATTGGGAACAGGTGGGTGCCATGATTGGGTATAAATGCAGCTTCCCTGAAATGCTCAGTCATTCACAAACAAGGATGGGGCGAGGGTCACCACTTAGTGAACAAATGCGTGAGCTGATTGTCGAACAGATTAAAAACAACATTCCTCAACAAGCTATTGCAAGTAATTTAGGGATTTCATCATCTACGGTCCGCAATATCGTCAAAAGGTTCAGAGAATCTGGAGAAATCACTGCATGTAAGCGACAAGGTCGAAAACCAACATTGAATGCCCGTGACCTTCGATCCCTCGGGCGGTACTGCATCAAAAACCGACATCAGTGTGTAAAGGACATCACCACATGGGCTCAGGAATACTTCAGAAAACCACTGTCAGTAACTACAGTTCGTCGCTACATCTGCAAGTGCAAGTTAAAACTCTACAATGCAAAGTGAAAGCCATTTATCAACAGCACCCATAAACGCCGCCGGCTTCGCTGGGCCCAAGCTCATCTAACATGGACTGATGCAAAGTGGAAAAGTGTTCTGTGGTCGGACAAGTCCATATTTCAAATTGTTTTTGGAAACTGGACGTCCTGTCCTCCAGACGAAAGAGGAAAAGAACCATCCAGACTGTTATAGGCGCAAAGTTCAAAAGCCAGCATCTGTGATGGTATGGGGGTGTATTAGTGCCCAAGGCATGAGCAACTTACACATATGTGAAGGCACCATTAATACTGAAAGGTACATACAGGTGTTGGAGCAACATATGTTGCCATCCAAGCAAAATCTTTTTCATGGACGCCCCTGCTTATTTCAGCACGACAATGCCAAGCCATATTCTGCACGTGTTACAACAGCATGGCTCCGTAGTAAAAGAGTGCGGGTACTAGACTGGCCTGCCTGTAGTCCAGACCTGTCTCCCCTTGAAAATGTGTGGCGCATTATGAAGCATAAAATACGACAACGGAGACCCCCGGACTGTTGAACAACTTAAGCTGTACATCAAGCAAGAATGGGAAAGAGTTCCACCTGAAAAGCTTCAAAAATTGGTCTCCTCAGTTCCCAAACGTTTACTGAGTTTCGTTAAAAGGAAAGGCGATGTAACACAGTGGTAAGAAGGCCCCTGTGCCAACTTTTTTGGAATGTGTTGCTGCCTTTAAATTCTAAGTTAATGATTATTTGCAACAAAAAAAAATAAAGTTTCTCAGTTTGAACATTAAACATCTTGTCTTTGCAGTGTATTCAATTGAATATAAGTTGAAAAGGATTTGCAAATCGTTGTATTCTGTTTTTATCTACGATTTACATAACGTGCCAACTTCACTGGTTTTGGGTTTTGTACTTGTTTAATGGTTTATAGTGGCAGAAACTAAACGGGCAGGCAGAGATGGCGAGCTACAGCTGGCGCTCGTCACACCTGGGGCCTCTGTTTTAAATGGTGAGTACGCACTGAAAGATATGTTTGCCACTTCTTACGTGTTTCAGATTCACAAATAAAAACAAAATAGACATTAAAAACGTTAGACTTCCAAGACTGCGATCAAGTGTAAAGTTTGCGGGAAAACTAAATAAATAAATAAAAATAAACCCCACCCACACCCCAGGAATTGTCAAGCCACAATAAGGAATCCTAAAACAGTGTCGACTAGACAGGCAGGGGTCAGAACCAATAAGACAGATGGACAGAGGTACAAAAACGATGGGCAAAAAGTCGCAGTCGATGAAATTGTGGTCATACAAAAATGGGTCGAATTCTTGAAAAACAAAAACAATACTAAAAGGGCAATGGCAAGAATCAAAGACGGACTATCCAGTAGAAGAGAAACAATATTCAATGGCATACGAGGCGCTCTGCACAAAGAAATATTGATCAACGTTCTGACAAGGAGCTGGCTGTGAAAAGACTGCTTAAATAGACGAGAGGGAAGTCACATGCTGTGCAGGAATCAGGTGAGTTGGATCAGATTAATTACAATGGGAGAATCACATGAGGGAAACCCTAACCATGAAAATTGGCGAAAGCCAAGACACGGATGGGAATCACACAGACAGCCTTTGACATTTAAACAGCTCCAGTCAAAGAGTTCTAAGCGCACAGATAACGAGCGCAGGAGAGTGACTGAGCACTTGCGAGAGATTCTCGCTGAAACTCAGGAGAAGACAGGAACAGCTGAGCAAGAGGTGGAGATTAGAACAGGGTGATTGCTGAGAGGGAATTAGTATAAATTAGTAGCGATGCAACTTTACAAATTAAACTAGAGTGCTCATATAGTAAGTTAGTAATCTTATATACATGGATTAGTTGTGTTAGTAGACTATAATACAAAAATACAGATGTTAATCTTGTTAGTAATCAGAATAGAAAGACAAAGGAAGTAAACGAGAATCGAAGGAATATTATTAAACAGCGGACTTCATTTAAGTCAGTGTCCCCAACCCTCTCCTGAAGGCCCACCTGTCCTGCATGCTTTAGATTCTCCCTGCTCCAGCACACGTGATTCACATGATCAGCTCGTTAATCACCTCCTAAAGCCGATTGATCTCAGCCTGATCATGTGAATCACCTGTGCTGGAGCAGGGAGAGATCTAACACATGCAGGACAGGTGGGCCAACAGGAGAGGGTTGGGGACACTGACTTAAATCACCCGAAGTCAGTGAGCGCACAGAAGGGGAAGAGGGACTGAACCAACTAGATCACAAGACAGGGGAGACAAGTGCAATGGAACTGAGACATGGAATGAACCAAAAACCTGAACTAAAAAGTAATAATTAAAAGACAAAAATCATGAACACAGAACATGGACATAAACATGACGAAAACCATAACCATGACAATTTTTATATGAATTTTTTTGGAAAATTTTTTAAATGGAGCCCAAGAAATCTCACTAACAGAAAGTTTATTCAAAAAGTAGGGGAAAAAAGGATGGGTTCTGGCTTGGAGATTTTTTTTTCACCTATGATGTGCACATATTGTCTACTTGGCTTCTACAATATTGCATCTGAAGGACCACTAAAGCTAGGGACACTACAAGAGTTTTGGCCAGATTTTACCCCTATTTGCGGTTGGGGCTGGTCTGCGCCAGTCAGCTGTAGTTGGGGACAGTCGTCACGACAAGTCAGCGCAGAAGCTGTTAGTGTGTGATGTGGCACTGACTGGAGTCAGCAAGTGTGTGAGGTGAACAGACTCCGCCCGACTTCAGTCGCAGGAATTCAAACATGTTTGATTTTTTTGAGCCAACTCTGTACGCAGTTGTGTAGTATGTGTGTGTGAGTGTGTGTGTGAGATCCCTCATCTGCTGCAGTCCTTACATGCGTGATCCCCAGTTCTTACAAGAATCTGCTGAAGCCAGTGGTGTAGTGTGTGCTCCAAGTCTTTTCAACATCTGCAAAGACTGCGAAGCTCTTGTAGCGTGTCGCCAGCTTTAAGGTCAGGTTGAAGGCTTCATGTCATAAAGTTTTTCAACTGAGATCTTGTGCAGAATTGTAGAAATCTGAGCAAACATACATCCAACTGCATATGTCTCCATCTCCCTGTTCGTACAACCAGCAATCTGCTCATTCAACGAGCCTGATGTTAAAATCAGTCCATCAATTCATTAGTCACTCAACCAATCAATTTATATTTGTCAGACACATACTATTTCTTTGCAGGATGTGGTGCAGTGCGCCATTGCTGTAGGGCATTACACTGGAATTGCAATGGCTTGGAATATTATTTCCCGTGTTCTGTACAAGATGGCGATGAAGCTGAATTAATGGAAATGGGCAAGAAACCATAAAGCGTGTCATTATTTCCTGTCAGTGACGACCGTCCAATCAGACGAGACGCCGGTGCAACTTGCACTTCTTGAAGCAGAAGGGTTTTCTTCCAGTTGTTCGCTTTGCCCTCTTCCCTTCGGAGAAGAGCTTCCTCATCTTCGGTTTATCGAGCAGAAGCAGACAGAAGATTGGCGCTCTCTTCCAAAACCAAGTGGCGTCCACGTCCATTTTTTCCGAGCTGCATCTGACTGACACGAACCGCAGTTCCTGTATGCATCCATTGCACTTATAATTCATTTGTAGGCCTACTTACGTTGCAAGGCTTGCTACGGCGAATACTATTGGCTGTTCACTTCTACATGTGTCTCTCCTCTCTAACTCCTCTAAATGCACAGCCAGTATAAGCTGTTGCATGTTGTGTGCCGCCATATCTCTTCCTTCTGACTGTTCGATCTGTAATTAGAGGATGTGTCTTCTGGAAGGGGGGGGGGGGGGGGGGGTGGATTCAGAATATATTCCATGTCAATTAAATATAAATGTGTAACGAAACTTCAGGACTTCATTTGACAAAGCCTAAAGACGCACACACTCACACTGAAGCAGAGCACAAGACAAACCATTCTGAGGAAATCTCGGAGTTATCTGGAATCTGGATACTTGGCTCAGTAATGCATGAGTCGCCCCTTCAGCAGCGCAGGTGAGCGACACCACTGTCATACCAGATGCGTTTACTCTCATTGTGCGAGTTTTCATTAATTGTTCCCGCAAATTAGTCATTCTCTCAAATTGATGAGTGGAGGGATGAAGAGCCCGGGGCCGCAGCGGGTCTGCTGAAAACGAGCGCCTTTTCTGCCGATGAGAGCAACGAGCGCCTTTTCTGCCGATGAGAGCAACGAGTGATTCGGAGTCAGAGAGCAACGCTAATTATAGCCTACATCATAATTAGGCAAATCTGAAACCAATACAACCAACCCTTCTGACGACTGTGTCCTGACGAGGAGATGAAGGGTGGACAGTAGGACAAAATTTGTTTCGCGTCCGGTGTGAAAGCAGCTTAAACATAACTCTTTCATTAGTAAGTGATCGTGTAAAGCCTATAATTACTCAAGTCAGGTTTGCTAGAATAGACCTACATCTTCCAGGATGTAAGAATAACTTCACAGAATGTAAGGAATCCCGGAATTAGACTTGTTCAACGATCATGGCAGAGAATAGCTGTATAAGAATGATTAGTGATCCAAATCAGCCTCTGAGGTGTGGGGTATCCATCGAATTTGCTGGATTTTTGCTCCCTTGTAAGCTGTGCAGTAAAGACTGACCGATGCTCCCAGCTGTGGTGATTAAACTGTGTAATCAGTTGTTTTTTTTTTTTTGTTCGTGAAAGTGCTGAGTAACTCTGAAAATTGGCACAACTCCGATAGAAGGAGGTCTGTTACAAAGGTATATGAAATGTATTTTTTTCTTCATAAGACGTGACAGAAAGCTCCAACGTTAGCAGAATGGAGCTGAACTGTGGGCATCTCGCCAGCCAGCTGGCAGCTCATTAGACCCCAAAACACTCTCACTTACATATCAAACGATAATCGTTCAATAGCAATCCCCTTTCGGCATTAATCTCAAAAACCACTTATCTGCCTGATGTTCGGCGGTGATTCCTTAAACAGGGTCAGCTGATGGGGCACTACAGGGGCGAGAGCTGCACGCTGCTAAATTTTAGAGATGAAAATTACAGTAGTGGGTGTTCCATGCAGCGGGGATTTCACAAAACTAGATAAACGAGTCTGTTAGCTGAATTAGCCCGAATAAGAGCACTGAATAATTTTACTCGACTCCATAGTCCAGGTCTGTTGCTGTGACTGATTTGCATATCCAGGTTACGTAATAATCCTGCTTTTTGGTATTTGGGGCCCTTATATTTTGAGTGTGATATCATTTGCTGTTACTATAATTAACTCAGCCAAAGAGGTTGTGTTCTACCTTTGATTTGGGAGAGAGCTTGTTAGTTTATTAGCAGCAACATGACAGAAAAAGTTATGGACATATTTTTCTGAAATTTTTACTGGAGGTATGTGTCCTTTCCATACAGCAGGCAAAAGTATATAAACTCAAGCCAATTCTACCCTGCAGAGTATCAATGAAAACAAGCTAATCAGGCTCTTTAAAGGAGGAGGCAGCACCTCAGCAAAGTATATTTCAGCGGAAAGTAGAATTCTTGAAGTGTCTAAAATGCATAGTTTCATTCATTTTAATTTGGTAATGATTCAGTGAGACACATTTTTGTACCAGAAAGTCTTCAAATCGGTGTCAATACCAGGGGGCAGACATTTTTACTTGGGGAATCTAAGGCTGCGTTCGGAGTGCACATTTGTCCACTCACTCACTCTCTATATTGTTTTCAATGTAGAACATTCACTACACAGTGCCCTGTATAGTGGGTGAGTGTGCATTTCAAATGCATTTTCCAATGAAACACCAGTGCCGCGGTGCTTGTGCATCAGTTATTCTCTTTCGTGACGTCAGTTGTTCTCTTTCCTTTCATCCGGGCCATGGAGTATTTCGATGGGTCCGCAGTAAGCTCACCCGTTACGGCTTGGCTGCCCGCAAGCTGTTTTTATTTAAACTGGCCTGATTCACAATCAAACAATGTATCGACTGAACTACCAAGACCCCAATACATGACCTATAATTAGAAACGGTTATGAAACGTGAATTCCCATTGCCTACATTTATATAATTGATAAGGCAGTGTCATTCCAAAACTTTTGCTGACTTTGCAGCATTTATTTTCACTGTCTATGGGATTGTCACACAGCTGTGCAACCTTACAGCGCCCTTTAGCCGTAACAACATTCAGAATATAGAACAGATTCTCGCAGCCTCGCAAACTAATTGCCGCAAATGTGCTGCTTAACGAGCAACATTACTGCTGGAATTATGGAGATTTATTTTACGTCGTAATTTATGTGCAGAAGACACCTCATAATTTGTGGTACAATGCATAACAATGCTATCAAAAGTAAATTCGAGGTCGTCAGTTTTAACCAATTAGTCTGAGCAACTGTGGCTAATCGGGAGATGTAAACGGTGAGAGGTTAAGGTTATTAAGCATTTTTAAAGGAGAAGTTTCCAAAGATCAAATTCAAAATCAGAAAATTTCCCAAGTAAAAATGTCTGCCCCCTGGTATTGAAGCCAATTTGAAGACTCGCTGGTTTAAAAATGCGTCACACTAGATTATTGCCAAATTACAATTTATAAAATTGTGCATTTTAGACACTTCAAGAATTGTACTTTCCGCTGAAATATACTTTTCCGAGGTGCTGCCTCCTCTTTTAACTGATCAATGACTAAAATTAAGCACTTAATGGGGGGATGTGACCTGACCCAGCGGGGCTGTGGTACGGGCCATGGCAGTGATGCGGTCAGTGTAATCCCGGCTGAAGGAAGACAGCAGCTAATCTCTTGCTACACAATCGCTGCGGCCGCTAAAAAGAGGTGACTCGTAAAATTAGTGCCACAGTGATAAGGGTTGAGGTGCTCAGTTACCATTCTGTAAATTAAATAGGTGCATAAAACATGCTAAAGAAATATGGCACAGAGGCAAGCACAAGTCTGAAACTGAAAATCACTTCCTCTTCAAAATACTATCGCAGTCCGAAAACACATTTTGTACCATGCAAAATTTGACCTTGCTGTCTCTACAAGTAGTGCACTTCGCTCCTTTGAGAAATGACTGCACAGATCTCTTATCTATCAACGTACATCTGCATTGTAAGTTGTTGTGCAAAAGAGCTATATGCCTGTAAGGTAATAATGTGAGGATAAACAGGAAGCTAAACAAGGATCCTGTAGTTTATTGGCAAGCAATCTTATTATGATTGTTATGGCCCCAATTCGTTATGACATATAAGCAAGGGATGACAGACAACATTTTAAAACTTAAACAGATTTAATTAAACAAAGACAGACAGCTAACCTACTATTTATGCTACTGACTAAGATTGACATTTAGAAGAAAAAAGATATTTACAGAGCCTTGAGATGGGGTTGCTTGGTGATGTCCTGGGACAGAGAAATGCTCCAACACAGGCAAAAATCCACAAAAAAGCTTCACAGGTCTTGAAAAGAGTGACAGGCCTGGTCAAATGTATTCTTCTCCTTGCAATTTCTCCTACTACTTTACTCTCTCAGTTTCTCTCCTTATATACTCTTTTGCAACCCCTCCCACCTACCAGACTTTTTTCAATTCTCTGGGACCCTCTCCTCTCAGACATGCCCAGGACATGCCCAAACCTAGCTCCAGACTGGGCTTAACAAAAAAAAGGTCAATACTGCCATCTAGTGGTACTTTTTCACAGTACATGATGATGCAAGTTATAAAAATTTAATGTGGAGATTGACCTTCAAATTATTGAAGGTCAATGTCATGGTCACTAAGAACCCCTGTAATACCCAATCCTAAGCGCTTAACCAGTTTTGGTGATTCAAGTCATTGAAAATTCATTATGTCAATTGTAAACTTTAATGGTCTCGGAGGGTCAAGTTAAGGTCAGGAAACTGACGTCACATATGACTTTCTAAATGTCTCTTTACAAACCTTGGCTCCATCTGTGAATATATTGGTGATAAAAGTCAGAGTATTTCACTGCCAAGTTTGACCCTCAAAGTTCACTGACAGTCAAGTTGAATGCCACCAAATGATAGGCTCCATCTGTGACCATTTTCGACATTCAAGTCATTGAATTTTCACTTAGTCACATTTGAGCTTCGAAGGTCAATATGATGGTCACCAAATAAAAGTTTATGTATGACTTCCTATCGGTCTCTAACACAAACCTAGGCTCCATCTGTCACTGTTTTGGCAGTACAAGTCATTGTAATTCTACTGGGTAAAGTTTGACCTTCAAAGGTCAACGACAGTCAAGTTGAATATTCATGTGTAACTTCCTTTAAGTCTGCGATACAAACTTAGGCTCCACCTGTGAGCTTTTTAGGGATAGAAGTCATTGAATTTTCACTAGGTCAAGTTTAACCTTCGCAGGTCAATATGAAGGTCACCAAATGAAAGTTCATTCATGACTTCCTACATGGCCACTATACAAACCTAAGCTTTATCTGTAATAGGTTTGGTGACAGAAGTCATTGAAATTTCACTTTGTTAAGTTTGACCGTCAAAGATCACCAAAGGTCAAGATCAAAGCCTCCACAGGAAAGTTCATATATGACTTGCTATATATGTTCAATACACATATGTTCCCAATCTTCAATATTTTCAAGCCTAGAAGCCTTTGAAATTTTTTTTGGCCAATTTTTTGGTTTTGCTTGGCCTCTACTTTGACCTTTCAAGGTCATCTGAGGTCAACTTTAACACATCCAAAATATAGGTCAAATATTACTTCCTATATAATGATAATACAAACTTAATCTCTATCTTCGTCCATTTACCTTCCACAGGCATTTTAGCCTATTCTCAATCTTAAAGTACAGCGCCCCCATTAGACCCACTTCCGTCGATTCAATCAAAATGGCACTCGCACTGTATATTGAGGGTACCAATCTAAGTTGATTGCCTGATTTAGAAAAAAAGTTTATGACACAGTTTTTGAGAAACAATTTTTAAAAATTCCTCAGTCCTATCTTTAACATTGGGGCCAAAATTTCAAGGGCCCATTAAACGGACAAAAATAATTCACACCATGACAATAACTTATCGGCCCATAGGGCCAGTAAACTAAAAGCAGTCATTGAACAGCACAATGCTGCAATATCATGGACCGTAAAATATGTTTTGTAATTCTTGTGACCTTAAATACAGTCCTGTGAAAAAGTATTTGCCCCAATCCATTTTTTTCTGTTTACTTATTTGTCATATTTAAATGTTTTGGATCATCATATATTTACATTTTGGTTTTGTTCTCTAACGGTTTTGTGTTTAAAAGAATAAAGTGAAATTAAATTTGAAGTGCTTTAATTTGATGGTGTTTTCATCCATATTAAATGAACCGTTTTGACATGACGGCACAATTTGTTCTTAGTCCCACCATTTTTGGCTGCATCAAAAACATTGGACTGTGCAATAAGATGTAGAATACAGTAATGATTTCTAATATTTGTTTACATTTTCTTTACATGCAGTGACTGCTGGAAGGACACACAGACATCACCAGACACCGGGTCTCTCCCCTGGTGATGCTCTGTCAGGCCTGGACTGCAGAATCTTCACTTCCTGCTTATTTCAGGGACTTCTGGGCTGTTGGTCTCTGTCCTCTTCAGCATGTGAAGTAAAAGTTTACATCCGGTGAAGATTTAGTTTGAAGATTCAGGTCTAATGACTAACTCAGCCAACCAAAAACCAAAATAACAAAAACTGTCGCTGTCTGATGAATTATGGTGCTTGCTTTGCATGTCTACATACTGTACACTGTACATTAATACATGGAGCTGTGAGAGAGACGGAGACAAAAGCATTAATTATGTTTGTAACCTAGCAACTGTAGGCATCAAGCTATAATTGTCCGATTTGAAACGGTATGTACAGTAGAAAAATTTTCCAAACATGAATAGTTAACACACAAATGAAAAACAAGTGTAAAAAATTGTGTAATTGGTGGTGAAATGTTTCTTTTAATGAGATTTACTGGTCTTGAAAGACTTGTGGAGAGGCACCTGAAATTTCTCTGGGTCTCTTTCAATTTAACTTGTGATCCTCTTAAATTTTATGCAAAAATTGCTCATTGAAATCACATGACATTCATCTGAAAAAATACAAGCAGCCTGGATCAGAATGGAGAGAAGAATCTGAATGCTCTCTATTGTGACATCACAGTGGATATCCTGCCCTCTGTGTCTGAGCCGTTAGGAATCACTGTTCTGCTCTGTGGTTGAATTTAATTGTGACATCACAGTGGGTGTTTGTTCTTACCCTTTAGGTGTAGCGCCCAGGTTCTATCCTGTTCCCTCTGATCGGAGAGTGTGAGCTATTCCTGATTTATTGGTGCCTTTGCGATAAATGTCAGAGGAAATTGGACACTCCTCCTATGTGCAGTGCAAACGAACCGGAAACGGCCCCCATCATAGTCTTCACCTGTCACCTGACGCTCACGATTTATCTTCCATTTTCCAGCACAAAGCGCAGGTTTATAATTTTGTTGTTTCCTCACTTAAGCAGTCAATTCCCCATTTTCTTTCGCCAAGTTATCAGCCGTATTCTTGAATGTCCTCAATAGATGTTTATTAAAAAAAAAAAAAAATTTCAAAAATCCAGAATTTCTAGACCACTGGCATGTGATTCAGAGCAGACCTGTTTGTGATGTGGGAAACAGCAAGAATTTCAAGTTTTCTAAGTGGAAAAGGGGGGTCAAATTAAAAAGTTAAGCTGACTTCAAACTCAACCTTTCTGAGGTGATATATACAACAGAGACTAAAGGGAACTGAAGTGGGAAAAGTATTTTCAATATTCTGCCTCCTTTAATATGCGTATCCCTCAGGGGTCACATGCAAAATAACTCTGAAATACTTCAGCACACAAGAAAATTATTTATCATCAAGGATTGGGATTTTAACTGGTATGTAGTTTACCGGTGTTGAATTGATGTAACCCACGTTATAGTGAACATCACATGACCAAAAAAAACATTTCTCAGCGCAGCCTGTTTTAGGCTCCGAAGGTCCATTTCGGCCCAGGATTGAAATAAACCTTTTTGTACCCGGAGTAAGAGAGCGGGTCCGTGGGGAGGTTTGGCGGTAATGAGCGTTCGAGTGGTGTTTGTCTCTGTAAACACAAAGCAGGGCTCTTCCCTCACTGTAATCCGCCACTGCACACACACCTCCCCCACTGCACTGCACTGATCTCCACTGGTCACCGCGGGCAACGGTCCAAACATGGACAGATGAGGTTTTGAGTTGCATCATTTGGGAGTTTCCCATCTCTGCCCATGAGTGGTCAAAACATACCCCCCCCCCCCCCCCCCCCACACACACACACACACACACACACACACACACACACGCACACACACACACACTCACACTCACTCACATGCACACATACACACACACACACACACACACACACACACACAGACACTCACACACACTCACTCACATGCACACACACACACACACACACACACAAACACACACACACACACTCACACGCACACACATACACACACACACAAACACACACACTCACACGCACACACATACACACACACTCACACTCACTCACATGCACACACACACACACACACACACACACACTCACACTCACTCACATGCACACATACACACACACACACACACTCACTAACATGCACACACATACACACACACACACTCACACGCACACAGCCACACACACACACACATACACTCACTCACATGCACTCATGCACACACACACTCACTCACATGCACACATACACACACTCAAACACACATATACACACACACACTCACGCACACACAAACACACACACGCACACATACACACACAAACACACACACACACTCGTGCACACACACTCACAGTCACTGACTCCCTTACACAAACATACACACGCCCACCTAAACAACAACCCCCAACACACACACACGCACAACCACACACTCACCCACATTGTTCCACACACAAGTGCACACACACAAAAACAATCCCACACTCCCTACACACAAACACACACCCACCTACCAACCCCCACACATAAATACATACTCTCACATATACAAACACACACACATCCATCTAGAAAACCCCACACGTAAGCATGTACATGCACACTCGTGCACACATACCCACCATCAAAACCTCACCTGTAAACACACACACACATACACGCATACATCTGCGCACACACACACGTGCGCACATGCACATACACACGCACATACACACACACACACACAGAAACACAAACACACATACAAACACGCACAAGTACAGACACATGCACACACACACACACACATACACACACACACGTACAGACACATGCACACACACACACACACACACAAACACGCACACGTACAGACACATGCACACACACACACAGAAATACACACACGTACAGACAGACACACACTCCTTACTGCGGTGTTCTCCATCGTTTTTCCCCGTCAGTAAGCCTCAGCTTTGATGTGGCTGGGAACAGTGTTGCAGGGATTTTCTGCCCCTGCCGTCGTGGGTCCAGACGGCGCTGCGCAGGAGGGAGAGGGGCGGGGAACAGGAGCGGAGAACAGGAGCAGGGAACATGAGCTGACACGCAGAATTAAAAATATCTTCAAATAATGAACAATGCCCACGCACTGGCAACTCTGCTGCCTCCACAGGGACCACCAACAGGCATGCGCCCACCCCCACACACACTCTGCATCTCTAACACACACGCGCGCACATGCAGGAGATATTCACACACACGCATACACATACAGGAGATATTCTCACACACACGCACACACACACTGTGCATCTCTAACACATACGCGCACGCATACAGGAGATATTCACACACACGCACACACACACACACACACATTGTACATCTCTCTAACACACGCGCGCACACACATACAGGAGATATTCACACACACACACACACACGCACACACACTGTGCATCTCTAACACATACGCGCACGCATACAGGAGATATTCACACACACACACACACACACACACACACATTGTACATCTCTCTAACACACACGCGCACACATGCAGGAGATATTCACACACACGCACACACACACACACATTGTACATCTCTCTAACACACACGCGCACACATGCAGGAGATATTCACACACACGCATACACATACAGGAGATATTCTCACACACACACACACACACTGTGCATCTCTAACACATACGCGCACGCATACAGGAGATATTCACACACACACACGCGCACACACTGTGCGTCTCTAACACACACGCGCACACATGCAGGAGATATTCGCACACACGCACACACACACACACACATTGTACATCTCTCTAACACACGCGCGCACACACATACAGGAGATATTCACACACACACACACGCACACACTGTGTATCTCTAACACACACGCGCACACATGCAGGAGATATTCACACACACACACACACACACACACACACAAGATGTTCATACACATGTGCACGCCTATGAATGAGATATTCACACATGCATACACACACAATAACAGATGAATGCATTGACGCCAAATTTTCACAGACTCACAATCACACACACATGCAGAACACATACACACACAAGCTCACACCCACAACATAAACAAAAAGCCCGCATGTCCACAGCCCATATGCATAAACACATGCAAACACTCACATTTCCTATTAAACCTCAATATATTATTATCTTTACAGCACTGAGGAAAACGCACCAACCCAGGGGTTATGCCAAACAGCTTCAATAGTCCCCCTCATGCTGCCGTCACCCTGGAATCCCCCCGCAGCCCCAGACTCAGGGTTTCCCAGCAGAACATTTCCCAAAACATCACACTTCCTCCACCAGATTCTCCTCTTCAGAGCGTCCTGGTGCCGCCCCTTCCCCAGGTAAATGGTGCACATGTATCTGGTCAATGCACATTATATAAAAGAAAATGCACTCAATGGACCAGGCGACCTTCTTCAGTTGCTCCAAGGTCCAGTTCCTATAACTCATGTACCCAGTGTAAAAACTTTCAGCTCTGGACCAGGGTTAGAATGCTCACTTTGACTTGTTTGCTACTATAAAACAGTATACATATCAGGACCTGATATACTGTGTGTCGTGACTCTTTCCTCATGAACCAGTAAAATTTTCTGATTTGTGCCTCAGTTGCCCTTTTGTTGGTTTGGACCAGACGGTATAGCCTTTGTCACCCTTGTGTATCATTGAGCCTTGGGTGCCCAATACGCTGTTTCCGGTTCATGATTTGTCTGTCCTTGTACCACTGCTGACTGGGAGCACCCCAGAGGCCTTGAAACTTTGGAAATACTCTGACTCACTGATCTCGCCGGAGCGATTAAGCCTGTCAATGTTGCTCTCTCTCTTTCCTCCCGCAGCCAATACGTGAACCACGGGAACCGCCAGTTCGCTTACCATCTTTAGTCTGTTTGCAGTCCTTGGCATGTGCTGTTGCTCCAAGGTAATCAATGCTGTTTGCGTCATCTCTGCGTAATTCTGTTTCGGCTCATCGGTGTATATCAATTCAGCGCAGGACATGTACAGACTCTTTCTAGTGTCGTATCAAAGTAGCTCACAGCTAGTAGAATTCCACTCACACCAGGCATTAAAACCATCTCCTTCAGGATTTCCTGGTGGAAAGCAGAGGTCATGGCTCCACTAATTATGACAGCCGGGCAGCCCCAGGCCATCACACTACCACCACCATCACTGCCGGTTATTGATGTCCTCGTGGTGGAATTCTCTTTAAGCATTACACCAGATTCAAAGGGATTCATATCCTCCATAAATGTTGCTTTCAACTAATCAGTCCATTAACATTAACATCCAGGCAAACTAAGGGGTCATCAAGGTGTTTTTTGACAAATGGGAGACAAGCCTTTATATTTCTTTTTGCAGGCAGTTGCAAGTTTCTCATGCAAACCATATTTTGCCTCAGCATTTTTCAGTGGTGAAATCATGAACACTCTTTATTTAAAGTATGCAAAGACAACCATGTCTTAGATGTATGCTTGGATTCATTAGTGACTTTCCTGGTGAGTTGTCAATGTGTTCTTTGAGGAATTTGGTAAGCCAGCCACTTTGTTTTCTCCACTGGCAGTTTGTGGCACTCTCTCTGCTTTTCTGAAGCCCAATAAAGCCTTATATATTTTTTTTTCAGACCAAAATGTTCATCTCTTCTGGAATTACTTTTAATCGCTGCATGGTGTGGTGCTTTTCGAGACCTTTTAGCTCCCTCTACATTGCTGGAAAGATTTTAATTTTTTTTAAAATGTTGAGATTCAACAGTGCTGGCAGTTATCATGGCTGTAACGGTTTAGTTTAACCAAATTATCAACACATGAGTAAATAAGAGAAAATTAATTCTTAACACAGTGGCAGTTTGTGTTAAACTTTTTTCCTGTGATAAATGATTGTTTGAAAATCTTAGGCTGTTTTTTTTTTTTTGTCTTCAGTTTGAGGATCTGGGACAATAATGAGTGAAAAATATTCTAGAATAGATGTTGTCATGAAGAGGGCTGATACATTTTCGAGGTGCGGCCTGCATGTTAACTCATTTGAGCACTGAATACATTTTCAAGGAATTAAAAATGTAGTTATCCTGAGCTGTTGAAAACCTATCATGTGGCAGCTTGTTGAAAAGAGCTCCCCTGCGGGAACTCTTTTAAACAAGTTGCCACATGATAGGTTTTCAACAGCATCTGATTCTGATATCTTACATCGTCAGGCAAATATAGTTGCCCACGATGCTGAAAGGGCGCAACTAGCGCAACTACAGTGTCCAGATACCGCATCCCACCCTTCCCACTGCGCAAAAGCGCAGCTGAATCATGAGAGAAGAGGAGAGAACAGACGGACGAGGCAGATGCAGCTCAGATGAGTTTTCAGCTCCAGACTGTGCGGCTGGCTGCCATCTCCCCTATTCTCCTCTCTCGTCTCTTTTTAACAACAGACTCCTTTCTCTCTCCGCCACGAATCACGGCCCACAGCGCAGCGCTAACTTTTAATGAGACTCATCTTAGGAAGTGTCACGAGTCACGAATCAAAGCTTTGCGCTCTGACATCTTGACGCGACGAGTTACGAGGCGTTTTCCACAGGACGCATCAGCGGTTGATTGTTTGTTTGTTGTCGTCTCACAGACGAGCTACATCTCTGAAAATTTCCCCAAGTTAATGGCATTTAACCATTTGGAAAAAAAAATGCATTGAGGCATTTGACAGACATGTTTGTTTCCTGCCTGTTTATATTTTGACAGCTTGGAGTGTTCAAGATTCATGAGGCACAAGCACCAAATGTGGAATATTAGCCAGGGCTTTTGCCTATTTGTATCCAAATCCGAAAACTAAGGATGATTCTCATAACAGGAGTGATACAAAATAATGGAGGATGGCACCATTCCACCTGCTTTCACTGCACCCATACATCTCAAAACTCATCTGTGTGACACTCGGCAGCCATTTTGAAGAAAAACCCTGAGGCCCGCAACCTGCTGGTTTTCCACACTCCATTTACCTGACTGTCAGGTGTGAAGTCAGTCTGGCCAATCAGTAGCACTAATTGCCCAATTAATTGCCTTGGGGCCAAAGAACACCGAGCTGAATTTTAGTATTTTTGCTCGGCAGTGCAAACCTTTGCTCGTGTCCCTGCACTATATGCTGAATGTCTGCCATCGATTGGCTTGACAGTATAGTCCTCACACCCGGTTTCCAAGGCATAAATTAGTTGCTGATTGAAAGGAAATGGCTGAAACCTGCACAGACTGCAGCCGAGCAGCGCTGGTGTTTCAGACCCAGCTTCAGCCACGTTTCCTGCTGCAGAAAAGAGGGACGTCCTTTCCCTTCCTGCGCGATTCAGTCCTCACGCGCAGCCAGGGGCGGCAAGAACAGTCCGGGGTTTGGAGGCAAACTGCAGCTGGGAACATGGACCATGCAAGTATAGAGCGATACCCGCCCCGCAGCCCAGACTGGGTCATGCAAACTGTTAGCAACCACTGACATTTAGCAAAAATTAACCTTTTCCTGAGTGAAGATGGGTTCTGCACCTGAAGAGATTAAGTGTTTTACCTAACATTTTAAAACATACGTGTACCTGACTTTCATATTCTGACGTGTGTGCGCGCGCGTGTGTGTGTGTGCGCACGCGTTTGATTAAAGCAACACATTCTTCTCCAAAAAACTATTATGCTCGAATGGAAATGAACAAAATAATTTTATTGAAAATAGTGTAAATGAGAATGCTAACAGGTTAATGCAGTTTCTCAGTGCAGCCTTGCATGTCTGCTACAGCTCCTCATCAGACACACTGACACACCGCTTCCCCTCTCCCTCTATTTCCAAAGAGTAGTGAGCGAGAGATTTATGTAAACTGTCTGATTATTATAATCCCAGCGAAACAATAGCTTCAGCTGTAATGGTTCTCTCTGCCACTGCGTGGGTTTAATTGTCCCGCGGAGCACAAATTAATCTATTACCTAAACTGCTGTGTGAACAGGAATATCACACCGTCTCATTTTCCACAGATTTCATTTCAGCGGGGAGTGGATTTATACCTGATACCTGATAGCATTATTATTTGTTTTTATATTTTAAATCGCAGAACTAGCTTCTCCTGCCCTTATGTAGGGAGCAGCTGGACTCCTGCGGCTTTATCTTCACATTAACCCCTTAACTTCCTCAGCCTTTCTGTGGAGCTCATTTGGAGTTACTGTATCTAACTGAAAGATGTGTTGAACTTAACCTGATTGAGCATCTCTAACACTTTGTTGAGGTATAGTATGCCAAAAAAGATCCAATCGGTTATGTTCAACACAACTTTCAATCAGATTCAGTGACTCTAAATGTGCTGTACTGAAAGGCAGGGCAGGCGGGTAAAGGGTTAACCCTTTCAGTGCTGTGGGCAACTATAATTGCCCGATGATGTAAGATATCAAAATCAGATGCTGTTAAAAACCTTTCATGGGGCAACTTGTTAAAAAGAGGTCCCGCTGGGGAGCTCTTTCAAGCAGGTTGCTACATGATAGGTTCTCAACAGCTCCAGATAACTACATTTTTAATTTCGTGAAAATGTATTCAGCACTCAAAGGGTTAATATCAGGGCAGACACAGAGAGCTGGGTAAGGTGAGGCTGGGTAAGGTAGGGTTTGGTAAAGTGAGGCTGGGTAAGGTAGGGTTGGGTAAAGTGAGGCTGCCTAAGGTAGGGTTGGGTAAAATGAGACTGGGTAAGGTAGGGTTGGGTAAAGTTAGGCTGGGTAAGGTAGGGTTGGGTAAAGTGAGGCTGCCTAAGGTAGGGTTGGGTAAAGTTAGGCTGGGTAAGGTAGGGTTGGGTAAAGTGAGGCTGCCTAAGGTAGGGTTGGGTAAAGTGAGGCTGCCTAATGTAGGGTTGGGTAAAGTGAGGCTGCCTAAGGTAGGGTTTGGTAAAGTGAGGCTGGGTAAGGTAGGGTTGGGTAAAGTGAGGCTGGGTAAGGTAGGGTTGGGTAAAGTGAGCCTGGGTAAGGTAGGGTTGGGTAAAGTGAGCCTGGGTAAGGTAGGGTTGGGTAAAGTGAGGCTGCCTAAGGTAGGGTTGGGTAAAGTGAGGCTGCCTAAGGTAGGGTTGGGTAAAGTGAGGCTGCCTAAGGTAGAGTTGGGTAAAGTGAGGCTGGGTAAGGTAGGGTTGGGTAAAGTGAAGCTGAGTAAGGTAGGGTTGGGTAAGGTGAAGTAGCTGCACTGGCACCTGCTTAAAATGGAATAAATCAAGTGCTGAGGAAAATATGCTGGAAATATAAAACGCAGAAGAACAGGTGCAGAGCCGTGTCTCAGCAGGACAGAGCTGCAGCACAGAGTCTGTCTCTCTGCAGGACTGTCATTGATCTGTAAACCAGGCTTTAAGTGGGGCCCTGTAATATTTCAAACTTCAAAATGTTTTACAGATTTCTTCCATTTATCCAATACAAAGCCTATTCATATTCATAAACTCAGCTGCATGCACTTATGTGTGTGTGAGTGTGTGTATGTATGTGTGCCTATGAGTGTGAGAGTGTGTGTGTGTGTGTGTGTGTGTGTGTGTGTGTGTGTGTGTGTGAGATGGGGGGGATGACAATGATTGAACAGACCTGGATTGACAAGGGGCCTCAGAAATAACTGCGTTATGGGATGATCTGGGGCGATGGGGTTCGTTAGGGCCAATATTGGGTTGAAGCAGAAACTCCAGACCTGCGTCACATGACCTCTGTGCTCTGGGCCTGGAACAGTCAGTTAATTCCCCCCATTAAGGCAAAACTAGACTCAAAATCCCTATCAGCACCCTGTACTCAGGTACAGACTCTACAGGGGTGTCCTAGAATCGAGTGGTGAAGGTATTTAACTGGGACCCTGTAGGTTTGTGGCTTGGGCCGCAGTTTAGCCCCAGTGAAACCAGCACAGCCACTGGGTCCTTGAGAAATGGGTTGAATAGAAGCAGAGAAGAGGATCTTCAGACAATAATGTCTAATCAGCTGAAGAAAAAACAGTTTTGTTTTGTTCAGTGCGGTGAGAGTAATCTGTGTAACTGCTGTTCAACACTGCTGACACTGCAGCGCAGTGTAATTACATTACCATGAGAGAATAACTTCAAAGGCGTATCGAAGTGTGTGAGTGAGTGGGTGGGTCGAGTTTTAAATTGGGAGAGAGGGTTTGTACATTGATTCTGGGTGAAATCAAAACTAATGTACTGAAGAACTGAGACTAAAAGCAAAGATCCGTCTCACAAATACTCCTGAGCCGACACAGCTGATGGAAAAATCAGCACAGACACTCCGAGTGAGGTGTTCGGCCTCCACGCACCGCCAGACCAGCTGTAACACACCTCCTCACAGAGTCCGCGGGTGTGCAACCGTACTGGAGGGACGGAGGAACATTCTTCCAGGAGATAACACCAAGTAAGGGACTTTCTTCAAATCTCACACAAGTTCAGCTGGTTTGAGATCAGCTGACTGTGAGGGCAGTGGCACGTACTTTGCATTGACTTTGAATGTAAGCTGTCGTGCGAAAAATTTGTTTTGCATCCGATGTGAAAGCTGCTTAACTCTGCACTGATCTGCAGTGACCCGTCTGTCTTTAAGGGGATGAGGGGAGCCAAACCATCCCAGCATAACGAACAGAAGCGTCTGCGTTTGGCCTGTTTGTCTACACATTTATTCAGGTTTATCTCCTCTCATTTTTCACAAGTCGACATGTGGAGGGCTGGTATCCTTTGTTGAATGAGATCATTCCCAGATTGGCCACCTCACCTGGGCGCTCACGGCGGCTCACTGTGATGCTAGCGGTCGCTGCTTGCTAACGAACGATTCGGCGGTTCAACCTCAGATCTTCTTCACCATTACGCTGCCACAGCTGCCCTTTGCACTTGCTATTTTGGCCGGCTAGTGTCAAAAGAGCAATTAGTAGTTTTGAGAGAGATTTAAATGGTGGATTACAGGCTCGGCGATGTATCGTAAATTGAAGACCCTAGAGCTAAAAGTACTCAAGTCACAAAATGTCCATTTAGAGAAAATCAAGCTCAAACAATGAAGTTTTCTGTTATTCGCTTTTTGGATATTTCTAATGTTGTTTCACTTTCTAAGACGCTCGATATGCAAGCATGACATTCAGGTATTTCAACTCTCAACCTGTCATATTTTTTTCGGCAACTGTGATTTTTCCAAATGGATTCAGATTTTTTTGTTCCAAATACATGACTTCGGTATTTTTAGTGCAGAAAAGGACCTTCAGGACTTACTCACCGCCAACATGACAGCTAAATTTAGTTTTTTGTTTGAAGAGGAAAAATGAAGATTTTTTTTTACTCTTTAATCCAGAACAGAATGTGTAGAGTAATATTTATGCAGCTTTTTATCAGCACAGCGTAATCCAAATACAAAAACAATCCTCAGCACATAGTGGCATAATTACCAATCGCTGGTTCCGACCTTCACAATCTATCACATACTAAAAAAAAAAAAAAACATTACCCACTTACACCAGAGGGGAAAAATGAGCGAAATTCCGTCTGTTTTGACTACTATTACAAAACGTCCTGTATCTTAAAAACCTTAAATGCTAAACATATGGTAGCAAGCCTATTTTTAACTACAGAATTGCTCCTTAATGACCAGCCAGTCATTCTCCACCTATGGAAATTAGGTGAAAAATTACAGTAAATTATATATTTACAAGACTGAAGGAATCTGGAGGAATTTCTGCGCTGAAGAGTCATGATCTCCAATCTCTAAGACGGCTCTGCATCAAGAACCATCATTTATCTGCAGTATAGGTGATATAAACACAAGGATGCAGGACTGTCTTTGGCCCTTTTCAAGTACCAAAATATGTTGTTACATCCACAAATACTCATTTTAATATGACTATGTACAAAGGCGTCCTCATACTAGCAGTTTCCAGACCTGCAAGTGACTTTCCCCAGGTTGGAACACTTTAGCAGTGGACCGTCTCACAGTGGAGACACGTATTGTGGTCAGATGAGTCAATATTTCTGTTTTTTTTTTTTTTTTAAAGAAATGGACAGTGTGCTCAGGACCACAGCAGAAAAACAGCATCTAGACTGTTACCAGTAACAAGTCCAAAAGCCATGCTCTGTCGTGGCCCAGAGCCCTTTCATGTGCATTCCCAGTCCTGCTTTAAAAGCGGATGAGGCCACAACAGTCATCCATCTGCAGACTGGAGCGCAGAAACTGAAGTGGAACTGGCAGCATCAAAACTGGAAATTTTACCCAAATTTGACCCCTGCCAAAGATGGTGTACACAGCCAAACAGCCAAACCAAGAGCATGTGAAACAATGCATAAACAAGCTATGAATCCTATCCAAATCTCAGGTTCCTCTGTATGCGTCACTGGTGACCTAAAAAAAAATTAGTTGTAGCAATTTGGTATTTACAGTTGCTCCTTAGGCAAACATTGAAATGCACTAAACTAAGCCCTGGAACCTCAATTATTTTTTTTACTACTACTTTGTCGCCCAGAATCCACAAGAAGCGAGACACAATTGCATACAATCAAAAGGCAGGCGCAACCCACAGCTGCCCTGCGATCAATTAAACATCAGCGTTTTTTCTTTTCTTCTTCTTCTACTTTTTCCTGTAGTGGGACAGCAGGGGACTCGGGCCCAGGATGAATGGAGGGAGGGCATGAGGAAGTCGATCGGCGCGGCCCCGTCACTCTCTCTCCGTTCTCCCGGTTTACAGGCCGACGGCACGTGCGCTGATGCGCGTGTCATCCGGAGCGCCCGGGCCGCGTGAATAATTGCGCTCTTAACCGTTTCTAATTTCAGCACCGCAAATGACCTTTAAAAAACGCGAATGTGATTAAGTTAGTGCGGAAAGGTAATCACGGGCATTTAAAGCGCGCGTGGCAGTTTTGACATCGTCGTCCTCTCCAGGAATTACACTTGACAGCAATTTCAGATAATGACAAATATAATGCACAACATCACTGCAGCAGCTGATGTGCCCCGGAGCCAAACCTTAAATTACTATGTTTATTTATTTATTTATTTATCCGACTCCATGTGATTTGTTTTGATTGATTGTCTCGATTGTAGAAAGTCTTGCTTGTCGTGCATTACATTAAAACATTACAAACAAATTATCTGACTTTATGTTTTCCCATAACTCTCACAATTAATTAATAATGGTCTTGTTTCATTATTATTTTTAATATTAATAATAATAAAAATTATTATTATTATTCTTATTGCTATAATGATAGGGTGGCTGCAGAGCTGAAGATGCAGGAGGCACATCAGGACCTTCCTGTAAACGAATGACTTGTCGTGACATTTATTTCACGGAGAGAAACTGGCTGCACAGGAGGCCTATAAAGTAGGGACTGAAATGTAAGACATCAGTGCTGCTCGTGGATCAGTTCCTACACCTTCTCTTTTCTCGAGTCTGAACATTTCCCTCCTTCTGCTGATTGACCCGTTTACCGCCTGGATTATTGTTTTTCCCTGAATTAATATGATTCCTTCACGAGAGAAGAGCAAAAAAAATCCCCGGAATTTCCATTGTGCGAATTTCCACTGAGTCTTGCTCATTGGAAATAAAATGGCACCAAATCTTGATGTAGTTGCGACCAGTGTTGGGGTAGTTACTCTAAAAAAGTAATTTATTACTTGTTACTTTTTAAAAAAAGTAATCCCTTACTTAGTTACTCACTGCTGAAAGTAAATAGTTACACTACATTACTTTCGGACTACTCAGCATCATCAGCTGAAATTCACCATAAGTTAATTAATTTACCACATCATGTTAAAACCTGGCATATGCCCATATCAGCACAAATCTTTATTCTAGTACGGAGATCATGCGCAAGGTATCTCTGTCATGCGCTTTAATACTGCAAAGCCAACAGCAAAGTTGTAAAAATCTGCCCAAACAGCACTTCACGGAAAAGTGAGTCAAGTACAAGGCTACAGTACCGGCATAAACACGCATGAAAAAAGACATTTGATTTGTTTTACTGTCCTCTGTCTCAATCGCCGATAAACTCAAAAGGAAGAAGAAAAAGTTTCTCTTGATAGTTGAAGAATTTAAAGTAATGCAAGTAACTAGATAATTTAGTCGTTCGTAACTGTAATCCAATTGCTTCAATTATCATAGTAATATGTTACATTACTGTGTTACTGATAAATGTAATCTGATTACACTGGTAGTGACTGTCTCAATCAAGGGACGACAGAATAACTTAATCACCATAACACTGCATTAGAAGTAGGCTGTGTGTTGAACTGCCAGTGGATTATTCTAATAATGTGACAACTTGTTAATTAAGGAAAATGGTTGAAAACAGGTGAAGACCCATCACTGGTTTAAAGGGATGTTCAGTGGCCTCCTCTGATTACAGCACAACAGCTGCATCAGCTCCATAGTGGTCCAGAAGAGCTATTTGGCGACTTCCCCATTTTTTAATTGTGGTTTGGAGTTGCCATGTGACTGCATTCATATTTGCTGAGTTATGTTTCACAAAGATTATTTGAAAATAACAGCTTGTATTTTCTTCTTAAAGCAGCAGAACAAAAATGCTAATGGAACAGAAACTAGTATAATAGTGCAAATATGTGGAGCGTTTAGACTTGTGGCTTCCATTTGAATCTCATTTGCCTTAAAAGCAGCACATAATTGGCTACCGTAAGGCCTGCCCTTTTAATTCTAACAATGTGATGAATTTTCTGAATAGGGCATCTTACCACAAAGGGTTAAGCGCCTATTCAACAGTCAACCATTATCTCCCAAAACCATAAAACTACTCACGTGTGGTTGAGAGCACTCTCAATCAAAAAGAACATTCTGGTATTATTATTAACTGATAATAACAAATGATCAAGTCACCCTGGCCTTAGTGATTAATTATCTGACCTTAGTGTGAACTAATCACATCAAGTCACAGTGACTTGATCATTTGTAAATGGCGAACAACAGGAATTAATGACACCTCCTTCACTAATTAATGCTTAAATCATCATTGTCCAGCATTGCTTAAATATACACTTTGTTCCCTTATTGTAAAGCACAACCACATATTTCACCGATAAAATTGGTGTCAGGCAACATCTAGTCTTACCTAATCGTTCTGCAGGACTGCATCTTTGGATGTGCTTCATTTTATTATTCTGAGTCAAAGCCAAAGGTCTGAAATTAATTATATACCTCAACAGCTTTTTTTTGATGTGTGAAACGTCACAAGCAGCTTTACATGTGTATTTGCTGTGGTTCACGTTTCACACAACAAAACCTCTATTAACCTTTACATCCACTGATTATTCTAAAATAATAACGTATGAAAGTAACTCCAAAGAAAGACTAGGCTTTCATTTTGGTATTTCTTTATTTTTTGCAAAATATTTCAGGAACCAGACGATGGCACAAATGTTTTGCCGAAATATAGAAACACCAAAATGAAAGTCTTGTCTTTCCTCGGAGAAACTTCTGCTGTCTACTGCTAGTAGTCAAGAAGAATCAAATGGGAAAAGAGGCTGGTCCTCCTCCGGTACAGCTTGGCTCTTTGGACCCCATTATGTGGTTCTGAAGCTGCCCAGACCGGCACCATCAGGGACCGGTGCTGTGGGTGCGCCTGGAGTTACTGGTCACCAGCATTCAAATCTCCAAAATCCACAGTCATGAAACTGACTCACTTTCTATAGCAGGCCAACACTTACACACACCCACGGCTGACAGCTGTTTCCCCCTTTAGTTATATAACTGTTTGCTGAACAGTGATAAAGTTTGCTATTTTTGCATGATCCTTTCTCTCAGTGAAACTCCGCTGGGGCCTGCAGTGAGTCTGCTCTGACTCTGCCAGTGGCCAGTGGAGGCACAAGCTGACAAAAAATGGCCGAAATGGGAGGGCTGTCCGTCAGAAGGCTCCTCGTATTTGATTATGTAGCAGCAGCGCCCCCTCTGGTCAGAGGCTGACCCACGCTCTGCCGGTGCAAAGCTGCTCCGTGTGTCGCGCAGGAGAGCAGAAAGCCGCCCGCGTGACGCCAGAATTTGCAGAGGAGGCTGCAGAAATGAGTGCAAAACACACCAACACACACTTGGCAGTTCAAAACTGCGAAAAAGAAAAAAAAAAGAGCCGGGTAAATAAAAGATAGAAAACATACAGCCTGAGAAACAGAGGGATGTAAAGAAGTGATAATAATCCACACAGCCTCCAAAAAACTAACATTCCCCAAAATCGCAGGCTGACTTCATCGACTGCGCAATGTGAGTGAAGGAAGGGGGTGGCGCAGGGTGCGTAGCCATCGATACGAGCACTTACCCCAGACACAGGGCCACATGTGCCGTTAGATTTGAGGCAGTAATAATTACGGAGGGCGGTCTGAGAGGAGGTTAAGCGGGCTCTCGGACTGAATGGGCTCTGCCAGCCTTTTCCAGCTCTATAAGTGGCAGGTAAGTAGGAGGCAGGGCGGATCAGCGCTTGTACATTAAGTGATGTGCAGCAGATCAAATGAAGTTCAATCTCATAGAATTACAATTTGAATGGCTATATGTGTGCTTTTGGAGTCTATAAATGTGAATTTATGTGTTTCAGTGGAGTGAACTGCATATTGCATCTTCTACTACATGTAAATCACGTCACTTTAGGAGTTTTCAGTAACATATCCTCAGACATGGATGGATACACACACACACACACACGCACATGCACACACGCATACGCAAACACACACACACGCACACGCACGCACACACACACACACACACATACACAAACACATGCACACACACACGCACATGCACACACGCATACGCAAACACACACGCACACGCACGCACACACACACACACACACATACACAAACACATGCACACACACATGCACACACACGCATGCATGCACGCACACATGCACAGATACACAAACCCACGCACAAACACACACGCGCGCGCACACAATTTGCCTTTGCAGTTGTGAGGACACATGAAAATGCCCTCACTTTGTAGCAAGTTCAAGAACACACACACACACACAGAAATGTGTGAATATGACAGATTTGTGTGTTGCTGAAGCAGCGATAACACACGCTAGGTTATATATAAAAAAAACTGTTAGCACTTACCGTTCAGCCCTACTTTGTTAAATTAAATCAATACCAGCGAAGCCACAGGAGGTGAGGGCGTAATTGCTGTTCCGCAGAACAGTACGATAATTATTTTTTAATACACTCTCAGGAAGTTCTCTCAGCGCACACATTCTCCCTCTCCGATCAGCAAATCTAAATAAAGCCTCGACAGAAGCACTCTGAGGCGCACCAGACAGCTCCGACAGAAGCAGTTTCACTGGCTGCATTAATGTTTCAAATACAGGCAGAAAAGTTCCTCACAATACTGTAATACCACAGCACCATCAGCGCCCGTGAACGACCCGCAATCGGCTCATCTACAGTAAGTAACCGTTTTATTTATACACAACGATAGGTGATTTTATGCCAATCATTTTCATTGTCGTCTCTGTGCCACCCGAGGAACAGGAAGAGGACGGAGGCAGCCCCGACTGGAGGCCAACGTGGCCTCTGAGGTTCACTGTCAGGGAGGTGTGTGAGTAATAACTGCAGATCTATTCCAGGCCTGGCTGGTGTGAGGACGGAGGCTCCCTGTAGACCTGGGGACCAGAGTTCTCACCCTCCCCCTTCCGCTCGCGACATGCCCAGGCCGGCCCTGTACGGAAACGGCTCCTCCCTCGAGAGCACCCCGAGCGGCACATTAAAAGAGGCGTTCGCCGAGTTACCGACTTACGCCCTCACCCTGCCCTCTCAGTCCATGTGTGTGTGAGGACTCGCTTGTCACTACAGCATCGTTTCAAGCACATACTGTATGTACACACTGACACACACACACACACACACACACACACACAGACACGCACTCAAAACCACATCGGGGGACTGGAGTCCAATCAGCCGTATAACATATTTGTAATCAACAGGTGTCAGAGCTGCTTTAAATAGACAAAACAGAGATATGGCTCCTGGAGACCCATGGCCGTCCCAGGGGGCAGGGAATGACCTTCATCGAAACAGGGCAGCTTCACAACAGGACTGACGGATTTAGCAAGAACACAGTCCCAATCCTGGAGACCAATGAAGGCTTGGGAGGTGTTCCATATAAACTAGCTATGAGGAACAGGCTGGTACAGATGATTGAAAAGAACGCAGAACACAGTCCCAATAAGGAAGACCGATACTAAGGCTCGGGAGTTCGTTCCTAATAATAAGACTGAAAAAAAAAACACCATCTTCCCTATTATTAAATACAAATAACACCTGGAACAAGATTACAGTTTGAAACTAGGAGACGCAAACTGACTCGACAGCTTTAGAAGGACAAAGCATTAAAATTCAGCAACCCTGCTGGACTGAGAGGAACCTCATATACTCCACACACAAGGACTGGGGCACTAAATGAGCCACACCTGGCACGGGGGACGCAGGCAAGACAATAAATCAATGTCAGGAGACAAAACCACAAAACACTGGCAGGGTGCTGGAAAGGGGGCGGAGACAATTATAGAGGCACGAGGGTAGTGACAGTTGTTAGTTTGGCCGAATACTTTTAGCCCCTAAAACAGGGTGGATTGTGTATACAAATGGTTGTAATTCCAACTCAATGCATGTTATGTATTTGAAAAAAAATGCCCTAAAATTGAACCTGAAAGTCGACCCTTCAGGCACATCTTGATTGATTCATCTCCAAACCATCATGGTGACGCACAGAGCCAAAGTGATAATAGTGTCTCTGCCCAAATGCATACAGACCTAACATTGTAAACAGAGCATATGCACATGCATGTAAACATGATCAGTCACATTTTCACGTTCTGGAGAAATGATGAATAAAAATTCAAAACCATCTTAGAAACAAAGCACTGAAAAAGTATGTAAAAATATCAAATATATAAAATATTATCATAATATATAAAATATGCAAAAATGCAAAATTTGGACTCATTGTTTTTCCATTGTGGTCTTCATATACAACTTGTCCAGGCCCGTACACATGCCTGCACACACACCTGTACACACACCATCAGAAATCCACACATTCAATCAATCAAAGGCACACGCTGAAAAAACACACACACGCAGACACACTGATGCACGTGCAGCCATCCTCTCACACACACAGGCGCAGAAACACACTCTATCATTACCCGCCCTCCTCCGCACAAGAGGATGCTTGACTGATGACTACTATTAGAATAATTGTTTAAATGTTAGCTGTGTTGTGCTTAAATAACGGGCTTTAGCTTCTTCCACTAGGAATCAACAGCATCTCTGTCCATTTTCAGAAATCTGAACACACTTGTGCACCAACACACACACACACACTAGCACACAGATGCACACACACACTCGCACACAGATGCACACACACACACACACACACACACACACACACAGATGCACACACACACACACATACACTCAGACACACACAGTCTTCTTCCCTTGTCTCCAAACCCTAACATACACACTCAAACTCAAATATACGCACACACACACACACACACACACAAAAGGGTGTGCGCAGTGAACAGAAGGAACACTGATGTGCGACTCTGCGCACGCACATTGCGGCAGACATTCTCCCCGTCTTTAATCGGCAAATGAGCGCTCAACACTGTGGCCGTGAAAAGAGATCTAACCTGCGTTTAAGTACGTCTTACGACACAATTTACACGCTGCATTATGGGATCTCTTTCTTACACGTAACGCTGTTTTTAAAGTGACATCACATCGCTTCAGCGCTGCCCAACCTTGTTCTCGGAAGTCTACCTTCCTGCAAGTTTGCGCTCAAACCCTAAAAGGTCACCTCCAGCTCATGTAATTAGCGGCTCAGTCTGGAGGTGCTGCATGAGGTGTGCTGCGCTCGGTTCTGTGCGACAGCCATCAGGACACAAGACCTGCAGTGGCAGGGATGAGATGCCTCTACAGTTGAATGGATTGTTTCATAAGCACATTTACATGCCCTCATTTGTTGTATGAGACTGGATACTAACTGCAGCAATTCAAGTTACAGGCAAGAAAACTCTTGATGTGCAGATGCCCAGTAATGGTACTCTGCCCCTAATATTCAAATATGTGTCTGGGTAATTGCCCAAACCCGATGGGGCGGCGTGGGTATACAGTTTAGCACTGTCTGTGTCTGTGTCTGTGTCTGTGTGTGTGTGTGTGTGTGCGTGCTTGTGTGTGTGTGTGTGTGTGTGTGTGTTTGCATTTTGAGGTCCAAAGGTCAAAGGTCAAGGTCAACAAGAGGCGTGGGTTAGCATCTCTATAGAGTGCGCATCATCTAATTTTTGAAAATGTTTTAAACAACCAAATCAGCTTGAGAAGATCAGATATATACGCTGTTGGTGGTGCGTCGTGTTTGTTGGGATCGGGGTGGCTGGCCATGTCCCCTGCACACCGGAGGTTAAGATTACAATGACAATTGATAACTTTTGTACCAATGTGCATAATATTTATTATAAATATGGTTTTTAACATTGCTGAGTGTTGCACCAGTACTGGTGTCAACATTCTGGCTTGAATGGCCAATATGATAGTTATCGGTATAACAACAATGATAAATCATGCAGTAGGTTGACATAAGATTCGGAGACCCTACCTGCTCTATCCGTAACAGATGCTGTAGTTTCTCCAGCTTAGCTAAAGTTGACCAGCACTTGGGCCTGCGGGCTCGCAGGCGACCAAATTCTGTTGGCACTGCATCATCTTTCAAAATATTCCAATATTTACAGGGCAATTCGATTCCATCTTTTGCATAAAAATGCTCCTTAAGTCGACTGAGAAAACAGTGCACAGAATATAATCGGTGACTGTTGGTAGGTACAAGCTTCCCGTTTTGTTGGAGCAACTAACGGCCGCACACAGCGGTATTATGGCAGATTTTGTCGCTCGAGTTCTAATAATGAAGGGTATTATCAAACCTTGATATTTCTGTGCAAAATTAAGCTGCAGCGTGGCTCATGATCAAGACTAATTTGTGTACACATTAAATATAGATCAGCTTATTTCTTGGCGTTAATTTACATCATAACATCTGGGACATTGCTGTGTTTGATTGGTTAAAATATATGGAATGGTGGCATTTATGAACTTGTTGTCATGAGATGTATTTCAGGGGTTTTATGTTCGATTACTCGGTGCATAAAAATAGCAAAAATTCGAAAACATATTATGGAAAGGGGAAAACACGTTCTTTCATTTGCTAAGAGCTGAAACAAATGTTTTCCGTGCCTTTAAGTTCATACTGTGGCCACAACCAAAGACTTTATTGCCAAACCTCCCATTCAGCAGACATCATGGAAGCGCCCCTGAGCAGTAATTTCTGGAAAACACAACCAGGCTCCTTTCTAAATGAATGGAGGAAGAGCCATAACTTCACTCTCACAGGTCACGAAGACACAGAAACTGCGTGCACAGAATCACCAGTCAAGTCTGATAAAAACCGCTGAAAACGTTTGGTGACATTTTCCAATAATAAGGTTTAAAATGAATTTTCCCCCACTGGCTCTACTTCTACAGGCATACGCCACCCTGACACTCACACAATTTTTGTCCCTGCAATGCTGCGTGGCAAGGCGTGCCATTTCGGTGGTACACAGCGGAGCAAAGCTTGTGTCCTGTTCGTGCACTGTACACGCATAAGTCACGCACTGTCTATGCAATGTGCAGCCAAAAATGCACGAACACTTCGTGAGATGTTCCTGCCCTGCGCGAATGGTTCCTGACGTGCGCGAACTATGCGTGAGCTGGGCGTGCCATGATCACGTGAACAAATCATGACAACGCCCAAACACGGCACGCATTGACACACACCGTCGGCAGTGTTTGTGCCGAGTTCGCGTAGTGCTCACGCATGGTTCACGCAAGTGGCATGCACATAGCACAAACGTCGAGAGCCAAAATTTTGAACATTTCAAAATTCTCTCTGCGACATGGCACACGCACCCGCACCCTTCATACACTCCTTAGGCTTGTTCTTAAAGACTTTAATCATTTCCACGATGCATTGCGTGTGCATTGAGGGAACAAAAATCATGCGAGTGTCCGGGTGGCAATACGTGGGGTTTCACAGCACCAACTCCGTTTACTGTGATGTAAAGCTCATCAGTTCAGCTGAAACCGTTGGGGCTGAAACTGCCGCGGATCTGAACTGTTTGTTTGCATCAATCCCGCAATACAATTAGCTTGCCATGTTGCCCACTTGAGCTGTATAAAGAAGTTGATTGGCTTCTGAGTGAAAGGGGCAGGATATATGTCATACAGCTACCATATCTGGCATAAGACTTTGCTATTAAAAATGCTTTAAGCAGTTTGTCTCCTCTCTAGACCATCACTGCTACAACCCGCTACAGCAGTGCAGTACTGCAGAATCCAACTCGAGACCTTGGAGGTACAAACCCATGGCTTTGCTCTGGAGTTAGCAGTTGTGAAATTACGTGCTCAGTGTCACTCTGGGTACAAGCATCTGCTAAATGCTGGATAGGTCATGAAACGCAATATTTCCCATTGCAGTTTTTACCATCCTAACTTTAACCCTGATATTGAGCAGTCCTGTTCGTCTGCTCCTGACATGTACATCAGCCGAGGGTTGGCAGGGTAAGACCGTTGAGAACCGGCAGTTTTTTTTCGCCGGGTTCCTCGTGGCTCAGTGTGGGCGTGGTGCTATTCCATCTGCCGCGGAACTGGAGCAGATGACCCTGATGAACACAGAAACGTGGCCACCTGGGGTCACCGTACTGAGGGAAACAGGTGAGGCGATGATCTGCTCGGGGAGAACAGGCTATGGACAGGATGAGTACGGTACAGGAGAATAAGAGAAGGGTCACATGACGGGGGGGGTGAGGCTCCAGGCAGACTGTGTGCCCATTTGATTTGTTTTAGACAATGTTTACTCATTGAGAAATTATTCCTGGAATCATAAGTTCTCATTAATTGAGTGAATCAGTGTCTTGGGTGAGCAGTTACCAGGTGTACAGCAGGTCCCCGAATCCTTTTGTGTATTTAGCGCTTTCCAATCAGAGGATTCTGCACCACCCAGCAACCACTGAAGAAGAACCTGATCACATGATGTGCAGCCTCTCACAGCCTTTTAAGAATCAATTGTGTAGAGAACCCACCCCTATAACATTAAAATAAAATTTAATTAAATGATTCACTGCCATATTTAAGATGTGCGGGACTCACCCAAGAGGAGATAAACTCCTTTCATCCAGCAACTGTTAGCAGGCAGGATTAACGTCCATAAGAGGTATAACGGTCTTGCACAGGGTTATAAATCCTTAAAAGTCCATAGAGTGATGGGTTGACTATGACTATGAAATGGCTGACAGCATATTTACAAGCACCTGTACATTTATGACAAAGGGAATCCCTGCCCATTAATTAATCTCTAACTCGTTAGGAAAATGGCCATATTTTCTGGTCCGATATAGTCTGTTTAGTTCTTTCTTCTGGATGACGTGTACAGGTCACATGACCCTTCATGATGCTAGCTGCTTCCTGAGCCGATCTCAAACAGCCTGACGGCCGCAGCAGGGGTTTAAGAGCGAAGGTTCGTCACAGGACTTCATGCTTACAGGCGGTGACGGAATCACTGGCCATGAAGCTTTATCAGAGCAAATCCACCCCCCCCCCCCCCCCAAACCATCCAACCCACTCTCTCCCTGCACCCACCGCGACTCGGACCGCCCCCTCAAATCCCGTCAGAATCGGACATTGTGGCTTCTGTCCGCAGGGTCAGTGTGGAGTGAATCCAGGAAACCCTAATTAGAGAAAGAAAGGAAGATTTTTGCCAGATTATATAAAACAGCCTTGCAGAGCATTTCAGTTTGAACTGTTTTGCACATTTTCCGTGGCCCCACTTTCCCTGTGGGTTCTCTTAGCTTGGCATATGCCAATAATTTAGTAAAGCCATGTGCACTCGCAATATGCTATTAACTGGATTGTGCCATTATCAGTATCTCTCTCTCTCTCTCTCTCTCTCTCTCTGTCGTTCTTTCTGGGAGAAAGGCTGTCAAGCCTGGCAGCTAGCTGCTGTTTTTCTTCTTTTTTTTCGGTTCAGGGGCTGTCGGGATGCAAACAGTGACATGCTAAAGAGCTTAGGCTCACTAAAAATAGAAGAAGCTTTGCTTGTGGAATACACACATTTTTCCCCTGACAAGCTGAAGGATTAGTGGCTCCTGCAGGATTTTCAGCCCAAAACTCCAATCTGAGCGATCAGGCCGCAGACCAGCTGGAGCTCTCTTACTGCGGCAAGTGCAAACATTTTCCAGACAGCTCTCAGTTCAGTAAGCTTAAACTTCTCTAGAGCTCTCGCGCTGCAGCATAACTCTTCTCCATTTCTCTAACAGTAGGTCAAACTCTTCTAGAGCTATCTTCATATCGTTCGAACACTTCTAGAGTTATCTTCATATCGTTCAAACTCTTCTACAGCTATCAGCATGCAGTTTTAAATCTCTTTGGGCTCTTTTTAGGCAGCTTAAATCTTCTCAATTTCCCTAATGGCAGCTCAAACTCTTCTTGAGCATTCTTTTCAAGAGCTCTCTCTGCAGCGTAATCCTTCTTGAGTTCTGTTTGTGGCTTAACTCTAGATTTCTCCACTACCAGCTCATACTCCTCTCATTATTTTACTGCAGTACAAACTCCTCTGGAAGTGTCTTTTTGGCTTCAGAAATCTTCCAAATTTCTATAACAGCAGCTCAGAATCCTCTAGCTCTGTCTTAATGCAGTTAAACAACACAGTTCTGAAAGTGCAGTGAGCACAAATTTTTCAAGATGCACTGGAGTGATAGAGGTTGAGGATTTCTGTCACAATCAGGTACACACAGGCATATTCACGGACACCTTTCAACACAAGCACACACTCCCATGTACACAAAAATACATTCTTTCATTGACAATCACACACACTCCAACCATAAGACATTGCAACAAAAAAAAAGACAATGCAAAACTGTCCAACAAACCCCCCATCCGGACAGTAAGCACACAAACACACAAACACACAGGGCAGAAGCTAAACGCTCAGGCTAAAGGCATCAGACTCCTGCTCTGCTGCAGATTGCAGGCAGCGGTGTTCCCGGCTCCGCTAAGCCCTGCACATCAGGAGAGCGACACATCGCTTCCATTTCCACACTAACAGACAGGCAGCTGAACTCGCCCACGCTCATCCCGACATACGCACTGCGGGGAGCCCCCGACACTGATGGATCCTTCTGGAAGCTTCTCTCCCCAGCTCACCCCTCTTCTCTGAAAATGAAGCGGACGCAAAGCAGCGATGTTCTCCATTGCTCACAGTCTCCAATGCTTATGTAAGCCTGCAGACTCACAGGCGCCCCAACTTAAAGTGGCCCCAAACTTTAGGGGGCCCAAAGCTCACACAGCCCCAGACTTTAATACTTTGTCTCAACCTCCCGTTGGGAGCACAGTGAACCTCAGAGACTGTATTAGCTTCCTCTGATTGTCTCCAGCACAATTTTGCCCAGAGAGCCAGTTTAGTCCTGGCTGTAAATGTGAGAATTAATCATAAAGTTGCTCATTCAGGCGAAACCCAACCATGAGAGCCTTATACTCCGCTGTAGCACAAAGGGGAAAAGACAGGCGCCCACTCAAGTATCCCCCCCTCGTTCATTTATTCAGAAAACAGTCACCAAGGAAACTTATTATTTCAACAATAATTTAGCCAATGAACTCTGCATGATTCACTCCAAACAGAAGTATGGGACTGCTTCAACTTCAACAGACGCTCAACATTTGGTGAGAAAAGAATGGAAAATACTGAGCAGGAATGAGGATTTCATTCTTTTCCCTAAGAAGTTCAAATGAGTATTTCAGACAAAAAATCAGTATCACGAATATGAAGATCACTGAAGACAAAGACAAAAATAACAGAAATGCCAGCGCCGAATCAACCACGGCTGCGAGTATTAAGAGTTCTCCGCACACCACAGCCAAACACTGTGTGCGGCCTTGGACTTCAGTGGGGGCTACGGCTAGCACTAGCATTTACATCTGGATCTCCAGTCCAAATCCAGTCCTCATTTCCTCTCCCTCCAGAAAACTTGTGAACTATTACTGACACTGATTGGCCAGATACCGATAACACCTGACTCCCAAGTAAGAGGAGGGTGGAGAACCAGCAGTTCTGTGCCTGCAAAGACTGTGATTTGCGGTGCCCTGGAAAACAACAACAGTGAGATACTTGACCCTGGGCTTCAAATAGCCGCTACGGTTACTTGGCTATAGAGCTTTATGGGGCAGAAGAATTTGACACACCTGTCTGCTGGCACCTGTATGTGGATAAAAACTGTCCCTCATTGAACATTCCATTGGTGGAACACCGCGCAACGCCATGTTTGAAGCCCTGTAATTCCTGCTCAAACAGGGGTTTATTAATCATTCTGCCGCTGAGCAGCTAGTGTCAATTTGACGCACGTAATACCGGCTGGGCTAACGTTGAGTTTTTTTTTTTTTTTTAAGGTAAGACTGCAGCCGTGCAGTCGGTGCTCATTCAACACCTGTGATAGGCTAACGCGGGATTTATTGTCTGCACTGCCACCACACGATACTATAGCGATTTGTGATGCATAAAACAAAGAAAAACAAACAAATCAATACAACAACGACATTACACTTTTACATTCAGTTGGCAGCCTTCCTACTTCCAGCTAACTTGAGCCCGATGCCCCAGAGAGATCTCACCATGTCATCTCCAAAGTATTTTATTTTATTTTATTTTTGACTTGAATCATTGCTGACAAGTTAGCACTTCCACTGGCACTGGAAAAAAAAAATAGCTAAAAATAGATAAATGACAAACAGCATTTTTACAGAACATTTATTTGCGAAAGCGACGTGCTCGAGTGGCTGCGCTGTGTGTTTGCAGTAGCTTAGCGCACATCTGACGGCCCATTTGTCCAACGAGGCCGTTTGACACACATCGGCAAACTCAAGCGTGAAGCACAGTCCGCCCTCCGCCCGCCATTCCAATCCTGGGGGAGAAGTCTGCAATTTGCAGTAAACGACTTTGTGTAAACAAAAACCCACACATATTCTTTATTAAAAAATGGGGGGGGGGGGGGGGTCCGTACGGTCACGACGAAGTAGCTGGAGCTGAGAATAGCGCACTTAGACCGCGAATAATCCCCGCCGCCTCCAACACCACAGTATCTGTTTTCAGGAGCATTCACAGGCCTCCACCCCTGCATCATATCAGAGGCTGCAGTCTTTAAACACTAGAGGTGTTCTGCAAAATAAGCTGCTCCAGCCCCTGGGAAGCCTTTGTAATTTCTCACGCAGCAAATCAGAATCTGTTGTGCATTTAAACATTCTCCTTCTCTGTCAAAAATGCAGTCTGTTCAGGGTTTTTATGACATTTCCTCCATAGACAGCTGATCAACCATAAGCGCCAAGCGCCATCAGTCTCCATGCTGGAACTCAAGGTGTTACATGAGCAAGGATTGCAGACTGCCCCCCCCCCCCCTCCCCCTTGACTGCAGAGGGATTAATCAGCCATTTACACTCTGTGGTAGTTGGTTTGGGATGACCCTCAATATGGTGGACCCTCCACGCGACCTCACAAAGAGAGGGGGAGTGGATAGGGACCGGTTTGGAATTGGCCCGTAATCTTACTTCAATGTGCTATTCTGATGAACTTCCGCATGGGCAATGAAGGAAATCTGACCTTCTACCACTGCATTAGCTATGATATATCAGCTGATTGGAGCTAGCAGGATGACTATAACATTACTTGTTATCTTAGATAGCAAATTAGGTAGATATGAGAGCATAATTTCCAGTTCAATGTAAGCTCGCTAATATATGGGGAGCGGTCAAGTTGTCAATCTTGGGTGCGTTTCCCAAAAGCATATTTGCTAACCAAGTTAGCAACTTACATCGTTTATCCATTCACAGTCAATGGTCCCAACTATGTCAGTTAGCATCTGTGATTTTGGGAAACGCACCACTTTACAATCAATAGTCAGTAGTGATTAGTGTCATGAGAAGAGCTGATTAGCTACATGAAGTTTGACCTTGTAAGAAGTTTTAGAATGCTAGTTGGCCCAATGGCAAGCTGGCTAAATTAGCTGGCTAATAACAAACAGTAACTCAGCCTTCTCCCCATAATGACTATATGCATTTAATACTTTTATGTCAGTAGAGTCCATAGGAAAAGAGTTCACGTAAGTTAGCCGGCTAGCTGGTCAAGTAACATTAACAAAAAACCATGTAACAGACACAAGCTATTTTCATGCCAGTCACAGTGAGATGCAATTTTTTTCCAAGGCCGCATTTCCTACATTTCGCATGCGCATGCCGAAGTTCATTAGAATGGCAGCAACAGTATCTTTGATAGCACATTGGAGTAAGTTCGCATCTGGCATAAAAATAGCCGCAGCCTATTTTTATTTTGACTCTGTACTCCAGCTCGTCAAGTTTGAAAGGGTTCTGTGGGGATGAATGTGAAGTGCAGACTGTCAGCTTTATTTAGAGGTCGTTTCCAACCATGCCAGATGAATCATCCGGAAATGACACAGCTCATGAATGACGGCTAAAGGCTGTTCCTGTGTCCTTAAATGAAACCTTTGACTGGGATCAAATCTGTGACAAAAGTCTCAATTGTTTATCAAACCCATTAGCAAATTTAGTTTGAGTAATTGGCAGAAACAACCCTGATGAAAATATCCTGTAATGATTTTTAGTATTACTACAGTATGAATGGCATAACTATAGTATTTTGTAGTTTGCACAGTATCACTAGAGTAGTACTATATTCATATAATTGTAACTAAAGTATGACCACAGCCAACAGTACCATATTACTGTGGTCCACACAACTGTATAGCTGTAGTTTGAATAACCATAGTATTACTATCGTAATACTACACAGTGGTCACAAAAATACCATCCACTTACAATTGGATAACTATAGCTTGGAACTGTGGTAATTTTTCATGAGGGAAGAACTTGCATACTCGCCTGCCCACTCTGCTGTAGAATAATCATTTCTAAGATTTAGTCAAATATCCTTTGAATGAAATGACTGCTTGAAGTCTGTGACACAGACATCATCAGACACTGGGTATCTTCCGCGGTGATGCACTGCCAGGCCTGTACTGCAGCCGTCCTCCCTCATCAGCACGCCTGTTCAGCTGGATTTCAATGCAGTGATCGATTCAGCCATCAGAAACAACATTCAAAAAAAAAAGTCACCGTCCAATATAGTGCTGAGTGTATCTTAGGGCTCAGTCCCGTACAGCCGCCTTCTGGATGGGGGGGGGAGGTATGAAGATCGGACTGGATTTTATGAAGGATTTATCTCTTATTTTTCTGATACCAAACACAGAGAGCCTTGAGCTCAAGTGCTATTTTTATTGAGAGCGGGCGCTCAGATCGGGGTGGGGGGTACTGGGCAGGAGTGATGGTGGGGGGTGGGGGGTGGGGGGGTCTGTATATGCTGGTTATTGTGTTGCGGGGGGGGGGTTAAGCAATTCAAAACCACTCAAATAACATAACCCCCAACCCAATCCCGGAAGCAGCATCTTATCGACAGCTTGCCCCCCCCATTGTCCCCTGGGTTACCCAAAGAGGCTTCAGATGGCCGGTGTAATTAATAATAAAAAGAAACTGGCATATCACTTAGATCCTAATTAGCAGGAGTTTAAAGAAGATTATTCAGCACCTGAGCCGGCTAATCCCGCCCCCACCCCCCCTTTCAGCAAACATCGGTGACGGGCTGCCGGCGACCGTGTGGGGACAGGAGAAACAAACAAAACAGGGACATCCTCCTCTGTCCCCGTCCCACCTTTTCCCAGAGTTCAGTGGGGCCCGTGTGGAGGAAGACTGAGAGACTGAGGGAAGTTGTTTGGGGAAAGAGAAAGAGAGAAACAAAGGCTGAGTGTCTGAGATGGTGTGAGGGGGACAGAGAGAGGGAAGGAAACAGGAGAGAGATGAGAATATGGGCAAAGAGAGAGAAAGATGGATTAAAAAGGAGAGAGATGTGGAGAGGGAGAGGGATGAGGAGAGAGATGAGGAGAGAGGGAGAGAAAGAGAGGAGGATGTTTGAAAAGATGGAGAGGGATGGAGAAGAGAGGAGGAATGGCGAGATAAAAGGAGGATGGGAGAGCTGGCGAGGGAGTCAGACACACAGATGATGCGCAGTGAGATGAGTGGTGGGTGGACACGCGTTATGGTCTCTAAGCACCTGTTCCCACGGCGACGCAAAGGCGATAGTGATGAACCTGGCCTATTTTCGGCCAATCGAGAAAATAGAAGGATCAGCGCAAAGACTAGAGAGAGGATCTACAAAGAGCATCCGGGCAAAATGAGTGGCCAGTGGGGTCCCACAGCATGTGTAACATGCGGAAGAGCGCACTACCTCATGCACTACCTAGTGCACTACCTAGTGCACTCAGCTCCCTCCTTTGTGAAGTATCCTGTGTGCCTCGCACTGGTTACTGCAGTACAGTGTCCCCCTCAGCCCTGCACTCAGTGCTCTAAGCCCTTCAGCTGTGATGCGCAGCCAGTGATTAAAATGCTCTCGCCTGCACATTCTGACACTGGAGCGGCTAACTCCTGTTATTTCAGGGCTCCACAGTTCTAGAACACGGACTTAGGATTTTCTTCTTTAAAAGAGTATGCGTTCCCGGGTCAGTGGCTCTGTGCCATGTGAAGTCCTGTCTTGCGTTGGGTCACCAGCTGCCGCAGTACCACAGCTCCTGAGCCGGGTACTTAACTGCAATCGCTTCAGTTAAAATAGCCAGCTGCTGTGAATGGATTTTTCTCTGAAATGTAATCTCTGCAAATATAAACACAGGTGCCGGCGGCCCGGCGTGGATATTCACAGCCAGCTCCTGAGTGTCGTAAAGAAGAACTGTGCAGCATTTTATGTTCATTCATCCAATACCAAACCTGCATATTCAGGGCCAGGGTCAGGGGAGCCTATCCCAGCATGCAGTGGGCAAAATGCATCCAAGGCAGTTTGCCTATACATCTGTAGGGATCACATGCCATCCTCTCACACTTTCTTATTTATGGGGAATTTAGAGTGTCCAGTTAGCCCGGCATGTACATCTTTGGACTGTTAAACCCACATGGGAAAAACACTGGAAAAATTCTCACAGACTTCAAAGCAGATTCAAGATAAGATTCAAAGCAACAACCTTCTGGCTATGAGATGACATATCTAGCAGCTTATACTGCCTGTTGCTAAGGTAACCCATTACCTGTATTAGGCATAATTATAGGCCCACAAACAAGCACATGTACTGCAGATATACAGGCACTCAAACACATGTACTGTATGTACGCACAGGCACGCAAACTGACACCGAGCGGCACGAGAGCACAAAAGCATAAGCCTGTTCCCCAAACCACTGGCGGACTGCTCCAGTGTGCTGTCAATATCACCCAAGCAAAGGATTTCACAAAATACTTGCATTTACAGCAAAGCCAGATAAAGGGGAAGCACTTTGCATTGTGACAGTGAGGAGCTCCTGAGCTTCAGTGATGGAGTGGGCTGCGGGATAGTGAGAGGCCTGGCTCGATTTCGGAACCTTTACAGACAAATATATCAGCTCATATCAGTCACTGCTCGCTGGCACTGGGATTATTCTCACTGCATGATGACTTCTATTACTTCTGTCCAAGTGGACGGTCTTCAGAGATGTCTCATCAGTGCTCAAGTATCGAGACGCTCCAAGACTGTGGCACTGATGTCATTAACCACACCTCCACTGCACCATTATTAGCACAATATGGCCACAGATCCCCCAGCCGTTACAGTTATTTATAGAGCCATGAAGTAGCATCTACCCCCTTTCGGATTTATTCCAATTCTGCACTTTTGTTGCACTTAATTCTTTTACATCAAACCAAATTTTTTATGACAGGACAAGCACACAAAATGCAATTTTGGAATTATCATCTCATGTAATGAGGGAAAAAGCTTCGCAGCACCGACTGGCCCGAGTGAAAAAGCAAAATGTCCCTCTGTGTGACTCAATCAGCCAATTTAATAAATCTGTATCGATTAAATTAGATACATACAGGCTTGATAATCTCTTGGATCTAAACAGTGTTATGGCACCAATTTGTTATTACATTTACAACACAACAGCAACAGCAAGGGATGACAGACACAGTTTTACAAACTTAAACACATTTAATTTTTAACAAAGACAATAACGACTAAACTAATATTCTGACCAAGATTGAGTACAAAAAACAGAAATATTTACAGTTTCCTGGTGATGTGCTGGGTGAGGAAAAAAACTCAAACACAGGTAAAAATCCACAAAAGAAACTTCACAGGTCTTGAACAGAAATGACAGGTCTGGTCACATGTATCCTTCTTCTTGCAATTTCTCCTCCTACTACTGTCTCAATTCTTTTCCTTATATACTCTTTTGCAGACCCCACCCACATTTAGACCTCTTTTTTTTAATTTTCGGGGACTTGCCCCGGCCATGTCTGAAACATGTCCAAACATAACCCCAGTCTGAGCTTAACAAAAAAAAGGTGAATACTGCCATCTAGTGGCCTCTATTCACATTACAACAGCAATTAACTAGAACCTTTCCAGCAGTGTAAATTTGGCTGAAAGACCTCACACAGCACATCATGTAATTATGGGAAAATAAATTAAAAAGTCCGAAATTCTGGAAGACGTGGAAAAAAATTATGCAAAGACATCAGCGCACAAAAGGTTACGTTGCCATTTGTAAGGCTCAGAGAGTCCAGCTAAGCAATCTGTTTTCTTGCCTGTCCGTGTTCTGTCAGCCCTGGATCACACCTCGCCTCGAAGATCCGAAAACACTCAGCATGACTGGCTGGGTTCAGAATTTCCAGAGCTCTGGTTGAAATACTGTACATCTGAAACCACTGATTCATGCTGATCGGATACTTTCAAAAATCACAGAAAACTATCAATTATGATTCATCAAATGTAAGGTTCTCACGATCAGCATCTCCTCTGGGAGCCATCATTACATTTCCTGCTGTCCATGCATAGGAATGAAAAACATTAAATAAGCGCAATTAGGAACATCAATGTTGACATTTTTGAGCCTTGCAAGTCATAAAACAACATAATCTCATTTCATACCAGCAAATTCATGTTTATAGACACTGATTTTCTCTCTGACAAGCTGACCAACAGTTGGAAAACATACAAAGATTTGGCAAGTATTTGAGCCCAAGATAATATTTAGAAATGGGGAAGATTTCTGCATAGTTCACCAGCAACTCGGCTCAGAACTCAGGTCACAATCTATGAACACGCAGCCTAATAAGACCCTGTGTTACAGTACATGCTGCCGCAACTCCATCACCCAAACATAAGAGAGGCAGGACAGGGAACTGGGGAGAATATCTGGCCCTGTAACGTTCCAACAACATTTCTGCAACAGTCAAACTTCTGAAGTTTCCTCCCTCAGCATTCGGGAAGCATTTGGTGGCATTTAAAGCAGCGGAGACAGCTGTAATCACCGCCAGCTGATGTGTGTCATCAGTTCACCTTTTTTTTGCCGGGGAATTATGCTAAAGAGGGAAAACCTGCAGTTGAAACAGTACATTGGTGAGGACTTGTACTTTCACAACCTGCATTTACCACCTCTGGATGGAGAAGCAGGTATTATGACGCCAAAACCAAACTTTCACACACGTGAAACTTGAGTCGCGCTAAAATCACTGAGGAAGTACTTGATTCGCAGTACGCCTCGGCATACAGAGGTTGCTGGATCCATCAAAGGTGAAAAACAAAAGAACAGCTGATAAGGAGGAGTCATCTTGCCCACTCAGATATTTTCAGGGTGGCCCCTTGCGGTCGGCGCCCTTCCCTCGGCCGCAATATAAAACAAACACAAATAACTCAGTGTAAGCAGATGGGTTTTTAATTCCTGCCGCAAGGCACATGAAGGGGCAGTTTATAAAAATATGTCAGGGGTAAACACCAGGCCACTCGGTGATAACTGTAAGTTAATATTGAAAGATTTCAAAATATCTGAGCGCAGTTAAGTTTATCACGATTACAGTACACCGGTTAAAGTGCTCTTACTGTGCCCATCACTGCCACAAACAAAAATGGTTTGCAGGGTCCAGTACCCAAGCGCTGACTGTGAAACCTGCAAATAACACAACCTCAGATGAACCTGTAAGGTTCTGACTCCTCAAGAACACTGACTCAACAGAAAACCTCGCCTTAAATCGTTTGTAGGACACAGAAACAAATTAATTTGATATAAACAAACAAGGCCACTTCACAGGACGGACTCCTGAAAAGTTTTTATATCCTCAACAAACCAGGGCAATAACACTGTCTTACTAACGGTTGACTTGCATTACTGCACATTTTTCGGCGGTCTTAACAGACTGTATGCCGTTTTAAACAAGCATGGTGTCTGTAGTCAAAATCATCTCCATGATGTGTGTAATATACTCGTTTTATAGCACAATTTGCAAACATGGAGTGAATCCTCCCTCAAAGTTTTTTTTTTTTTTTTTTTTTTTAGAGCCGTACAGCTCCCCTGATGTGACGAGATCTTCATGATAGCGGAATGAGAATTAGAAGTGGGTCTCATTTTCAGCTCGGCTGAGTGACATTATGCGTCTCATGAATGTTCCAGAGGATGGCGCTCTCCGTGAGAAAACCTGATCTGATTGGGCCATATTCAGCTACCTCACAGAGCTGAAGGGAAAACCAGGTTTCGTGACTCCATCACGGGACGATGGCAGCGGAGCCATATTCAACTGTCAATCAAGAATGCTGATCAGAGAGATTCTAGACACTGGATAAAATCCAATTTCAGCTGTATAAAGTGGTCAAAAAACCAAAGAGAGAACTTACCAAACAACCACCATCGCCTTCATAACCAACTGCACCTCCCCTCCTGCTGCATTTGAGCCCTTCACCTACATCATATAACTGGGTGAAAAATCTTTTTTTTGCCGGGTAAGAGAGGTTAAAGGTCATTTTCTGTAGTATAATATTAGTCTGAATATAAAAACGCCCACCTTCACCCTTAGAGCGCTGTTATAATTAAATTTACATTTTTTTTACATTTATCTTGTGATCACGTGATGGGTTTTCAACAGCTTTGATTTTGATATCTTACATCAGTCAGCAACAATAGCTGCATTTAGCGCTCTAAGGGCCCGATTTACTAAGTCCTTTAGCACATGCAAATCTTTTTGCCCGTGCAAAAGCAATAACATTGCCACTGATTGGTGCAAGGCAAGTACCCTGGCCAATCATGGGCAATGTTATTGGTTTTGCACGGGCAAAAAGATTTTGCATGTGCTAAAGATCTTCGTAAATCAGGCCCCAAGGGTGAATGAAGCGCTAGTGCTTGGGTGAGCCTGCAGGGGGCGCCGTTAAAGCTGAACACACACTGTGAGGGCGAGACCTGTGCAGGCGTGGAAATCTCATCTGCTTTGAAGCACAAAAAGCCGCTCTTTAACCACGCCGTCCCTCGGGAATGCGCTCAACGCATCTTAAACAATCAGAGGCCGACTCCTACAAGAGCCCAGGATATGCTCTGCACCCACCTCACCTGACAACAAGAAGGCAGGAAGGTCAGACCGTTTTACTTTCCAGTTCAACATAAACAATGACGGTATGCTACCTGTTCACATATTTTCGGTCAATGTAACCAACCATACAGTAGATATTAAAAGTCAACTCAGTTATGGAAATTGAGGATTTTTGAAAGGTAAAGCCTGAAATGACAACATTGCATCAGGAGTTGTTGATATTGTGGTTTGTTTTTTTACTCAAATAATTAGCCAACGTCACCTGTCTTGATTTTTTTTATGGTCGGAAGGTTTCGAGAAAGACGGTCTCCTCGTTTTCCATTTGTTGTTGTTATTTCTGGCCTCCCGTCTTATGAACGTACGATATCCATCAGGGTGCACTGACTTCTTATGCCCACTCTACACCCTGAGTGAATTTCAGACATCTGCAGGCACTTACAAAACCCAAAACCAGTGAAGTTGGCACATTGTGTAAATCGTAAATAAAAACAGAATACAATGATTTGCAAATCCTTTTCAACCTATATTCAATTGTATACACTGCAAAGACAGGTTACTTAATGTTCGAACAGGTAAACTTTGTAATTTTTTGCAAATATTAGGTCATTTGGAATTTGATGCCTGCAATATGTTTCAAAAAAGCTGGCACAAGTGGCAAAAAAGACTGAGAGAGTTGAGGAACGCTCATCAAACACTTATTTGGAACATCCCACAGGTGAACGGGCTAATTGGGAACAGGTGGGTGCCATGATTGGGTATAAAAGCAGCTTCCCTGAAATGCTCAGTCATTCACAAACAAGGATGGGGCGAGGGTCACCACTTAGTGAACAAATGCGTGACCTAAACAACATTCCTCAACGAGCTATTGCAAGAAATTTAGGGATTTCATCATCTACAGTCCGTCATATCGTCAAAAGGTTCAGAGAATCTGGAGAAATCACTGCACGTAAGCGACAAGGCCGAAAACCAACATTGAATGCCCGTGACCATCGATCCCTCAGGCGGTACTGCATCAAAAACCGACATCAGTGTGTAAAGGACATCACCACATGGGCTCAGGAACACTTCAGAAAACCACCGTCAGTAACTACATTTCATCGCTACATCTGCAAGTGCAAGTTAAAACTGTACAATGCAAAGCGAAAGCCATTTATCAACAGCACCCAGAAACACCACCGGCTTCGCAGGGCCCAAGCTAATCTAAGATGGACTGATGCAAAGTGGAAAAGTGTTCTGTGGTCTGACGAGTCAACATTTCAAATTGTTTTTGGAAACTGTGAACGTCGTGTCCTCCGGACCAAAAAGGAAAAGAACCATCCGGACTGTTATAGGCGCCAAGTTCAAAAGCCAGCATCTGTGATGGTATGGGGGTGTATTAGTGCCCAAGGCATGGGCAACTTACACATATGTGAAGGCACCATTAATGCTGAAAGGTACATACAGGTTTTGGAGCAACATATGTTGCCATCTAAGCAACGTCTTTTTCATGGACGCCCCTGCTTATTTCAGCAAGACAATGCCAAGCCACATTCTGCACGTGTTACAACAGCATGGCTCCGTAGTAAAAGAGTGCGGGTACTAGACTGGCCTGCCTGTAGTCCAGACCTGTCTCCCATTGAGAATGTGTGGCGCATTATGAAGCGTCGTTTGGGGTAGGGTGCGCACATCCAAAGTCACTTTTTGCATGTGCCAGACAATGGTGTCAGACAGTTGAAAAAGGTAGGTCTGCACACTGCCAAATGAGCTCCAAAAATAAACTTTATTGAATTAAAACAAGCAACGTTTCGATCACCCTGGATCTTCGTCAGGCATATCAGGCGTTATGCCTGACGACGATCCAGGGTGATCGAAACGTTGCTTGTTTTAATTTAATAAAGTTTATTTTTAGAGCTCATTTGGCAGTGTGCAGACCTACCTTTTTCAATTGCATTATGAAGCGTAAAATACGACAACGGAGACCCCGGACTGTTGAACAACGTAAGCTGTACATCAAGCAAGAATGGCAAAGAGTTCCACCTCAAAAGCTTCAAAAATTGGTCTCCTCAGTTCCCAAACATTTACTGAGTGTCGTTAAAAGGAAAGGCGATGTAACACAGTGGTAAAAAGGCCCCTGTGCCAACTCTTTTGCAATGTGTTGCTGCCTTTAAATTCTAAGATAATGATTATTTGCAACAAAAAAAAAATAAAGTTTAAACATTAAACATCTTGTCTTTGCAGTGTATTCAATTGAATATAAGTTGAAAAGGATTTGCAAATCATTGTGTTCTGTTTTTATCTACGATTTACATAACGTGCCAACTTCACTGGTTTTGGGTTTTGTCAATGTAATTCACATTCATTTCAACAAACGGTTAGAAATAGATGAGCAGGCACAGCTATGCAGAAAAATGATAACGTCAACAGCAAGCGATACCAGAACAATACACCCTCACAGAAGTAAGGTCATACTGTATCCACTCATAAACTGGCAGATTTGGTCGGTGGAGTCGAGTGCCACTCAACCCGCGGGCTCATCACCTCGGCTTCTCCACAGCCAGAGTGTGAAGGTTCTCACGGTTATTCTGCCGTTCATTAATAAATTATGCCACTGTTCGCTCGTGCGGTTTCGCAAAGCCTGGTTTGAAAACCACAGATGTATAGAGATGATGTATTTCGGGAGGCATTAATTATGACACCAAAACACATCAATACGGTAAAAATACAAATGCAGGTCTATAAACTGGGCGAATAGATCTAAGAAGCAGTGTTGCTACTTACTGTGAAGCACAATTTCTGGTCCACATAAACGTGGTTAGAGGCAGCACATTTCTAGCTACCTTAGTTTTTGTCGTTACATCCATTCATCACTAGCAGAGACTGTGTTCCATCCACAACAACCTCCTGATTATGCTTGCAGGCCGACACCCCCCAGTTACCCAACCCCAAATACAGTGAATGTAAACCCAGGATTAATGAGGGTATAAGTGGCCTGACAGCTGCCCTGATTTGACTTTAGTTACAGTGGGGTTCGAGTCACCCACAGGAAATCACAAAGCCAAACGGGTCGTGTCCCTCACCAAATCCCACCATTCCAAAAACAAGCTCCACACCCAACCGCCGACCACCCAATATCGCTCATTGTACACAAAGCCAACCCAACCATCAAACTCTCACCGTACCAAACCAAACCCAACCCAACCCTTAACCTCTCACTGTACGAAACCCAACCCAACCCTCAACCTCTCACTGTACCAAACCCAACCCAACCCAACCGTCCAACTCTCAATGTACTAAACCCAACCCAACCCTCAACCTCTCACTCTATGAAACCCAACCCAACCCAACCCTCCAACTCTCACTGAACCAAACCCAACCCAACCCTCAACCTCTCACTGAACCAAACGCAACCCAACCCTCAACCTCTCACTGTACCAAACCCAACCCAACCCTCAACCTCTCACTGTACCAAACCCAACCCAACCCTCAACCTCTCACTGTACCAAACCCAACCCAACCCTCAACCTCTCACTGTACCAAACCCAACCGAACCCTCAACCTCTCACTGTACCAAACCCAACCCAACCCTCAACCTCTCACTGTACCAAACCTAACCCAACCCTCAAACTCACACTGAACCAAATCCAACCCAACCAAACCACCATAACATCGCTCACTGCAACAATCCCAACCAAGCCCCCAATCTCTCACTTTATACATTTTAACCTCCCCACATCTCGTGCCTCTTTTTCGAACAGGGACACCTACATTTCAGAAAAATCACAAACTCATTTATCTAAAGCCACATCAGTATCAGGCCCCACACTTACCCTGCCAGTGTGAGAAAGTGTCTTTGAATGACTGAGGTCCCGTCCCCCCACAGGTCCGTTAAAAGGCTGGGATCCCGCCCACATCATCCGCTTTGGGTCTCAACACAGTTCTAATGGCCTCAGCCAAACACTGTTCTCTCTGCACTTTCTGTTTTTTCCCTCAGACACAAGCTAATGATCAATTAAACTGCAATGGCACACCGAACAACAAGATGGACAGCCAACAGCATTGAGGGTTGATGTGTTGTGGTTATATGTCATTGTTTTTACATCAGGAAACAGAGCTGATTATGCATGTTTAGAGCCTGTTTGTGCCGGCGCATAAGTCCCTCGTCCCTCGATTAGCGTATTTCAAACAAACGGGAGCGTAAAGCGATGATAGTGACATTAAAAAGAGAATGACTCGTTAGAACTCTGGGATGAGTCGGAATGAAGAGAGGGCAAACACTACAGAGCGCACACCACAAACCACCTTCAGTACAGGGGCATTACTGATTTATGCTGGCGATAAAACTGCAAGCAGGACCAAATCTCACTTCAGGAAGATGGAGGGATCTTGCGATTGCAGACGGAGTCAAACCCAATTTTCTGTTAGCCGCCTGCTTTATAGCACATCTGACAGGAGGCCAAGAACTGTACCCATAAAAAAAAAGAAGTGTAAATACTCCACGAGTATGGGTAGTGCAGTTGAGAAAATAAGGCGTGCAATGCACGGAATACCCCTCAGCCCGATGTCGAAGTTTTTGGAGACGCCCGCTCGCCCGCACCAAGGACCCCGTCAGCCTTGAGGGCTGAGGGGTAAAAAATTTGTGACTTATTAAAATACTGGGATTGCAATTGTGGCAGGAAGAAAACCGTGCAGACAGAGAGGGTCCCCGGGACCGAGTTTGGGACTCGCTGCTTCAGCGGAGTGGGGTTGGAGCGCCACACTGACTGTTGTAAAGCCACAAAGCACTACACACAGCTGGATATAATGCTGTGTGTGTGTTGTGACACATTCCTCATGTCAGTGTCATTAAAACCCCTTTGACCTGCTGTCCGCCTGTCTGTTCAGACCAGATGGGACGGCCTTCATCGCTCTTGTGCAGCGATGACCTCGGAAACCCACCATCCTGTCAGTGAAGCCATTGATGGAATTCATTAAAACATGTTAACTTAACTTTTTGGCAAAATGGAAGTTATCGCCATATTGACGTTTGATTCCAGAGAATAATTTCCACTTAGTAAAATGCAGTCGTCACTGACAGACAGGAGTGCACAGAGGACTGATAGACACCTTTGCCAAATGAATGATAATTACCTGAAGCTGAATCTTCGCAAAACCAGCTGGACAGCAAAGTTAGAGAACTTTGAGCTGATTTCACAAAGCAAACCTGTCATTACTAGAATGACGCTAGCATTTCAAACAACACACTCCCCTACTCAGTGACGAACTGTTCAACAGCTATGAAAGGTAAAAGCAAAACCAATCAGCAAAGGGGGCGGGGCTTCATCAATTTACATGTGACCCTTTCTTGTATCCAACAACCCAACCACCTACTCTCTATAATGGTTGAAAAGGAGAAAAGCTAAGCCAATCAGGAATGGGGGCAGTGCTTTGTAGATTAATGTAACCCCTTGCTGCATCTAAAAACCCAGCCATAACCCTTATGAAGTATCAGATATCACCCAGTCAGGAAAGAAGGTGGAGTTTTTCCAGTTTACATTCGATCCTTTCCTGAGTCTGTGGCTGTGTTTGAATAGTCAAAAAAAAAAAGTTGTCTTATTGTCTAATTCCTCACTTTTCCTAAACCTCGCTAGAAAATGTCATGAGGTGAAAGAAAGGCATTAGAATTCATGATGACTTAGGAAGACAACCGCGCAGCAGAGAGGATGCGAATGCACTTACACAAGGCCACACGATCGGGCGTCTTTTGCTTGTCATGATAGTTCACTTCCGTGATCGGCCAGATGTATGGTGCTCTTTAAATATTGCTGCCGCATGGAACTGTGGGATGGCACTATGATCTCCTTTCTTTTTATAAAGGATGGTTTAGTATACCCTACGCTAAAGGAGATAAGTTAGGAAGCACTGAAGCGCCTTTCCTTTACATTCAGAGAATTGGAACACACTTAACATGGCTGCCACGTAAATAACTCCAGGTCATTCTCCAGGAATTAGGAAATTTCCTATGCAGAAAAGACTAGTTGAACGCGGTTGACATTAGATGCCATCCATCAAAAGCACAAGCCTGGGATGTGGTCCTGAATAAATCGTAACTTGTAACAAAAGCTAATCAGAAATTTGATGGATGGCCTCATCTCAGACAGATTATGAAAATAATCCTAATTATGATCCCCCAACCCCAACTCTTTCGACAGAAGGTCCTTCTGGTGGATGGAATCTACACACTACCATCGAACAAAGCCCAACAACCCATTCCAGAGCTCCCTACAACAAATTGTTCAATATCACTTTAGGATAAGAGCTAAGCCAATCAGGAATGGAGGCGGGGCTTCAGTCATTCACTAGTGACTATTTCCTGAGACCAATAAACAAACCCCAAACTTCAGATGGCATTGAGCAACTGCAATACAGGCAACACAGTATTTCCTTTAATGTGTAGCATTGTTTCTACTGTCCGTTTTGGACATTTGATGCCTGGAGTTTTTAGCCCAAAGAGCACCAGTAGCCCATTTTGATAAACTGTACTCTCATGGGAGTAAATGAGACACCTGCAGTCCGCTGCTTTAGTGAATGAGGCAAATGTAGCTTGGTTTAGTTAACGGGGTACTCACAGCTTGCTACGGTTGACTGGACATCCATGGCCTGGTTACAATAGCGGGAAACATGTACTTACATTTTGTCAATGAGACACCTGCAGTCTGCTTTCTTTAATGAGACACCTGTAGCTGACTTCGGTAGGTGGGACACCTGAGGCCTTCAGAAGCCTGCAGTAGTTAATGGGACAACAGCCGCCTATTTTAGTGCACAGAACACCTGAAGCTTTATTGGTTTGATGAAGCACCCGTGGCCTGCCTTTATTAATGGGACTCCTGTAACTTGCTTTAGTTAAGAGAGCATCTGTAACTCGTGTTAGTTGCTGGGACACCTGTGGCCTGCTTTGGTTAGTAGAAATCATGTAGATTGCGCCATTTAATAGGACATCTGTAGCCTGCTTCATCGCAGGCGGGGAGGGGGGGGG
>CM056575.1:2790000-2840000 GCA_029721435.1 Gymnothorax reevesii | reverse complement strand
GGAATTCTGCTCCGTCAACACCATCCATAGCCAAGTGACACAATTACTGCCAGCCAGGCTATTCCACGTCAAAGGCTCATTCTGCGCACCGAATAAATCATCAATTTCACAGGAAATGAACGCACCGTGAACGTCGTCTGATGAGTCGGAGGAGAGGGAGTATGGAAAAAAAGGAATTAACATTTTAATTGGACTAACCTTTCTAAAGTGAGAAGTTAATGAGATCTGCCACATTATAATCAGGGGAGTTAGCGCACATGAATGATGCATTTCCTGCCGAGCCGCAGTCAATCTTGATAAATCTGTCCGGCGGTGGCCAGGCCGCATGTGCATCGATAATAAACACGTAAAGGCTAACGCGGCTTAGCGGCGAGGTCAGCGATCTCTCCGACGGCTACCTTTCCTGATAACACGCAGCTCAGTTACGCCGCAGCCCGTTAGCGGTCTCAAGGGGAGCAACGCCGCTGGAAACCGCGGGAGGAATGTAGAGCACGGAGGGCAGAGGCCTGATACACCACTCGAGAAACTAAAAGTCAGAGCAAAGCACTGCCATCATGCACTTACACCAAAAACCATACTCATATCACCACTACATAAGTACTTCATTACTTTTTTCTGAATAAAACTTCAGAATAATTTGAGATCATATGACTCCCGATCATTGCGATAAGACAGTGTAGCAGACTCATCAAGGAAATAGTGCAGAAAGTTTTAAAAGTAAAATATGCAAATATTTTCCACTGGAAAAAGGACTCGCTGATGTTGCATCAAAAGAATTAAACTGGAAACAAAAATCAGTAAATATGCCCGTGTGGAGCCCAGGACACAGGATAGAGGTCACGAGTCAGTCGCCACGCTATGGGACCAGAGGAGAGATTCGCCTGACCCGTCTCAGGAGGGGCACTCACCACCAGACAGAGGTCACAGGTCTCCAGCTGGCCCTCCACCTGGGTCAGAACATCCGAGTCCAGAGTCTCACCGAACCAGACCACATTGGGCCGCAGCAGCCCGTTACAGCCATTCTCCTCGCACCTGAGAACAACAGGCGCACTTACAACAACATACACACTTACAACATGCAGCATACTAAAACAACATGCACACTTTGATGTACAGCATACATCTATAACATACACACAGAGATATACAGCATACACATACAATATACACACTGAAACATGCAGCATACATATATAACATACATTCTGAAATGTACAGCATACACTTATAACATATAGCATGCACATATACACACTGAAACATACGGCATACGCGTAACATATGCGCTGACATACACAGCATACACATATACCATGCACTTGTAACATATGCACTGAAATATACAGCATGCCAATATAAGACACTGAAATATACAACATACACAAAACATATGCACTGAAATATACAGCAGATATTTATGACATACACACAGATATATAGCATACAAATACAACATACACATCAAGATATACAGTATACAAATGTATAACATACACACTGAAATATACAGAACAAATACAACAACATACACACAGAAAGATACAGTATGCGGCCATGCAAATATAGCATACATACTGAAACTTACAGCACAAATACAACTACATATACAGAGAAACATACAACACACAAATACAACGAGGGCTGCACGATATACGGAATTGCGGTTATCGCAAGCGCAATAAAAGTAACTGCCACTATGAGGCAGACAGACGTGATTGCTTATTACCTTTTCTATGACACATACCTAATGCGGTCATTTGAAATGCTTCCGGGAAGAAAACTGTGATTTGAATTCCGCCAATTACCAGCCACGTTGGACAGCCTCCATCGCCTTGGCATAATTAGCTCACCTTAAATTAATTCCCGTGTACTTTGCCTAACTTGCTATCAAGCAGTTTATTCAGCCAACTGACTAATCAAAACCAAAATGTGGCCAATAATGATTAAGAGATAATGAGAAGCAGACGGACCTGACCAGGCTGCCATGTTAGGTTGAAAGAACGTTAATAATCTGAATAAATAGCAGACCTCTGAATTCCACCTCTCGCATTTTTTATTTGATAATTGATCAAGATTAATTTAAAATAAAAAAATTCATAGCTCTTGATTTTGGTTACTATTGAGCATCTAATAGCCAACAGTGAAGGTGGAAAACATTTTCTTTAAGCGTATCGAACTTTACGTTAATTGTAAACGCAGCGCAGCAGAATGTAAAACAAGAAATAATCAAACAGATTCAGGCAAATCTGTCATGTTTCATGGTCATTTAAATTTCAAAATGTTATAAACAAAACATATTCAAATAAATCAGACTGTCAACCAATTAAAATTGTTAATTGAGCCAATCAACCTTTTGACTGCAAATTGAGCAAAGCAAATGGGAAGGGGGTGAGAGCAACTGTCGGGTAGAAGATGATGATTTTTAAGACCTTAACTTTGCTTTTTTCAGCACGTAATTTACCTGAATGTGTTTGCCAGATTATTTCCAGTTTTTCATGCCCCTATATTAATTCATATTCTAAATTACATATTTAATACATTTCACATAGTGTTAACTTGCTCGGACGGTTGCGCCAACTGACATTTTGAGGGTTTGAGATAGTAATACATAAAATATGTATTGAATAAAAAATATGTAAGAATAAAATGATTCTTATTATAAATCATTTAAAATTATTTTAAACCAAAGTAGTGCACTCGAACAATGTCACGTCATTGACTCATACACACTGAGATATACAGCATAGTAATATACACACAGAAACATAGTATACAAATATAACATACACACTGAAATAACACACACTGAAACATACAGCATACAAATATCAAAAACACAAACATACAGCACAAATATAACCACATACACACAGAAACATACAGCACAAATATAACCACAAACACACAGAAACATACAGCACAAATATAACCACAAACACACAGAAACATACAGCACAAATATAACATACAGTGCAGGCCAAAAGTTTGGACACAGCGTCTCATTCAATGCGTTTCCTGTATTTTAATGACTATTTACATTGTAGATTCTCACTGAAGGCATCAAAACTATGAATGAACACATGTGGAATTATGTATGTATGTATCTAACAGTTGTCCAATAGGGCTGTCGGCTGTGTATCAACCTGACTTCTTCACAACACAACTGATGGCCCCAACTCCACTGATAAGGCAAGAAATTCCACTAATTAACCCTGGTAAGACACACCTGCGAAGTGAAAACCATTTCAGGTGACGACCTCTTGAAGCTCATCAAGAGAAGCCAAGAGTGTGCAAAGCAGTAATCAGAGCAAAGGGTGGCTACTTTGAAGAAACAAGAATATTAGGCATGTTTTCAGTTACAGGTATTTCACACTTTTTTGTTAAGTACATAATTACACATGTGTTCATTCATAGTTTTGATGCCTTCAGAGAGAATCTACAATGTAAATAGTCATGAAAATAAAAGAAATGCGTTGAATGAGAAGGTGTGTCCAAACTTTTGGGCTGTCCTGTACACACTGACACATACAGTACACAAATACAACTACATACAACATACACAATTAAAGATACAGCACACAACCACATACACACTGAAACATACAGTAAACAATAATGTTTGATACAAATTCATGCCATTTCTGGATCCTTATTTGCACTCAAAAACATTGTATTTGTAAAACTACAAGCATTTACGCTCTCAGCCTCTGCGAAAGGCTACCTTATAAATTCAGATTTTTCCATGACTGCTTACAGCAACAGTACTTTTTATACTCGACCCAGAAGCAAACACAACATCTTCCTGTTGCGCTACAGACTGAATCACTTCCCTGTGTCTCAGCTGAGGAAACATTCATTCTCTTATCTCTTCATTTGCCAAGAAAACTGTGAGCCGGAGGTGATTATCAACGTGATAAGGCTAGCGCACCAAGAGCAGAAATGGAAGATAAGAGGATATCCAATTACTGATTAAATGTCACAAAACCTGGGATAAGAAATAGGGCTCTCATGCTGTTCAAGTGACTGGCAAAATATAAGTAGTAGAGAAGACATTAATGAACTCAGACTGGCTGGAGAAATTCGTTCCCCACAGTCCCCAGTGTGTTATATGAAGGGGCCCCGCGGCATTTCTTGTGTTACTCCATTGCCCCCTTGTGGTGAGAGAGAGCAACAGCAACAAAGGCACCTGCTCCTTGCCTAATAAGAAAAGGACCAAATTTACAAGGCCCGTAAACTGGCACGTGGGATAAATATATATAAGAAAAAAAAAAACAGGTTGATTTACGCAAATTTTTTGGGAAATTAAGCGGCAAATGTTTTGTGACTATCAAGGAGACGGGTCACAAATGATTCATGGATGCATCTTCAGATGGCACGGTGACCATCAAGGTCTGCTCTCCACTGCAGTCAACACTGACTTTAGAATGTCATCAGACTTTACTAACCCCCGTTACATTTATCAGCAAGTATGAAATACTCCGATCCTTCACCATCGTTTTGGTGTTCTGGCCTGGAAACAAAACACGACGGACGAACAGAACAGACAGGAGCATGGACAAACGGATGACAGGCGCATCTACACAATAAGATATACAGCATCTATACATGCGATTCTGCTGAAAAATGTTGGACGCTTTAGAAGTTCGCGTCAGGCAAAGAAGTGTGACAGACAGACAGAAATGTGGACGGACATCACTCACTGCTGTATGTCCTAGAATCAAACCGTTGGGTATTTTGTTTGGCTCAGATTAGATCACAGTACCATTACACCACAGGGATCGATCTCCACATGAGAGCGGATTTACAGAGCGTCCGCAGGGCTGCAGCCGGCACAGGGCACATACCTCGGCAGGTCCTCCACAGCGATCTGTGCGTCATTCGTATTGGGGTCAGGGGCTCTGGGGAAACAAATGTTCATAAAGGTGCCGCGTGTCTTACAGAGAGGTTTGTATACTGCGTGTTCCGAATGGAAACAAGTCTTGAACGGACTGACATCAGCAGCGCGGGTGGACATGAGGACGGCGGCACGGATGATGTCTTACCCTTTGCCTTCCAGAGCAGGGCATATCGGGCTCTTATGATTAGCAGCTACGCTCCCACAGCTGGTGCACCTGGTCTTGAAGAGGCTTCCTGAGGACACAGGGACACAGAGTTTAAATGTCAGAAATACTGTCCCTCCGTACAGAGTGAAAAGGCAACACTACTGTACAGGTCCTCTGGCCTCCTTGGCTCTCATGGATTGTCTCCATAAAGGAACTTTTATTATAATCTGATGAAGGAAACCCATATTTCAGAGCTGTGGAAAGAGTACCAACTCCTGCGGACCCATTTCCCCCAGCAAACACCTCTCCAACTCCATGTTTCTCCTCGATGGATCCACAGGGTTGTAGCGGTTTCTGAAGAGCACATCGTGGCCACCTTTTCTGACCGTGGCAGCGAGGTGTCCACACCTTGCGAGCAGCTGCTCGTTCGCTTTGAGGTCTCCCTCGCTGTGTCACACACGAACGCCGCCCGCTACTGCACTGGGGTGTGTGTTCTCCGTCTGTTGCCACGGCAACCGCCCCCCCCTCCACTTATGAATTTCGCATCGGCAGGATGGCAGAATTTCTGCATGCGCTCCTTTGAGCATCGCCACTCAAGCCTTGGGTCTCTGAAAATTCGATTTGACAGCAAGACCCCCTTCAAAATCCCGTAAGCGAAGACGATGCACAGAGCAGTTTAACCGTGAGGTGCATTAACGCACAGATATGATTTTTTGTGCTGGAATCAATGTGAAGACCGATTTCACTGTAAGGACCATCGACACACTGATATGATTAACCCTTACAGTGCTAAATGCAGCAATTGTTGCTCAATGATCAAAATCAAAGCTCCCGCAGGGGAGCCCTTTTAAACAAGTTGCCACATGATAGGTTTTCAACAGCAAAGGATAATTAAATTTTTTAAAAAAATGTATTTCAGTGCTCTAAAGGTTAATTATGCCTCTGCTCTTCGTACAAAAACCATGTGAAAACCAGTTTTACTATTAGAAACCCTGACACAAGGATATGGCCATATGTGACGATGACTCCTTAGCAATAAAATAAATATGAAAATCAAGTAAATTGTTCAGCCCATTATAGGTCAACATGGCCGATACGGAAAGAAATCCACACAGAAAGTACAGTATTATCGCAGGTAACCGGGCAGCACTTTCTAGAACATTCCAGGATGTGGTCCAGGGCAGGTAGAGCTGTGCTTCAGAAAGCAAAGGACCCTACTTGTGCTCACCGTGGATTTCGTAGAGGTGTTTAGACCCGGCGCGGTGGTGTAGCTCGTCGATGTTCTGCGTGATGACAACCACGGACCGGCCCTGTCGGGCGAGGCGAGCCTCGCACTCCGCAATGGCTATGTGTGCTGGGTTCGGGTTCTTGGTCAGCATGACCTCGCGGCGGTAGTGGTAAAACTCCCACACGCGTGACGGGTTCCGCGAGAAGGCTTCGGGCGTGGCCAGGTCCTGGGGTAGGTCATACCAAACAGGAAGAGCAAAAATAAGCGGTAGCAGATCCCAGACCGGCCCCCCAAATCTAATCCTGACACAACTCACTCGAAAATCGCCAAAACCCCCTTCCACTGAGATGTTTATCAGGAAAAAGAGAAGGCCTTAGCAAACAGACTGAGGCGGTCAGTGATTTCACACCATAACTCGTATGCATGACATCTTTTTTTAAATTTGATCAAAACTTGCAGAAATCTGAGGCACTCCCACAATCACATCTGCACCTCTTAAAATTAAGCTGCACCCCAAACACTGAAAAACCTCTCTATGCAAATATTCTGGTGAGCCTAAACATTAGGACCGCACGGTGGCCAAGCAGCTCTATCCCGCTCAGGTCTGGATGACACCCTGTCTGAAGGTGCCCTGCGGAATCTGCCGCCTGCACATCACCAGCACATCCCCTGGAGCCAGAGCGAATCCAGGCGCAACGTCTCTCTCCCACCCATGAACTCCTACAGCTTATTTATCTGATTATTTCAGGGTGAGATGAAGTTTATTCACCAAAAAGGTCAATTTCTTATAACCCTTTTAACTCACAGTTATCAGGGATTCCAATAATTGAGGGGACTGTGAGTACCGTATATTTTCTTATCAACAGACTCTATCCTTAAACTCAACCCTTGTTCATCTGTAGCGTTGCTACGGCATGAGACGCCAAACACGAGGACAATAGCCCTGAGAACAGTGACAGAGTAAAAGCAGTGTGTTTTCACAGAGAGACGGTATTTACGCTCCTGTTACTCCAGACTGACATTTGTACAGATTCTCGTTCGTCGAGAGCAGCCTGTTTTTCGCCTTCATTCGCTTTTCTTCTTGACAATGTAAATCACGCAGGACGAGACCTCCCTGAACAAAGAGCTACGCTAAAATACAAACACACGTTACTAGATTTGCTCCGATTCCAGCGATTCAAGGAGATGTGGGCTGGGTCCCTGGGTCTATGCAACGAAAATGTGAAATGCTGCGACTATGGAATCATTTGATTAAAATGGCAGAGGGTAGAATCAATAAGAAAGTATTTTTTTGTGGAGCAAATCACATGATTCTCCTTGGATTAAAAAGCTTCCCTTAATCTTTGAGGAAGTGGACATGCAGTATATTTACAGGAATAACTTGTGTTGTAATATTAACCCTGTTAAAAACAAGCCTCTTCTCAAGTTTGCGGAGACTTGGTTTAAAAGTGTTTCGTTAAAACCCAAACTGAAAACTTACATGCTAATAAAGGAGAACTTTACCCCTGAATTATATATTTTATCCCGTTTATCTCAAAACCAAAGGTCTTTGGTTGCTCAGCTGAGGTCTGGTATTCTCCCTCTAGCCATCGAAACGGGTCGATTCGATAACATCCCTGAAGATGACAGATTGTGTGAGATGTGTGACCTGACTGAAGAGGAGAGTGAATCTCATTTTCTCCTGTACTGCACACTTTATGATGATTTAAGAGGCTGTCTGTTTAATGATATTATACAACATAACCCTGATATGTTCTATTGGTCAGACAAGGAAAAGATGAAATTTTAATTTGTTTAATTTTGATGTTTTTGGAAATGCAGATTTTATTTCTAAAGCTTGGAAGAGAAGGCGAGCGGCTGTTTGTGACATGATTTCCTGATGCACACTGCTCCTGGTACTGGAACATTTGATTGTTTGGTCTCTCATAAGCCCATGCGGGCTGGGCATACAACTGTATGCATGACATAATAATAATAAAAAGTTTCATTCATTCATACTAAGCTGCCAAAAAGCAAAACACCAGTCTGAAATACTCAGGTCCCCACCGTGCAGCTCTGAATTAAACTCTGTTGTGAAATATTGAAAGGTTTCAGGGGTCTTCAGGGTAAAGTGTAGAAATAACCATAATAATGTAAAAACTAAAAAAATAAACATACTCAACATGAGTTTAACCCCATAAAATGCATTATTTTCGATAAAAAATTACATGGTTGCCATGGAAACGGCACTTTAATGACAAAATCTGAAAATATTTTGGAGCACTGATATTTCAATATCCCATGGTCAGATTTTACTCAAATTTGTCTCATATGACAGGTTTAAGACAGTTCTATGAAATGACAAAGGATTTTTTTGGTTTGGAACATTTATGAATATCTAAGCATAATGAAAATCGCTATCATCAACTTGTTTCATTTTCAAAAATAACCCCCTAGGGATGCGACTATCTAGAAAATCCCATCTCTCCAACAGATACAACTTCAGTCCAAAAATTAAGTCAATTAGATGAATATTAATGATTTTATGAATGCCACAAGGTTGAAAATCAGACAAAATTGTGATTTTCGGTCATTTGCATTTAAAGTCACAGGTAACAATTGAGGCCGAGGAAAAGCATAGATTTTCACTGCATTCCTTTATTTATTTTATGTGCAAATCTAAAATATTAAATTCTTTGAAAAAAATTAAAATTTTCCCCTAAAGACCCCCTAAGAGTTGTGGCCCAGACGGCTGATATCTGGCCTGGATTAAAAAGGCGAAGGAGGGACGGACAGACGGTCAGGAGTTCAGACGAACGGACAGAAGTATGAAAATATCGACACAAAAGATGAATCCAAATATGAAAGACTTCATCTCAGAACAGACAGCACACCGCTGCACTGGCCTATTAACTCCTTGTTGCACAGTGGTTACTATAGTAACCCAATCCGCCCTCCACTTGTAACAGGCGAAGGGCAAAAGGCTCCTGCATCAAAGGGGTCAGTGAGTTTGAAATCCTCTGCCGGCGGCTCCATGATCAGCCGTTTCATTTAGCCTGAAGTGTGCGGAGTGTGTTACACGTGCACCAGCATGCAGGTGAGGGTGTGTTACCTGTTCATTAACAACGGGAGAACACTGGCGCAGCCGAGGTTTACAGCAGACCCACCTGACGCTTCCCACAGCCCGTTCACATGTGTGTGTGTGTGTGTGTGTGTGTGTGTGTACTTGAGCGTGTCGGCAGCAGCGCACAGGAGCAGGAGGGCATTACCTGCGCCTGCCACCTCCTCCAGTACCCTCCCGCACCCCGAAAGGTGGGCACCCCACTCTCTGCGCTCACACCCGCCCCCGTCAGGATCGCTATGTGCTTCGCTTTGGAGAAGATCTCCCGAAACTCTGCTAAATCTGTGTGTGTGTGAGGGGGAGAGAGAGAGAGAGAGAGAGAGAGAGGGAGAAAGAGAAAGAGAGAGAAAGAGAGAGAGAGAGGTGAAGGAGGTGTAAGACTGTACACATTTGGACGTTTCTGCACTCAGCCAAGCCGTCTCTCGGCTCACAGGGCCAGTCAACTGTAATCCAGGCACAAATTAATCAGCAGCAGCAGCTGAAGGTTGTAGAATCAGCGGCTTTTTCAGTTTTTTTTGTTATTTTCTGTTTTTTGTTGTTTTTGAATCATTATCACTTTTCTTTGTTTATTTGTAAATTTATTTTCTCCCCCCCCCAGCCCTAGTCATCTACCTCCTTATTTACCCACCTACCAAAAGACCCTTTAAGAATAAGAATAAGAATAAGGGGAGCAGAAGGGAATTCTTGTTTCTTTTTTTTGCTTTTTTTGTGCTTTTTTCTTTTTTTAATTCATTTTACCCTTTGTCTTTCATGATCATCTCCATTTCTCATGGTATCATTCCACTACTATCTGCAATTATCTTCACCTTTCACCATATCAATGCCTGTTTATGTGTTGTTCTTGACTTAATGCTGTTAAAATGTCTTTTTTATTTATGTTTTTTTTTTTCTCTCTCATCACTGCCTTCACATCCATACGTGTATGCACGGCACACACACACATACAGACCTACTCTTTTTTTTTCTCTCTTTTTTTTTCTATTTCTTTTCAGCATCATGTTCATTAGTTACCCTGATGCCGCATCCCTTTTGTGTCCAGTTTGTGCTTAATTATGTATCTGTTATGTCCACTTAGTGTGTAATTGGTTGTTTGTATGTTATTCTGTTTACTTTTTAAGGCTGGCTGTTTTGTATGTTTTCTGCTTGTTTCTTTTTGTAATAAAAAAAAAAAAAAAAAAAAAAAAAAAAAAAAAAGAATCAGCGGCTGTATGTTTTGGGTTATACCATCATGCACTATGATTCACTTACTCTGAATCATCTGCCCTTCAAGCAACTAAGGAAAGACCCTAAAAAACACGTCCTTAGCATTCTTTTGCTACTGATGACATCTCATTAACACAATAATTTACCTTTGTACCTTCCCTTCGCATAAATGCTGTGGACGACTCTGAATAGGAACTAATCAATGAGCCAAATTATAATCTTACACAAAACCGAGGCCCTTCTGCCCAAAACTCCAGCTGTAAAAGCATGGAGTCGCTAACAGTTATTTTGTTTAATCAGAGGACGGTGCATCACACAGACCCCCCGAAGTTTCCAATGCCATTTCTTCAAATGTATATCAAAGATCGATGTACCTGATCAAAGGTCAAAATACTGTATATTTCTGCATCAGATACAGATCATATCTGTGCTGAAATTATCATATTAAGTCAGTCGTGCTCCTAATCTTACCTGAGCTCGGTCGCGCCATCTCAACTAGAAGCTTCTTCCTGTTCGAGACTCTGCCACACAGCTGAGGTACCAGCCGCCTCGACACGAGCAGTCGCAGGATCATTGATTACACAGCTCTACAAGAGAGGAAATGCAGCCGATTTTATTTACTCTCATTTTCCGCAAACGCTTGCCATGAGTGCATTCCTCTCCTAAACTAATCAAAACACAAAAATACTTCGCTTCCTAGACTGTATTTAGGATTAAGTCGCCAATGAAGAAAATAAAAATTTTTTTTAAAAATGAATGGAGTTAACCTGAGAAACAGGAAGTCCTTTCGAAAAAGAAAAATTCCCTTCTACCTCACAGAAGGAAGTGAAATGCCAAAGGCAGGCAATGACAATACGACAAAAGAATGTTTGGTTTCACAGCCTTCGACGGACAGACACTGTTAGGAGCCTGTCTGTTATCACACTGCCAGGTCAGGTGACACATTTTTTTGTCACAGTTGTCCTTGACATCTACTATAACGCATATCGAGCTGTATACACAACCAGACCAGCCATTACTGAGCTAAAAAGGCATTTTGAGGAGCTGGTTATTCAGGATGCGTGGTCACCCAAGCAAGGCGTTAGTGACTGATCAGCACCTGCTTTGTGCCAGTTTACCGATGGGCCTACAACCCCTTTCCAAAAAAGTTGGGCCACTGTGTAAAATGCCAATATTAGAATGCAATGATTTGCTAATCTTTTAAACTCAACTTCTTAGATCTTGACACTGAGCATTTTGTTTTCTGATAAACATGGGCTCGTTTTGAATTTGATGCAAGCAACACATTTCAAAATAGTTGGGACGGGGCATATTTACAGCTGTGTTGCATCATCTCTTTTAACATCACACTGTAAGCATCTGGGAACTGATGAGACCAACAGCAGCAGTTCTGAAAGTAAAATATTTCCCCCATTTGTTCTTTAAGTAGGATTTTAGCTGTTCAACACTTCCGGGCCTCCTTTGTCATATATTCCATTTCATAATGAGCCAAAAGTTTTCAGCAGGTGATGGGTCTCGACTTAGGCAGGCTAGTTTAGGCAAACAGACTCTTTTACTGTAGAGCCATGCTGTTGTAGTATATTCAGAATATGGTTTGGCATTGTCTTGCTAAAATAAGCAAGGCTTTCCCTGAGTAAGACATCGTCTTGATGGCAGCATACGTTTCCCAAAAACCAGTATAAATAATTCAACATTAATGGTGTCTACAGTCACAGATGTGAGAATTATCCACGCCATGTGCATTAGCCATTTCATCATGAATGCAGGCATTCTGAACTAGCTAGATGATCTCTCTCCTCTTTAGCCCAGAGGAAGCGGCATCCGTGATTTGTAAATAGAATTTGAGATTTTGCCTGGTCAGACCACAAGAGTGTTTTCAACTTTAGCCCAGTCCAGGTTAAGTGACCTCAGACCCAGAGAAGATGGAAGCGTTTATGCATATAGTTTATATGTAACTTTGTCTTTACATGGTAGATTTTCAACTCGCCTTTGTGGAATGTGGATGCAGCAACGAACTGTGATCACTGACAAAGGATTTCGGTAGCCGTCTAGAACCCATGCAGTGATTTCCACTTCGGAATTATTTCTCTTTAGTTTATCCTGATGATCGCTGGCCATTCAGCATTGTTTTGCATTCCTGTCCATTGCATAGACATTTCTCTGGATTCTTAGAATCTTTGAATAATTTTATGTGCCACATATGATGAAATCATCTATAAGTTGTAATTTCTTAGCAATTTCACATTGAGAAACATTATACTTGTTAAACTACTTGCCTGTGCAGCCTTTTATAGAGAAGCAAAGCCATCGCCCATCTTTGCTTCTGAAAGACTCTGCCTCTCTGAGATGCTTTTGAAACGGAATTACTGATCTATTGCCAAATAACCTATTTTTTTGGCATCAAACCCCATCATTCCAGTCTTTTGTTGCCCCACTCCAAACTTTTTTTTTCTATACATGTTGCTTGCTGCCATCAAATTTAAAATGAGCAGATATTTTCCGAAAAATAATACAATTTCTCACTATCTTTTGACATGATGTCTTTGTACGATTCTCAGTTAAATGTAGAGTTTATATCATGTGCAGGAAACTGGGTTGGACAACAGAGCACTCAGCTATTCCCATCGCATCAGAACTGCACCTGGCCAGCAGTAGGGGAGGCACTGTATCCCAATGGGTGAAACCAGAACCGCTACCACGATCATTTAAGAAAGCCTGATCCAAACCCCCCCATGGGTAAGACCGCTGTCATGAATTATCGTGGTAGCGCTTCATTGGGATATACCGTTTTCCACACTGGAAGCACTAGGTCGGAGTTTATAGGCAGCCTAACGTCAGCTAGTATGCGATTCGAACAGCGGTAGTTTGGTGTATTACTGCAGCTGACGCAGGCAGATTAGAATCATCACACAGTCGGATCCAACTTTTATCATGTCGGCCGCCACACGCTTCAGCAGTTTGCGGTTTCAATCGAGCAAGAAAATGTGGCTGAATTAACCAGCTAACTGCGAAGTAACGTTAGAGCAACACTGCCTGAGTAACGGGAACCAGGCAGCCGCCTAACGCCCGGTAAGTCTCAGGTTAAGCTTCACAGCTGCGAACATCAGCGCTGCGTTATTCAGCTGAACCTGCTGCCCTGCGGGGTGACAGAAGATCAACCCGAAATACCCCGCTGAAGGGCCGCAGCTGTCACAGCTCCTCCGCCCTGAGCACTGACCGGACTACCGGGGTTAGCAGGCGAGCTTAACTATTAACATTAACTAACGTTAGCCAGGTAAATGACTATTTGCTTGGTTACTAAAGTTATTGGCAAGCAGTTTGCATTTTTGAAATACCAAACCAAATCGCATTAGGAAACTAGTAAGTGCAAAACAGAGAGGGAGCTGTGCGCAATAAGCGAAGCTAATTTAGCAATTACGTTTGCAGGCTGGTTTAGTTAAACTTCCGAATTACCCAGAGTCCCTTGCGTTACCTGACGGCCAGCTGAGGTGCAGTGATTCACTGAGATACTCCAGCTGACAGGAGCGCAGTGTCCTATAACACATTACACTCACCTTCTAATGACTCTTATCATCATGACTGCAGAAGTACCGTCGGAAAGCGAAGGAATGTGGTGCGTTGTTATTTACCTCCACTTCTTCAGCGCGACCGGCTGTGATTCGTTAATATTTCATAATAATGTTCGCTGTGCTTCATCAGAAACTGCGCACAGAAAAGCAACATGACCGCCGTGATTCCTTCTTCTTCTTCTTCAATGAGGTTTCGGTATGTAATAAACGACTTAAAGATGCATTACCGCCAACGACTGGACTGGAGTGTGAGACAGAAGATAGGCATGCCAAAAAAAAAAACTAAATCCTCTCCATTAACCTTGTAACCTTCAAAAATACTATAAGATGACTAATCACCGTTGACGCTGCCCCAAGTAGGTTCTCCATGTTCAATTTAATGTTTGCTTTCCGCCGTGATTCCGGTTGAGAGAAATGATATTATGAAAAGTACACGTTCAGTTGGCAGTGCCCTCTAGCGCTGTGGTTCCCAAACCCGGTCCTGAGGCACACTTGTGCACATTTGTGTCTGTTCCGACCGCAGTTGTAATCCTAGGATTTCAATAAGCAGCTAATTTATTATGTGCATTACATGTTTACAGCAGTTATTCACCATCTTAAGCCACATTTTGACAGAAATATCCAAGTGTGCCGTGAAGAATCAAAAACCTTTGATCAACCAGAGTATATTTTTCTACAATACCAATTCGAAAAAAGTTGGGATGCTGTGTAAATTGTTAATGAAAACAGAATTCCCCTCCTGCTCCTCTCCCAACCTTTTTGAGATGTGTTGCTGCCATAAAATTCAAAATGAGCTAATACCTTTCAAGAAATGGTAAAGTGTCTCACTATCTGCATCCGATATGTTGTTTGTGTTTTATTATAAATAAAATGTCAGTTTGAGATTTGCAAATCATTGCAGTCAGTTCTAAGTCACATTTTACACACCATCCCAACTTCTTTGGAATTGAGGTTGTGTATTGTGAACAACTTCATGTCATATTTTTTAAAAGATCAAATTGTAAAGTGAGAAAATTAGTAAGCTCCAAATTAGTTTGCTGAACATGGGTGTTTTGAGCTCAAACAATCAGTTATGAGTCTGTCATTTGTTTGTCATTTGTATGTGTTCACAGTTTCAAGAATTACAAACCATACTAATTGTTTTCTGTAAGAAGTTAATTTCTCCTCTTTTTAAGCATTCATTTCTGACAAAATGTGAATATTGATTATTCATTCTTCATAGAACACTTTCCTTTTTTGCAACTAATTCCTCAACACTTCTCTAGCTAGAGATCTTGCGGACTACAGTGCAATGGCAACACTGACACTCTAGCAAAGGCGGCGAGGCGGTACTTGGGCTTAAATAGAGTCCGGGTGCCGCCATAATTGATGCCAGCTGGCCAAAGAATCCAATTGTGGGCCACAACGATATCACCCCAGACGAGAGTAACAGAGAAAGCTCGCCAGCCTCAAAAAACCATGACACTGAGTGTGGGAGCCACTGCTCGGCGCAGTATATAGACATCGCCTTAGGTACCAAAGTACAGTGTGAAAACCTACGGTATAAACATACCTACTGACTTAACCCCTGGGGTCTCTCTAATGTCCTGCGGGTGAGTTCACACGTTTGAGCCCATGTCTGTGATTGAGCCTCCTTCCCTAATCTTGAGGAGAACCAGCTGGCTTTTAATTTAGCATCTTTATTCCACTTCATGCAACATGGGTTCTTAATAAGTCGTATTTCATCACATAATTGTTTACAAGATGTAACAATGCCATTTTGACTGACCTTATCAGTTTTTATACTTTAAATCTCCCAGCCCACTGTAAGGTCACGTCTCCAGCCTTCAGACTCACCGATCTATTAAGTTCTGGACCGCATTCTTCAGCTCCATAATCATCGAATGCACCTGTTATTCATTTCCACCGTGTGGTAGTATTGTGCTATTTAAGACTGAGCCTCGCACTTAGTCTTTGCGAAGTTTTGTAAACCACATGTCTGTGTTGTATTGCTAGTCTTGTATAGATTTATTCTCCACATATCACCTGTATATATTCTAACTCTTTAACTTAGTGCTGTTCATTGTTGATGTCAACACTTTAAAATTAAGGAACTGCATCCTCTATGTCCTTTTCCTTTTTTAGTAATACATTGTTACTGTAGCTAAAGCCCAGTTTTGTATTACTAATAGCATAATTAAGGAACCTCGTTTCCTTTTTGCTTTATATTGCTTTGTGTGTGCCTGCCTGCTACGCAGGGGGCATATTAAATAAAACCAAGTCTATCCTTGTCCCTGAGTCCGGTCCTCAACTGCCTGTCCTCAGTGCTCATCCTCAGTGTGCAAAGCCCAACCCCTACACCCATGAGTCGATCGGGCCCCATGTAAACCCTTAAAAATGGGCCTTAAAACAGTACATCATAAAAATCAATAAATCGAAATCACATAGGGTCCGTCCAGGAGCCACACCAATCCATGGCCTGATGAGTGAATGGGCTCTTATCTCCACAGAGTGGAGCAGGCATGGTGTGTTCTTAAATCTGAATTGTTGACAGAATAGCAGCGTGATTTATCAAAGATTGCACTTCGGCAGAAATGGTACTGTCAGGGAAGTTTCACAGTTTGTGAAGTTTCGTACAAAACTGGAAAATGCTCGAAACTAAAATCAAGAAAAAGAACCCTGTCCGAGATGTTTTCATGAGTTTACTGCATTGACTGTAATGTTTTATACCAACGCGTTTCAGAAAATGTTTGTATGCATGTACCCTGTATCCTGTGCAGGTGAGGATAATCTCTCCACTTCTCTGTGCTTCTCTGGAAGGCTGCAGCCAAAGTCTCAGGGATTATGCGTGGAGTGTAGCTCAGTGTTTATGTAGCATCTTTAGTACAAACTCATTTCAAAGTAAAAGCGTATGAAGCAGTTCTGACTCCAAGAATTTCCTCCTCTTAGTCATAATTTGGGCTGCAGGAATATATTCGCTGGGCATTATTTTACATACCTGTTACTCCACTGGTTAAGCAATTCTGCCCGAACAATTCAGCACACGGAAAATGAAATGATTTCATTTTCTTTTTGCAGTAATAGTGTGGTTGAAGTATTTTGGTAATCAATTAAATTAATGAGATAATATCATCTTTTTTTTTCAAATTTCTTTCGCAGTAATGTGTAACAAACATATCTCACCCAACCCCTCAGTTTTCAACTCCAACGTGTCTGTGAGCTGAAAATATTGCACATGATCTAGTGCATGAGCCTTTATGCCCTTTTTTCATTCGTAATATGTCTTATGCCTCGGCCATTAACCATATTCAAGTGGTGTTTCCATAATCCAGTACTGAGTCTTCAGCGCAATCTGATATTAAATTATTTCCTTCTTTTTTATTTTTATCTTTGTTAGCAGTGATCTCTCCTGCTTATAATGGTCTGCAGTAATGATAATGGTCTGCAGTAATTAATATAGAATCTGAGGTACTTCTTGCACTATCCCTATGCTTACAGTCTCATGGCGAAAACCTGAAGCTGAGCAGGTGCTGCATGGTCAGCACTCAGATGAATGGTCTCCTCAGTGGATTAGAATTGTTTGCTGTGGTTAGATTAGTGTTAGTGTGCCAGTAGGGGGTGCTCTCTCTCAGTCAGAGGGTAAATACAATGTCTATGTTCATGCTCCTGAGCTCCAGAATTACAGCGGCTCCTGAAGATCCAAATACCAGTCGGGCTGGAGACAGAAAAAAGTTACCAGCCCGCGGAAGATTTTACAAGCCCAGCTGAAAAGACTAGAATATCATGTGAACTTTAATAGCACAAGTATAAACTTTATTAAAATACTTCATATAAATCAAAAATACTGACTGTTTAAATAAAACAATATTAATTCATGCATCTTGTGTCCAATAACTGCCCTGCTAAAAAAAAAAAAGTCACCGCTTGGATTTAACTAAGCAAAAAGGTAGGTGCCTTCCATTGGATAATTACCACAGTGATTAATTTGTGTCTGCTGGCAATATGTTAATTAACCCCAGATGATGCAGTAAGTAACCTCTCATTTCTTCAACAACTATGTCAGATCATAACCTGTGGTCGTGGTAAAGCTATGAGGCTACTCTGTTTCAGAAGGGTCAGATTAATAGCCTGCATCAAGCAAGGAAACTGAGGAGGTTGCGGAAATTACCCAAATTAAGCTAAGGATGGTAGTTAAGGCCTATCGAATTTAAATCTGGCAAGAACTAAAGCTCCCAACCATGATAAGACAACGGCCATTTGTGTATTCCATTAGGGTGATAACACAGTCAAGAATGAATTTATACTGCTTATGATGCCACGGAACAGAAGTTATTGTCACATGGTGGGTTGAATTAAAAATTGATCCGCAGGACTCCAGCAGTATAATCTCAAGAGTTCCCTGCCACCTGAAGCCTGGTCTCCACCGTAGGGTGAGATGTTCTGCAGGCGATGATCTGTATGATAACTCAAAAAATCAGATTAATAAAGTGCAAATATGAACTGTATTTGCGCTGACCTTGACTGCTGAGTTTTTAAAACGAGCTTTTATTCGCTGTATTTTCTCACTTTTTCCACAAGATGGCGCTTGAAACTAGAGGTTCGTTTTTGAGCTTGGATATAATTTTGAGAAAAAATTATGACTTTTAACTACTCATGATTGCTAAAAATATAATATATTAAATAAGGACGGTCTCAGATGCTCTATCTGAAACAAAAAAGGCAACAACTTAATAAATGTGAAAACCTGTCATTTCTCATAAATTTAGTTAAAAGAAGAGGTGTTGTCATACAGTGGTCAACATTCACCTGCCCTAACTTCACTGGAAGTAATCGACGATATCACATTTAGAAAGTGCCGTAATTTTCAAAAAAAAAAAACAAACAGTGAGTGTTAAGTTGATCATTTAAAAATTACTGATGTTGTCTCAATACTTTTTTGCAATTAAATATAGCTCAAAATGGATTTGCTCATTACTAGTTGATGTTTTTATTTCCATTTTAAACATTGTCCAGTTCCTCTGGAATGGAGGTTGTGGTTTACTCATTTAATATTCCATATTAGGGTGGGACTGGAGATGCAAATGGTAATATGTGAATGTGTGTTTTTGTGCTCAGTAAAGTCCAAGTCACCTGGGACCTCCTTCATTGTCTCGTACATGTTGCTATTCTCAGCTTGACCAGCAGGAGGCCTCATCGATAGAAATGTTCTTTTCATCTCGCTGTGGTGAATCAACTCCGTCGACCAGGAACAAAACGCTTTATTATGGGATGTCAGTCGCACAGGGAGACAGGAAATTGGGAGGTGAAAGATCAAAGGCATTTGCGGATCCACTCAAGGGCCACCGTGCGGCTTTGATCTCACGCCTTCAAACTGGTCACATGCTGCATCCCCACACCTCACTGCACCACTATACTCATCACTGAGCGTCAGGTCTACGGCCAGAGTCTGGGGTCTGTGGGGAAATATTCCAGTCCATTCAAATGATCAAAAATGCAGATCAGACCTATATGAAGTTCAAAGGGTTATATACATGCATGTACACGCACCCACACACACACACACACACACACACACGCACACGCACACGCACACGCACACATATTTGCTCCCTCACTCACACACCACTCAGACACACACACACATACAGTCTCCTCAACAATTATTGGCACCCATGGCAAAGACCAGTAAAAATTTATAATTATTCACCTTTGGGTGAAATCGCTTAATTTGACTTCAAAAAAAAAAAAAAGAATGCACGAATAAATAAATAGATAACGTTTAATCTGAATACATTTTTATCTGCGAAAAAAATAAAACCCTTGTCAGGAAAAAAAAAAGAATTAACTAAATCTCATGTACCACAATTATTGGCACCCCTAGAATTTCTTATGAACAAAATGTAATTGAGGCATTTTTTTATTGATATTTTATTTTTAAGACGATCACAGCTTTTAGGAACTTTCACACAGTTTCAAATAGTAATTGTTATAGGGAGATATACATATGAGGTGACAAAGAGGCCAAATTCCGTAATTCATTCATCAATATAGCGCGGCGACAAGGTCAACGGATGTGCCCACTGCACATGTCACACCATCCAGATGCAGCGATTCTCCTCCCTTTATCATCTCTCTCCAGCAGAACCATGGACAGCGCATATTTGGCAGGCCTCCTTTCAGCACCTCATTTTGTGGAAAAAATTGTAAAATTTCTGTTTCATCATTTGCTATGTTATCTCTGTTCTATTGTGAATAAAATACTGGCTGGTGTGATTTGAAAGTCACATTTTGATTTTATTCACACTTTACACTTTGTCCCAACCATTTCGGAAATGGGGTTGTATAATCAGACGCCACCTTAATGCCGACAGATTAAATGGAAAGCATACCAGTAGAAGTCTCTCATGTCGTTACACCACAAATGTAAGTTCCAGGAGTGTGACTGTGCAATAAGCTAATTCATGAAGTGTTGAATTTCTTCTAACCTTTTATTACTCATCTTTATCAGGGGAACCTTCTTCTGCGGAGGGGGCTGTACAGGCCGCGCGGGCGCGCGCGTGTGTCCTCGTACTCATGGCTACGAAGAAGACAGAATTTTACTCTGATTCAATGACAAACAGACACTGGAAAGACATGCGGGGGTTTTCCCATTTCCCGTGGGGTTATAAAGTCTGCTGGCCTGTTCTGTTCAAAAGACGGAAAAAAATCATCATCTGGTTACTCAAACGAAACGTGTCGATGATTCAAATTGTGAAAAGGTTAGTACATGGTGTGGTCGATAGTTTGGATTTAAATAGCGCGCCAACAATGCAACTCACTGGTCGACAATGCGGCATATCCAACCGGCGATTGGCTACTCTTAACTCTCCATGGGATTCAGCGGGTGTCGTTTTATCAAGATCCTGGCAACATTTCATTAGGGCCTTAGACGCTCAAAAATTAACCGCGACGCCACTCCTCCCAACCGAGAAGCCATGCACCAACTACATTTTATTCTCATCGGCTAGTAATTGATTTCACGAATAAGAAACCGTGGAAATTACTATTTATCATTTTAAACATTGTGTTATGCTTAAACTGCCCTGTTGTGACAATATTCCTGGTCTGGCAATCAACTACCAGGCAGAGTCCAATCTGTTAAAATCGGGTTCCCTTTCCGCTCGCGCTCTTCTTCACATGCCCCTAATGCGTTTAGCTGCATTATCTCGCATAGATTCATGGCCGCTTCTAATCTGCTTTCTATTTGGATGCGTTCAATCTCATTATTACTCTCACATAACCCACTTTCGTATCCTGAGCATGAAGCGCTATATAATTCTATTTAGTCAATGCGTCCGATTGCAATAGGTGAAACTGCTCTGACTATAAAACGTATTCTACATAAAGAGGCTATTGTAGGCACATCGATGCTCTTTCTGATTTGGTGTTCATGGCTCTCACCAGAAAATGTTTTCCCCAAAAGGGGCGGGGTTAGTTTTACTCCGCTGTTTTATTGCTTAGCTCTGGTCGTTGGGACTTCGTCTGCGCGTCCACGTCTCCCTCTCCCCGTCCGCACCATTTCCCTCTCACACCCCCCTCCAGCATTTCCCCGTCAGCGGTGGTGGCGCCGAGTATTTCCCTGGCAGCGCGCCCCTGCCCCTGGACGTTCCCGAACATTAATGGCGGCCTCTTCGGAGGAGGAGACAGACCGCCGGCCCATCAGGAGAGTCCGGTCCAAGAGCGATACCCCTTACCTCGCCGAAGCGCGGCTCTCGTTCAACCTGGAAACAGGTAGGGAACGCACGTGCAGACAATGCCGTTGGAGGAACATGGTGGATCCTCTGCATTGTAGGCTGCTGCGCTCACTGACTGAGGTGATGAGAACCGGCGTTTTTTTTCGTTCTCGGTACCGTGTTTAGTCGTTGGTCCAAGAAATTCCGAGTCAGACTGTCACACTGTCGGTGTCGAGTATGGTTGTGGGAGGATGTGAATAGTGACTCACGATTTTTTGCATCTCCCTAGTGAAAACCCTTCGTGTCGTGTTTACAATTGGCGTTCTTGTACTTGCATGTCGATGCATTGCTTAAATAGGCGACATTTGCCAGATGTTTCTATTATGCGTCTCGTGGATGCGGACACTTTCTGCTCTCACACAAGATGTCTTTATCATTGCTGTTTAAAATTCAGTCAAGCAAGCACTGGGTATCTGTAAACATTTTTTATCATGCTCTTGACTTCATAGGCTACTACTTGTGGGTGTGTGTATGATGTGTGTGTGTGTGTGTGTGTGTGTGTGTGTGTGTGTGTGTGTGTGTGTGTGTAATGGGGGGGGGGGGGTATATGGTGATGTTGAACAAGGTCTGTCAAATTCCGTCATGATAAGACTGTGGAGAACATTTTGTCAATTGAACAGAAAGATTTAAGCGCGGCTTTTAGTGATGGTTTGCACATTAGGATATAATGACCAACTGACGAGACACCTGCGAGATGAGAGCAAAGGGTGGCCGCCGCCAACAGGGGCGGCTGTCTCTCCTGCCAGCCTGAAGGGCTTTTAAATCTATGTACCCGCCTCGCCCGGTTTTACTGAAATGATACTCTAATTGTTCTGTAAAGGTGCAAACATTATCGACGATATCTCAGTGTCGGGAGACGACTCATCTAACGGCAAAATAGGCGCGCTGTCACTGTCCAGAAACGACAAGTTATTGCATCCCTTGTTGCCATGGTGACTTGGCATAATTTTAAGGCTGGAGTCAGTTGCAGAGCCTACGTGTTTGTGAGCTCTTGCTGGTGAATATTTTTGCTTCATTTGCTGTTATGCAGATTCAGAATCAACATAATCGCATTTATCAACAACACTAAGGAGATACTTAATGTGACTGTCTCGCTATTTGGGGAGGATTCCTAGGTAGGTGGATGTTTTATTGGTGTAGCCTAAATTGTGTAATCACACGCGATTTGATCGAATGTTGTCGCGCCGTCGATTAGGTGATTATTTATCATTGCACAAAGACCTGAAGCCTGCTATTAGCGTCCCCTAGCCATTAACCCTGGGATTATAGGATGTTAGGTGAATTTTTATGACTTCATGCGACCGTAATTTCAAGGCAGCGAGGTTAGCCGTCATTACCAACACTAGCGCGGCAGTTTGACCAGCGAACGAGCTGTTCATCATGTCGTGGTGCTGAAATGCTAATCTCGCCGTAAACGCAGTGTGCAGTTCGACCGTGAAAACAGACTCTTGTGCAGCATTGATTCAATGTTTGATCTAAGATGAAATTTTGTGAAAACAGCCATATATAGCGATTGGCATACATTTATGAATTGAATAAATGCATATAGCTAAGTATAACCCCCTCATTTCATGGTTATGATCTTGTTACGTTGCTATGGCATAATTTGATGGAAAAGCACAATATCGAGGCTTGGCCTGAATTCAGAAATACATTTTCAGTGAAAGTGTAAGCAGGTTATCGATTGAGTAAATATGCTTACCTATTATACGGTAGCTTATTACGTTATACAGTGTGTTACATTGCGAAACCTCGTTTGCACAGACGTGAAGTGGATTTAGAAGGGGATTATTCTATATTTATCTGCAAATGCTATTCAATGCAAGCCTCAATGGTGTTTGAAAAAATAAGTCACTATCATGTATGTTTTTTCTTGCTTAGATTTTGAGTGGAATGATTTCTCACATGTTTGGGCAATAGTCACCAGACAGTAGGACAGCAGTGCGTATCAGCGTAGTCCTTGCATTATACTGTCAAGTTTTGAGGTTATAATAGTCCACCATTGCTCTTTGTCATGATATCTTGATTACTCCATTCCTCTTGTTACATCATTTACATCATTGCATTTTCCCTCATTAAACTATTGAACTATGAACAATACTTTCATACTGTCCTGTCAAAATATGTAGGTACATTCATAGCCCATACATACTGTGTATTGAGCGGCATAAATTCAGAGGCTGGGATTTACAGACTTTATTCTCGTTTGTTTTTGTACTGGCAACAAGGTCAGAAATGTCAGCGCTCAGATCCCAGGCAGATTCCATGCTGAGTGGATTAATGTCACGCCGCTGTTAACAGAAGCGCTTTGCGCAAGAGTGCACGGGGAGCTCTGCTCTGCGCTGACCGCTATTTACCGATGCAAATGCACATGAAAAGTAGGTTGCACAGATTATCGGCTTCAGCGTAACCGCGCCTCCTGCAATTCGATTATTGCATCACAGTGCTGCACATTTCGATCCACAGTAACATAATTCTATTTTTGAAAGATTGTTCTCCTTATATCTTATTAATAAACATAATAGCATTCACTACAGGCCAAAAGTTTAGGGCCAACCTCAGATTAAAAAAAAAAATCACACATCAACTGCTCTTTCCTTATTTTTTGCACATGAAATGTCTTCACTGCATAAAATATGGGAAGCTAATAGGTTTTGGTGAATTCCAGACCTCAAACCACATTTTAAAGCTGTCTTGACTGATTGATCACAGACCACAATGTTCTATAATTGAGTTCCAATGCCTTTGCTCTACATGATTTTATTTCACTAGGACGTGAACAATTTTATGTAACAAGAAGACATGCTGTATAAATGCCTTCCCCACAACCAAGGGGTCACATTGTACTTGCTGCACCATTAAAAATCTGAGGGTGGCCCCAAACTTTTGGCCTGTGGTGTACAATGTTATAAACTGACTGAATTTTACAGTTGATTAACACATTGTGTTAGGACCCTTGCTAAGTTTCGTGCCTGGCTATGCCATGTTTATTGATTTCTGTGTTTTAGTGACCTTTGCATATGTCTGACTATTCTTAGGATTGTGTTTTGTGTTTTGGTAATTTAGATTTCTTGTTTTATTATTTTTCATGCTCAGATCATTTAGTTATCATGCCATGTTTTCATTCTCTTGTCTTGTTTATTTCTGCCATGCCATGCTTTGCACTACGTCTACCCCGTCTTGTCTTGTGTAGGTCTTTGCTCACGGTTTAGTCTTGCGTGCCACTCCTTCGGGTGATTTACTGGTTTCTGGGATTTCAATCTTCCTTCATATCTCGTGTTCTTCCTTCCTCTCTCCTTTCGCTATCTACTAACCGTACAAACAGTTTATTGTTTTCGATAATTTACTAACACAGATTAACATTGTATATTTCTACTAACTGACTAACATGCACTCGGGATTGTATAGCTGCACATAATAATAGACTAACGATCTCTCAGCATTCGCCCAATCTGTATCTCCGCCCTCCTTGCCTATCACTAATTATCTCTACTGCAGTTTCCACGTATATCTCAGGCTTTCCCTTTTCTTTAGACTGAACACTTTAGTGCTCCTTAACCGGAGCTGTTGTTCGTTCATAGGATTGTCTTGTGATCCCTGTCTGCGTTTTGGCAGTTGCCAAATTCATGTAATTAGATTATTCCTCATGTGTAAATCCTGATTATTGTTTCATTGATCACACCTGTTCTCCCCTGTCATGTGTTCACCCCGGATGTGTATATAAGGTGTCTTCACATTCAGTTCCATGTCAGATTGTAACTTCCTTGTTTCTTGTGCTAAGCTTGTTTCCGCCTCGACTCATTGTGATTTATCTTTCTGACTGGATTGCCCGACTCCTGATTCTTGCCCTTTTTGGATATTGTTGCATCTGTGTGTTTTTGACCCTTTTTCTGCCTGACCTTGATTTTGTGGATTGCTGCCCTGGTTTCGATTCGGACTGTCCTTTGGCTTATGAGTTTGCTTCTCCCTCAAACCAACGCCTGTGTACCGAATCGGTTTTGCCTGACTACGATTTTTGTGATTGGTGCCCTGGTAACGAACTCTGTTCTGCCCCATTGGATTTCGAGCTTTGGAATACGGACTCTTCACTGTTGCCTTTCTCCCTGCGGGGGTTTCCCCCCTTATTCAATAAAGCACCTATTTTTTGCAATCCCGTGTCCTCGCATTTGGTTCCAGATCGGTTCCTTACACATTGTTTCCTGGTTATTTTAACTGTAAGTAGAGTCCTGCGTGGATTTAACTGTGGTTTACACTTAACACACACAGAACTCTGTTGTAAACTTATTGTAACATGCCAGTTAAAATAACTGGCAAAAAGGTGAAAGTTTATCAGTGTAGCCCCTCTATGTTTGATCATTTTGATGCTTTTTATGTGTAGTGTTGGTATTTCATGACGTAAGAAAAGTATTACTCTTGTTCTGACGAGGAAAAAGGTGCGAATCCCTTATAGATGTAAAAGACTGAATCTGCACTGTCCCAGGACCGAGCCAATCAGAATGGGCATGAATGGGAGGTGAATACTTGTGCGAGAGGGACTGACAGTGACAATATATTCCTGTGTCTAATGCGCCCTGTCGTCAGCATAAATATCAGTGCATGCCCACTCGTACAAAGTACAGGGAAATACTTTCATTTATTCGTGGGTCAGCGTAGCAGTATTTGCCCTCCTTTGTCAGGGAAAATGGTGGAAATTTTGCTTTTTCGTCAGTTTACTGATGAAGTCTTCTGGGAGCCTGGTAACGGGGTCAGTGCGTTAGTATTTTGTGCTGTGCATTTCTGCTGGGCTGTGTGTGTTCTGTCTGGCACGACTATCCCCTGTTACACTAAGCTTGGGCCGGCAGGGCAGGTTGCCTGTCTGGTAACTGAGTAGCTGCTGGTTCCAGCCCTCAGTGGGGCCTGGAATTCTGAGAGATGAGGTTGGGAAGAATTCTGCTGTTGGGCCCTTGAGCGAGGCCCTTAACCCCAGAATAGTTCCAGGGGCTTTACCCTTGTTCCTCTCTGTCCCGTCTCACTTGCAACTGGTCTGTCTGGCATTTCTTCTCGGGCATCCTTGAAAAAGAAAAATATTCTCAATGGAATTTCCCTGCTCAAATTAAAGTAAAAAAAATCACTGTCTTCTGGAGGGTTTCTGAAGCTACTACTGACAGTTTCTCTCGAAGACTGTTTCTAACCAGGAGTATTCCAGAAATTTCAAAGTACCTCAGACTACATGTGGAAATATAATGGTGCGTCTGGCATTGGTTTCCATGGTAACTGACTGGTGTGCTTGATACTTTTGTTGCTAATATTTTATGGTGAAGTTTATGATGCCAAATTTGCAGGAATTTCCTCCATTTCCCACAATGCATTGTGCATTTGCAGTCATCTCTGTGACGATCCTTTGCTGTATAAAGGGAAATAAGGCCGAATGTGAGATTAGTGGGATATTAGAGGTACAAGTTTTGACATGTTGCACCACGTCTGCAGGAATCTCTCATATTTTCCCATCATGCACTGCATGGTTACTGAGGGATTTCCCAGTTTGTCTGGCTGACACAACCCTTTTCTTGTGAAACACGAGACAGGGGCTCCCGCCTGATTGATGGGGCTTTATAATGAGGTGAGAGTTTTGACGATAGCAGCTGCTCTGGGAAGATACAGGTGTGGAGGCTGGTTTGCTGAGGTGGTGGGGAGCCATCCAACCGAGCTCACGTACTCACCGCTCGCCCTGGCTCGACCGGCGAACATCGTCCCTTTGGAGCGATCTTACAACCACTTATCTGGACAAAAGGCTCATACACTCAGTGCTTCACGCCCCACGGCTACAGCAGCCAATTAGGTGATGATATAGAGCTGTATATGGAGAGGAGAAAATGTCTGTTGAATTGAGGAGGCTGGAGGCCGGCAAATGAATTCTGGATGGCTGATCGTTTTAAGGGGCGCTGGATATATTAATGAGTTTGGCTCAGGCGGCTGCCCAGGTTAAGGCCTTGGGGGAGTTTCCCTTCCCTGTGAATACCGGGACCTGGGTCGGGACCATTGGCTGCTGCGGAAATTCAGCCCAAGTCACTGCAACGTCACCCATCTACCCACTGGAGACTCAGTGAAAAGCACTTTTGTATTTGCGGTCTGAGGTGTGTTTTTTTGGGTTGGAGTGAAAACGTAAATGAGAGGTCATTCTGACCTCTCGCCCATTAAACTGCACATAACTCTGTTTGAATAATAACCCTATGTCTCCCAGTCAGAGACTTTTCCTAAAATGGTGTTATTCATCCACTTATGAGTTATGGGGATTCTGGAATAAAAGAGAAAGAAAAAAGTGATTATACCTAGAACGGCCAAGAGGTCATTTTGAGCTCCATTAGTCCCAATGCAAAAAGCTGCAAATGCACACTATAGCCCGGCTGTGTAGCCAGGGTATATAGTCAGCCTGGATAGGCTGACAATACAGCTAGTCAGAAAGACAGCTCAAAGCACTAGACAGTAGCCTAATACCTCTCATATGCCCATTTATATTTTGTACAACACATTCATATACTGACTGCTATGCAACGCAGTCAACTGCATCTTGGTTGTCGAGCAACACAATTTATTACTTTTTGAATAGTGTGCAGGTGCATATATAAACCAGTTGCTGTCATGACGTCAGAATCAGTTTGTTCTCCCATTTTGCAGAAATTGTGATTGTCACAGGGCTGATCTGTAAGGTACAGTTCAGGAACCACTCGCAAGAGACTGGAATCCAAGAAACGTATGCCTTTAATGCGGTCCAAGTCAGAGCCAAAATATACAGGAATTTCCAATCCACAATACGAAATCCAAAAAACGTATCGACTAGACAGGCAGGGGTCAGAACCAGTAAGACAGATGGGCAGAGGTACAAAAACGATAGGCAAAAAAGTCGTAGTCGATGAACAAAGCCAAGGGTCATACACAGGGCATCCAAACACAGAAATCGTGGTCGTACAAAAATAGGTCAAAATCCAGAAAGACAAAAACAATACAAACAGGGCAATGGCAAGAATCAAAGACGGACTATCCAGTAGAAGCAAAACAATAATCAATGGCATACGAGGCGCTCTGCACAACGAAATATTGATCAACGTTCTGACAAGCTGTGAGTGAAAAGACTGCTAATATACACACAGGGAAGGTCACATGCTACACAGAGACAGGTGTAGGGAATCAGACTAATTACATCGGGAGAATCACATGAGGGAATCCCTAGCCACGAAAATTGGCGAAAGACAAAATATGAACGGGAATCAGACAAACAGCCTATGACATTTAAACAGCTCCGGTCCAGGAGTTGTACGTGCACAGATAACGAGCGCAGGAGAGTGATTAAGCACGTGCAAGAGATTCTCGCTGAAGCTCAGGAGAGGACAGAGACAGGCTGAGGGGCGGAGAATAGAACAGGGCGATTGCGGAGAGGTAATTAGTCTAAATTAGTGGTGGTGCAACTTTACATATTAAACTAGAGTGCTCATTAGTAAGTTAGTAATCTTATATACATGGAATAGTTGTGTTAGTACGCTATGATACAAAATACAAATGTTAGTCTTGTTAGTAATCAGAACAGATGGGCGAAGAAAGAAAACGAAATTCGAAGGAATATTTTAAACTCCGGAATTCATTTAAATTACGCGAAGTCAGTGAGCACGCAGACAGGGAAGACGGACTAAACCAACTAGATCACAAGACGGGGGAGAGAAGTGCAATGGAACTGAGACATGGAATGAGCTATAACCTGATAGTTACAATAACCAAAAAGAATAAATAAAAGGCAATACTCATGAACACAAAACCAGCACATAAACATGACCAAAAAACAAAACCATGACATGATCTCTCAGAGATGTAGTTTATTTAGTTAGTCAGGTAGGCTACTAGAAAAGGACATGGATCAGAGGAAACGAATGAATGTAAGTCAGGCTTTGGCAGAGCTTCAGGACATGAGCTCTGGTGAGTCTGATCAAGGGCTCAGGGATGTGTCTTGGTCCAATGAATCCGACTGTTTTTGAACCTAAATGTCAAGGTGTTCAGTGTTTTTGATGGTTGTGCGAAGACTGCGCAGAGGAACAGTGTAGAGGAACAGGTTGTGGTTCCCAAACATTTTGACCAAGGCTCTCTCTCGTAAGGCTCTGTGTTCATGTTCATTTTTTATGAGAGCAGAGGTGTATTGTTATTTCAATGTTCAGTGTTTATGTGCGATGGTCTTTTTTAATGTTTGACAGCTTCATCAAATTTTATTTTTTTCCTTTGTTCAAGGATACACTCATTAAACACTACAGAAATGAATTCATATGGCTACATTATTAAAATAAAATAAAGCCTGATGTGGAAAAAGTAATCAAATAAGATGTTTTTTCATTTATTTATACATGCTATTTTAAAATAATTTACAACTGTTCCAGTAACAGACTTCTAGTCTCCAATCATAAAGCCCGCAGCGGTAGGAGGTCAAAATGACCTCATGGCCGTTCTAGGAGGTACAGCATTGTTGGCCGTTATAGTGTACAAAACTACGGACCAGATCACTGTGGTGTAATTCTTTTGGGAAAAACATTATGGCTCATGGATTGAGTTCTTGAGTACAGCCATGTTGTACACTATGGGGTGACAGGCTGAGCTGTGCAGTCCTGAGTCAGACCTTCGATGATATACAGTGTTCGTTACCTTGTTGGTAAAAGTATATTGACCTTGTGGAGTATATTTGTGTTAAATATCTAATCCTCAGAATCTGCTCTGGGTTCTGGCCGGTGGATCTGGGCCGGGCCTCTCTGGGTGGTGCTGGTTCTGACTCTGCCCTCTGACACGGATTTCAGTTCCAGTCACAGCTCAGGAAAAATGTTCCCTCTTAAAAACGGAACTTAAACCTCTAAAAGGATTATTAATGCCCCAGTGCTTTCTGCTGAATACTGAGTGTATGGGGCATTATCCCAGCCCATCCTCACCTCTGGTGTTATATTTTGGTGTTTTCATCATCCTCCTCTGAGCCGTGGACTGTGTGATCACAGGTTTACCCTGGAGACTGTGCCCCGGGACGCCCCCTCACACCCCCACCCCAGACCCCAGAACTGTGGGACCCCCTCAGGTTTGAGTCTCTCGCAGCTGAATCACTGAAACGCAGCAGCTGGATTTGAATAAATTTGTGACTGATTCACTGAATCTCACCAGCGGGTCCGATTACCCATGTTTCTCTCACGGCTGACGTCACGCAGCTACATGTCTTCACTCTACATGACAATTCAGCTGACTGTGTGTGTACGTGTATGTACACATGTGTGTATATATGTGTGTGTCACTGTGTGTGTGTGTGGGTACGCCTGTGGGTGTGTGTATATGAGTGTGTATGTGTACGCATGTATGTCTGTACGCGTGTGTGCATGCGTGTACACGTGTGTGTGTGTGTGTGTGTGGGTGTGTATTTACGCCTTTGTGTGTGTTTATGAGTGTGTGTGTGCACTTGTGCGCGTGTGCGTTGATGTGTATACATATGTGTGTGTACTTGTGTGTATGTGTTCATGAGTGTGTAAGCATACATGTGTGTGCGTGTGTGTTTATGTGTGTGTTTATGTGTGTTTTTATGCTTGCGAGGAGATGGGTAAGAGGGCCCATTTTTCCTTTAAATGTATTCATCTTAAACAGGAAATCCTATTCTTCACGCTCAGAACTGGAGGCACAGGTCAGAGGGGAGCTCGAAATTAAAAGAAAGATTTTTGAGTGAAAACAGCTCTATTTAATAACGGCCCTTTGCCCCGCAGTCGGAGATGCACTCAGAAGCAGCTCCCTGTGTGGGTCATGTGTGGACGGGTTTATACGTGAATCTGCCCGGGAGTCTCATGATGGGTGAATGTTAATCACGATTTTGAAAGTGAAATTCCCAGAGATCCTGACAGCAGCGTGTCGGAGACAAACCGAGCTTCCTGCTGTCTGAGCGCCGATCGCACGGCGGTTTTAGTGCTAAAACACTGCAGCCCTGCTGCGGATTGGGAAGCCAATGAAGAACCCATTTCTGCTCATGACATTCCCTATTACTGAGAAAACTAATGAGAAAATAAGTCAGAAAATTATTTCTTCAGTGCTGTATGAGGAGTGGCCCATAATTGTAGCCCCCGGATGAAGTCGGGCGGCTACTATGGACTCATGCTTTTCCTCTCAGCCGCGTCTGAAGACACCTCCTTGTGGACCCTGTACAGGCTGCTATTTTTCACCGATGACTTTTATATTTGGTATCGACATGTATTATACTTAAGTTATGGCAATTATTGATTTTGGCTGCCATGGCAACAGTATTTGCCGAATAATGCGCACATTTGTGCTGAAATATAGACATTTCCTCGTGGACGCAGTAGAGGCTGGAGAGGCGGCCGTTAGGAGGCGACACGCATGCGGTCGCGGCCGACCGGACGGTGGAGTCCACATGTAAGACGTGTGACTGGTACCCAGTAGGTGTTTGGCCTGGAATCCAGAGAATGTTAGATCAGCGTCTCTCTCAGGCCCTGGAGTACGGTCCGTAACCCCACCGTGCTCCACTGAACTGCTGCTTTGCCCTAAATGTGTCAACAACATAACTGTAACATAGTGTTGTAGAAATTTTCAGCCAATGTACCGCGCCGTACGCTTCTGTGCCACGACCCCAGAGCTGAGATTGCAGGTTCTCGTCACCAATAAAACTGCAGCATCTCAAGGTCTGGAAGCTAAATTCGGACCCTGCTCTCAGTTCTGGGTGGTGAGCTGTGCCAAATGTGCTAGCCTGACGCCAGTAATCCTTAAAATTGCACAAGGACACAGTATGTTAATAAATTCTGCTCTGTGTGTTTGGCTAAAGTGCCATTTCCAGCTCTCAAAAGGTACAGACAAACAGGGAAACTTAGTTTAATAAAAAATAAATTCAGTTTAAATTCTCAGTTGTAATGACACAGCCTTTGTTAGTTTCTGCGCTACAGAGAAGGGAAATAGTGATTAATGCTTCTGAAATGCTAGTGTGATGCACAGGGAAGTCAGGCAACCAGATCAATCCCACTGGTCATTACCTGGCCACGTGTCATTCATTTTTGGAGCAAAGTATGTGATTCCTGAGGAAGAGGTGACCACTGCCCCTGTGAGTTCAGATGATGAATTATTGAATCACGCGGTGTATTTTTGTCTTTTTTTGTATTTTGTTTGCTCATTATAGTGCCGATCCTGGGGCGCAGTAAGGGTTAATTTCGGTTAAGGGTGAAATTCGTTATAAATGGCGTTCCCCTCGAGCTCTCGTTTTCTCACCCCTTCACTCACCCTCTCTCCCCTTGCGTGCTGATTGTCTGGTTCATTTCCTTGTTTTTTGCCACGCCCCAGGTCACATGCTCAGCTCCCTGCACACCTGAAATCACTTCCTGTTTTCCTGATCCCAGTGTAAACCCCAAGTTTTCCATCTTTCTTTGCCATTTTGTCGGCTGTCTGTTGCTGATCACTATAATTATTTTGGTTTCTGTGAGTTTCCTGCTTTTTAATTCTGTTTAGTTTCCCTGACTTTTTTAGATTTTCTGTCCCGCTGTGTATTGCTGAGTCCGGGTCATGGCTGCGGCTCGTCCTTTTGGACCAATGACTTGTAATACCTCCGGATTTGGCGGTCTTCCTGTGTGGCACTTGACCTGCGGTCTGTGTTTTGGTTGCCATTTGGATTATTCATCTGGGGCTGCAGTCTCCCTGATTGGCTTCAGATTGGACTGTAGGAACCTGATTCAGGTGGGAGAGAAATCTGCTGCATGAGCTCTGAGTCCAAGTCGAGTCAAATACTTTTCAATGACCAAAGACAGCGATGAGGTGCACATAAGCCCCATATATTCTGCCGTTTATTTATTTCGTTATGGGTCACTGATAACCCAAAAACATATTTTGGGTTTTGTATGTGTCTATAAAAAGGAAAATATAAGCTTTATATTGATACCAGTATTGTCTCTCTGCTCCAAATATTCTGTGAGATTTACTTTTTTGAATATTGACCGTCATCAGACCATCTTCTTGAGAAAAAGGTCGCTAATGTGCGGCTATCAATTTTCCATCAATATTCAAATCAATTGGCACAAACACTTATTGAGACTCGTCTTTAGCACTTTATTTTTGGTCAAAAGGTGAAATCACATATTCGCACACTGCATGTACTCACGCAGAAGCTCACACAAGTGTGTGTGCATGTGTGTGGTCGTTTACACGTGTGCATCACATTATATTCCTGCTCTCTGAGGCGTGTGAGAAAGAAGGGAAGCTTCTAAGCTCCTCAGAAATAGTGCTGGCAGTGAGCTCTCACAGGGGCCCGACGCTCTCCACAATGTTCAATGGGAAATCATCCATCGCAAATAATCTGCCAGATTTATCCTCTCAGAGCTGAATTAAAACTGGAGATTTTACCTCAGAGGTTCCTGTCCATGTTTAAAGGCTTTCAGGTCAGTCTGAGCGTGTGGGATCTGATTCTGCCTGCTAATGGGTGGCGCAGTGAACATTTCCATGATATCTTCACATGTTGAATGAGGTGTGTTTTTATGGTAGTAACCCGCTGGACATTAGATTCGTTGGAAAAGTGTTTGAAACATACAACCCCAATTCCAAAATAGTTGGGATGAAGTGTTAATTGTGAATAAAACCAAAATGCAATGACTTTCAGATCACATGGGCCAATATGTTATTTACAATAGAACATAACATTTCAAATGTTGAAACGGCGACATTTTACATGTTTATCCACAAAATGAGCTCATTTCAAATTTTCTGGCCGCAACAGGTCTCAAAAAAGTTGGGACACATGCAAAAAAGGGCTAAAAAAAAGCTATTAATATATAAGAGAATCAGCTGACAGAGCATTTAGCAAGTAATTAAGTTAACTGGCATCAGGTGTGTAACATGATTGGCTATGAAAGGTATGTCTTAGAGAGGCTGAGTCTCTCAGAAGTAAAGATGGCCAGAGGCTCTCCAACCTGTGAGGGCTTGTGTAAAAAATTGTGGAATACTTTAAAAACAATGTTCCTCAACATCAGATTGCAAAGGCTTTGAAGGTCTCATCATTGACAGTGTATGACATCATCAAACAATTCAGAGATACTGGAAAAATCTCAGTGCGTAAGGGAGAAAGCCGAAGACCTTTACTGGATGCCCGTGATCTTCGGGCCCTCAGACGCCACTGCATCACTCACCGGCATGATTCCGTCATTGACATTACTAAATGGGCCCAGGAATACTTCAAGAAACCACTGTCTGTAAACACAGTCCACCGTGCCATCCACAGATGCCACCTAAAACTCTATCATGCAAAAAGGAAGCCATTGTTGAGCATGATCCAGAAGTGCCGCCGTGTTCTGTGGGCCAAGACTCATTTAAAATGGACTGAAGCAAAGTGTCAAAGTGTCCTGTGGTCAGACAAGTCCAAATTTGACATTCTTGTTGGAAATCAGGGGCGTTGTGTCCTCTGGGCTAAAGAGAAGAAAGGCCACCCCTCCTGTTATCAGCGTTCAGTTCAAAATCCAGCATCTCTGATGATATGGGGATGCATCAGTGCACATGGTGTGAGACACTTGCATGTTTTAAAAAGCACCATGAATGCTGAAAGGTATATAAAGGTTTTAGAGCAACATATGCTCCCCTCCAGACAACATCTATTCCAGGGAAGGCCTTGTGTATTTCAGCAGGACAATGCAAAACCACATACTGCAGCTATTATAGCAGCATGGCTTCGAAGTAGAACAGTCCGTGTGCTGAACTGGCCTGCCTGCAATCCTGATCTTTCACTTTTTGTTGCTAATATTTTATGGTGAGGTTTATGGTGTCAAATTTGCAGGAATTTCCTCCATTTCCCACTATACATTGTGCACTTGTACTTCCACTTTCATCTTTCACTTTTCAGAACATTTTGCGCATAATTAAACGAACAGCCCGTCAAAGGAGACCCAAAACTCTCCAGCAGCTGGAAGCCTGTATTAAACAAGAGTGGGATCAAATTCCAATGGCTGAACTCAAGAAACTTGTCTCCTCAATGCCCAGACGCCTCCACCCTGTTTAAAAAAAGAAGGGATGCTACACCATGGTAAACAGGCCCCTGTTCCAATTTTTTGAGACCTGTAGCTGGCATCAAATTTTAAATGCGCTCATTTCGTGGATAAAATTGTAAAATTTCTCACTTTCAGTATTTTCTGTTATCTCTGCTCTATTGTTAATAAAATACTGGCTGGTGTGATTTGAAAGTCATTACATTTTTATTTTATTCACATTTACACTTTGTCCCAACTATTTTGGGAATTGAGGTTGAGAACTGTTCAGAATTTATGGATCAACTTACTGTGACATAAGCCAATGACTGTCTTTACGGAATATTTTGAGTTGTCCGCTCTGCTTTTTAACTAAATATGGTGATATAACCCACGCCAGCGTTTGAATTTACAGAATATCAATGTATTTAAAATCTTTATTTTGTCTAATTTAATGCATAACATAAATGGCTGTTGTATGGTAAATTAATTATTTCTTAATCCCATGTGGGGATGGCTAGTGAAAGTAATGTGAAGGATTGATGAACTTTTTTACAAATGGTAGTTTCTGCATAATGAATTTACAAATTAGATACAGTAATTGCTGATTATTGTGCCTGTGCAGAAGTGGAAATAATGCATAATTTGTAGAGATTTGAATATTCAGCTCAAATTATGATGTGAGGTGATTCTGTAGTAACATCTGTAAAATGTGAGCAGCGTCGCTTGGGGGAAACTCATATGATTAGCATAAGTGATATTTAAAGATTTACAGCAAACAAATTGGAATCAGGAGTGGCGAGGTATTTAATCTGTTAATGTTGTGTTGCTATTCAGTTAATGGCCAAATAAATTAACACTAAGTAAGTGGTGTGGCACAGCGAGAGGGATTGTTCTCTGCTAGAGAATTCACCGCAGGACGGGTTAGTGGAGAACTCACCGCAGGACGGGTTAGTGGAGAACTCACGGCAGGACAGGTTAGTGGAGAACTCACCGCAGGACGGGTTAGTGGAGAACTCACTGCAGGACGGGTTAGTGGAGAACTCACCGCAGGACGGGTTAGTGGAGAACTCACCGCAGGACGGGTTAGTGGAGAGCTCACCGCAGGACGGGTTAGTGGAGAACTCACCATAGGATGGGTTAGTGGAGAACTCACCGCAGGACGGGTTAGTGGAGAACTCACCGCAGGACGGGTTAGTGGAGAACTCACCGCAGGACAGGTTAGTGGAGAACTCACCGCAGGACGGGTTAGTGGAGAACTCACTGCAGGACGGGTTAGTGGAGAACTCACCGCAGGACGGGTTAGTGGAGAACTCACCGCAGGACGGGTTAGTGGAGAGCTCACCGCAGGACGGGTTAGTGGAGAACTCACCATAGGATGGGTTAGTGGAGAATTCACCGCAGGACGGGTTAGTGGAGAACTCACCGCAGGACGGGTTAGTGGAGAACTCACTGCAGGACAGGTTAGTGGAGAAGTCACCGCAGGACGGGTTAGTGGAGAACTCACCGCAGGACGGGTTAGTGGAGAATTCACCGCAGGACGGGTTCGTGGAGAACTCACCATAGGACTGGTTAGTGGAGAACTCACTGCAGGACGGGTTAGTGGAGAACTCACCGCAGGACGGGTTAGTGGAGAACTCACCGCAGGACGGGTTAGTGGAACAATAAAATTCTCAGAATTCTCAGTATCTCTGCTATTCACTTATTGAAGCAATTAATTCATTTTTTCTGGCAAATCTACGCAGAGTCAGCTGATCAAGAAATTAGTTTAATTGCTCCAAAAATAAACTGTGACAAATGCCCACAGTATTAACAGTTTTACTGTAGATAAGTCATGCAGAGGACAGGACATGCAGTACTCATGGGCAAACAATGGGCTGAACCTATTATGGCGGAATATAAAAATTTTAATGGTCTTAAAGTCACTGGTCAGGGAATGAGCAGGAATTGAACCAATAAAGTAATTTAGAATGGGACGGTTTTTCCTTTCAGTTTCATTAAATGTTGGTTAACTTGTGGACGACTTTTAGCAGACATAAGGGTTCAAAAACAACTGAAAATTTGCCTTTCAAAAACAACTTTTGTGGGAAGCAAGTCTTTAAGCAGTGTTCTGCTGTTCTCCAGAGAATCAGTTGGCTTTTTGCTCCGCTTTTTTGATCTTCAAGTTCCACTTAACCCTTTCAGCACCATTGCCAACTATAGTTGCCCAATGATGTAAGATATCAAAGTCAGATGCTGTTGAAAACCTATCATGTGGAAACTTGTTTAAAAGAGCTCCCCTGCGGGGAGTCCTTCACTAACTGAAATCAGATCGCCAAGTTAACCACGCTTGATTACCTTTTTCTAAAAAGAGACCAGCTTGATCCAGCTGCAGACCAGCTGTGTCGAGCTACAGGAGAGGAGAGGAGAGGATAGGGCAGCGTCAACTATTTTAAATAACTATAGAATTCTAACTGGTTTCAGCTGGTGTCAGCATCAGGGCTTCTTTCTTTCCTCAAAGAGTTAAACTGTAAAGTGCACAGGAGACAAGGAGGGATCTGAAAAATCCTGACAGGTGAGACAAATTATAGATCCTTCCCCGAAAAAATTAATAATAAATCCAGCTTTTCCGAAAGTGGAGTTTCACGGTGAAAATATACTCAGCAACAAAAGTTTCTGTGACACCATTTATGTGTATGTTATAAATGACACGCAAAGATCTCAATGCAATCAATATGTTTATTTAACAGGAGAAACACTGACTTTTCAGTGCCAACGTCACTCAAAACGAAAAATGTCATTTTCATGCGTCATGAAGCACTTGTCTGACGTCTAACCAATTGTGACCTTCACACTTCAATACCGGGTGTGACTTCCTCGTGCCATGATGCAAGCAACGCATCTCCGGCGCATGGACCGAATCAGATGTGCCAGAAATTGCTGTGGGATGTCATTCCAAATCTGACGTAGACGTTGTCGCAATTCCTGGAGTGTAGCTGGCGGGTTATCCAACCGCCGCAAACGTCAATCCATCTCGTCCCAAAGATGCTCGATTGGGGACATGTCTGGGGATCTGGCTGGCCATGGCAGGACATTGACATGTTGTTGCATCAGATACTGCTGTACAATCCTTGCAACGTGTGGTCTGGCGTTATCATGTTGCAGCGTTATTCCGGGACCATGTTGCATCAAAAACGGTACCACCAATGGCCGTAGCACTTCATCGCGATATCTTTGACCTGTCAGATTTCCATCAATAACAATCAAATCTGTTCTGTTTCTAGCCGTGATCCCTCCCCAAATCATGACACTACCACCTCCAAAACGATCAAATTCCTGAACACAGTTGTTGGCATAACGTTCTCCACGTCGACGGTATACACGTAAACGACCATCACATCGGTTAAGCATGAATCTTGATTCATCAGTGAAGAGTACAAGATCCCACTGACGTTGGATCCACCGTCAATGTTGTTGTGCCCACTGTAGACGCAGTCGTCGGTGTTGTACTGAGAGTATTGGACGTCTTGCTGGCCGACATGGGACAATGCCAAAATGACGGAGACGGCGACGGATTGTCTGTGCAGACAGTCGCCTCAAACCAGGTATCGTTCTTGCAGTTATGGTTGCAGGTTGGAATCGATTTCGGAGATGGGTTGTTCGAATCCAGTTGTCCTGTCTGGGAGTGGTTACTCGTGGACGGCCGCTGCGAGGACGGTCTCTGACATGTCTTGTCTGCTGATGACGCTGCCATCAGTTCCAAATGGTATTTCGGTGGACATTCAGGCGATGAGCAACTTCCCTCTGCGAGGTTCCGGATTCAATCATCCCAATGGCCCTCCACCGATCATTTTCAGACAGTCTTGGCATTTAGAGGGTAGAGTTCCTGATCCGAAATGGCTGTGTTTTCGATAAGTGATGCTTCCGTCGTTCATCAGGCACAATGTGAACATTCCAAAAATTCTCTTTTATTGCCATCCACAAGCATGATTTACGCACATTTTCACGTGCAAAGTCATTTTCTCGCATTTTCATGATTTCCATTTCAATGTTGTGTTTACGTGTACTGTTTCAGTCTGATATCACCATGTATGACAATTTCATAATTGCGTTATGAAAAATAATTAACAATATTGGTGTCACAGAAACTTTTGTTGCTGAGTATAGTTTGTGCACTGGGGACCGGGGAGGTGATCGCGCAGCGAGTAGCGCTTCTCGCCTCTCTCTGGAAACAAAAAAGCAGTTTATCTGCACTAGACTCTGTGTGAGGAAATTGAGAGGAAATGCACTAACGCAGAGAATTTTCCAGAATAAATAGGGCTGCCAACACTGCTGTGTTCATTTTTTTAATGAATGTAGTGTGCTAGGAACTTTCATAAAGCTGGGACGGATCGCTGCATCCCGATGTTAGACGGATCGCTGCGTCTCGATGTTTAGCCAGACTAATGGTTTCACCTGGCCGGAGCCGAGGAGCGAGTATCGCTGGGTGTGTGTTTGCGCTCTCCGCTGCAGAGTTTGCCATCTCCGCAAATCAGGCCCTCTTCAATTTAAAGCACATCTCATTCAGCTGCTGGATGCTCCCGAAGATTAATAAGATGTGGCAAAATGAAGTGCGTTTCTTCAATCAAAGACGCTATTGGAGAATTGGATCACTTCTTCACATTAAATATACGACTGTTTTATACAGCTCCATTTCCATTTTTTTAATTCAATTTTTTTTTTTAATGTACCTCAAGAGAAATGGCGACACTTCTCGAGATTACATCTGTTGCTGGGAGCGCGGTGTATCTGATTTAAATTTTGGAGTGATTTCAAGCTTAACTGACTGCCAGTGTAACCTGAGAGTTGGTCTTGTTATGTCTCAAGCCTCGGATGTGCTGCTGTTGAGATCTGCCTGTAAGGATGCTGTTTGATTTTCGTCAGAATAGGCAGCCGTTTCATAATAAGAGCAAAGTTTTGCCCGACTGACCCGCAGTCCAGGCCTCATTTAGCTTCAGAGTTTAAGGGGGAGTCTATAGGGCTGTAATTAACCAGGTCTGTCTCCATTTGACTGTGAAGCCTCTTAGAGATCAGCAGGTCCATTTTGAGATTGATGATCAGTGGTTTTGTGGAGAATGACTCAGAAACACTGATTCTGGCGGCGATAGATCACGGCCGTGTGAGCGTCACACTTCACTGCCCCCGACAAGCGGTTTAATTCACATCAAACCTCCACTTTGGGCTGTAAACTTTATGGCTTTGCCTGCATCCGTTCTCTCTACTGGGACTGATAAACCACTGGTCTAATCTCCACACGCCCACTTTTACTGTTTGTTTGGAGAGTGCAGGTCGGTAAAATGCTGTTCCGCCATTTCTTGTGTGTGGCTGAGCAGGTGTTTGCCTGTGCACGCCAGTATGTGTGCGTACATGAGTGTGTGTACGTGTGCGTGCGTGTGTCTGTGTATGTGTGTGTGTGTGTGTATGCATGTGTATGTATGTGCGTGTACAGATACAGGTATATGTTGGCATGTCTGTGTATGTGTGTTCATGTGCATGCATGTGTGTGCGCATGCTCGCACATGTGTGTGTGCACGTGCAGATATATTTGATTGTCTGCATGCTTGTGTGTGTGTGCACATATATGTGCATGTGGTTTTTCGTACATGTTCACTTGTATGTGCGTGGGTGTATGTGTGTGTGCAGATATATGTGTGCATGTGTGCGTGTGTGTTATATTCAGTGCTTGCGCTGTGCACGGGCTAAAAAGCTACTGAACTGATTAGCAGTGAAGCCTGTGGTGGGGGCCGGAGGGGCACCGTCTGCAGGGCACCACAGGGGTCCCCCCCCACCGAGAGACCATCACAGGGGCCCGTAACTCACCCTCTGGGGGCGACCGAGCCGCGGGGGGGGGGGGGTCTCTGCTCGCTTGTACAGGGGCCAGGACCTCACATCATGTGATCTCACACTGTTCCTCATTTAACTCACCTCACTGCCTGAGAGAGAGAGATGGAGAGAGAGAACGAGGGAGAGAGAGAGAGAGAGAGAGAGAGCAGGAGTTTGGGAGAGGACAAGGAAAAGGGGGGAGAGTGTGTGAGGGAGAGAGGGAGAGAGGGACGGAAGGAAACAGTGCCAGAGGTGAAGGTGAAAAGGAGTTTGGAAGAGTGTATGTCACAGGAGACTGGGATTGGCTGGACAGGTGTGTCTCGTTGACAGGGTGATTGACAAATATGAAGTAGCAGGTGCTGGCTGTAGCCCCGCCCCTAACCCTGCCTGTATGCACCAATCACCTGAGCGACTCACGTCTGCTTCACTGCTACTGGACCATGGGGATATTAACCCTTTACCCAGATTACAGGGGGACGGCAGTTGTTTTGTGTAGCGTAGCCTCTTTGAATTTAAGACTCCACCCCCTGCCCCACACTGAGCGGCTGAGTGCAGATTTTTGGAGAACTTTTACAGGGATTTTCCATGACGGATATGCTGAGGGTCCCAGGACGGTGTGGGGTTGTCAGTGGCTCTGAAATTAGTTTGTCAGCACATCACTGTCGCGTCTGAGTGACACTCCTCAGCCCCTGGAGCAACGAGGAATCAGCCTCAGTGCGATCCGAGCGCTGAGCTGAGGTGAACTCTGACCTCTGTATGCCAGCTGTGTTCCCACACACTCATACACACACGTGCACACTAAAATATACGCACACCCTCACTCATACACACACACACGCGCACACACACACACACACGCATACTAAGATATACACACAAACACACTCACATAAAAATGCAAACATACACTCAAACATACACACACGCATACATACTCAAACATTGAAGCAGGCACGCATATACACACGCACACAAACTCCAAACACGCAGGTACACTCACTCACCTGGATACTCACCTGCACATATACCTGTAAAGCCCTGCACAAAACAAGCCCATTCAACAAACATCCGATGCAATGAGTGTGTTACCATTAAGAGAGGAAGAATGATCGTCTTCAGTATCTTCAGGCAGTGATTACACCAGCGGTGCTCAGTCTGATCCTGAAAGGACCAGTAAGGACGCTGGCAATTGTCCCAACTATGCATTTTAAAATGGATTCCACCAATCAACTTCTAGAGCTCTTGCCAAGGACCCTGGAGTATGATCATATCAAAGAATCAGGGGTGTAACTGGCGGACCTTTGCAAGCTTCGAATTAAAAACCTCTGGATACCACGGTGCCCTCACACCAGGCCTCACAGTTAATGAGACGGATTTCTCCTGAGGACTCATCTTTTATATCAGGCCTGAGGGAGTGCTGAGCTGCAGGGCTGCTGGGGACTATTGTTTCTCTGAGCTGAGAGCCATCCAAGATTTTCAAAGCAAAACACTTCTTTTGCTTGTTTAATGGACTTTTACCCCAAGGGATGTGAGATGCAAGTTTTGTCTTCAGCTGGGCGGTTTTGAAAAGGTAATCGCACAGGTTCAATTTGTTGTTCTCAATCAAGTTAACTTAGTGAACCAGACCACGTCCAAAACGCCACTCCATTCGTTGACGTCCGAACCGACCTCGTTTGACGTCCCTCCTGTTCCCATCTCTTCCTCTCCCACCCTGTTGCTCTATTTAAACCCCAGGGAAGTTGAAAGAGCCTTTATGAGGACATGACACCCCCACCCCGAGTCTCGTCATCTGGTGCTGCCTGTTATACTGAACTGCTCTCCATCGACTCCACTCCATCCTACATCAGTACAAATTCCCATGCCTACCAAATTCAATAAAAATCGTGAGCTACTATCTTAGGTGCGCTCTGGAATCCATTAACCTTAAAATAATGTCTGGTCTGGGCTGTTGTTTTACCAGGTTTCCATTAGTTTCACAATGAATTTGCGTCTCTATCAGTCCCTGATCCACGATCCAATCCAGCATCAATGGTCATCATGACCCTGAACCGCCAGGCCTCGTACCCCAGCTCCTTGGCAGTAAATGTCCTATTTTGCCAAATGACTAATTTGATAATCCTACCATTGCCGTGATGGAGTGTCACCCCAGCCAGCCTCAGAGCTTCGCCAGGCCTGACGTGGAGCAGCTCTGGGCAGTAATGCTAGACCGCGGATGATCTACTGTTTCCCACAGTTTGCTGTGTGGTCACCACACCAGCAGTGAGACAACAGAGATTAACTCTCCTGAGTCACTTTGAGAGGCAAACAGCATTATTTCAGAGGTGTCGAGCATCAAGATTCTCCTCATGAGCCAGCGGCAGTCACTGTATTTACTCCTGGAGGGATCTAAAATGGGATCTGAGCTGACATGCTAATATCCTAGCGATAACATATCGGCAAATTCTGTGGTTCGTGGCACAACATTTAGACTGGGCTTTTCATCGGATTCAGGGCACGTAATTCATGTAGAGAATTCAATCATAGACGTAGAGCCAGCCTTCGCAGGGCCCATCAAAATCCGATGTGCCCACGCCTGTCAGGGATTCAAATACTCTCCTGTACCTGACTTAGCTTGCCTGCGTACAGAGTGAATGAAATCTGTGTAAAAATGGTAAATCCCACCAATATTTCCTCCAAGCAGGCTCAAAAGGCCCTGGAAAAATAATTTGAACACAGAACCAGGCACTCTTTGCACTCTTTGAGCCCCGGCCAGGCCTAACTGTACCTGTGCGGAGGTGCACCTGCCTCCCCGGTACCTGGGGACCGCACGGTACAAGCTCCAGGTCAGGACAGGGCGCCGAGGGGTTGAAGGACTTTTGCGTGCAACGCTCTCTGGCCCATCTGCCAGCCGACCCGTCGGACTGTCTTTCCTCCGGCATTTCGTCACAAATTGTGCAGGAACGTGTGAATATTAATTGAGCATGTGCACCCTGGATCATTTTCTCGCTTAGCGATCGGCTGATTTATTTGGCAGAACCAGTGATGCCCGAACATCTGTGGAAGCTGAAGGACAGCTGGTTCGTGGCAGTGGCTGCGATCAACGCTTTTTCACACGATAATAGATGTTCTGCAGCTCTCAAAATGAACAAAAATCGGAATTGGGACAATCGGAGCTGCTTTGTCGTAACACAGGTGCATCATTAACACATTTCATCAGAATCCACACAGACCCACTTTTCCCATTTTATAGTTTCTCCCTGACAAAGCGAATAGACTCAGCCAATGGAAGGCTGGAGCCCAGGACGATGATTTAGGAGGACGGATGAAAGCCAAATGTTTCATTCGGGCAGGAGCTAAAATCAAATTAAAGAGAATTGATTTCGCTTGTGTAGTGCTTTGTTGGAGCTATTGGGATAAAGATGCTCTACATGGAAACAGAGGAAAAGGGGACTCCCATCCGGTCGCCTCGTTCAGTCTATAGTGTGACCTGAGACCTGGCACGGCCTGCACGGCATTCGCTGAGCTTCAGTCCCTGTTTTACCTGAATACTCCGCAGAATGATTTCATCACTGGTGAATCTTGGAGGTTATTTCAGCCAGAGCAAACTTAATCCATCTATAATGTACAAATACCCATCTCACGTCATTGGTAATGTATTTGTGGGTACACATCTGTCGTGTGTAGGCTCGTACACATCTGTCGTGTGTGTAGGCTCGTACACATCTGTCGTGTGTGTAGGCTCGTACACATCTGTCGTGTGTGTCGGCGCGTACACATCTGTTGTGTGAGTAGGCTCGTACACATCTGTCGTGTGTGTCGGCTCGTACACATCTGTCGTGTGAGTAGGCTCGTACACATCTGTCGTGTGTGTAGGCTCGTACACATCTGTCGTGTGTGTCGGCTCGTATACATCTGTCGTGTGTGTCAGCTCATACACATATGTCGTGTGTGTAGGCTCGTACACATCTGTCGTGTGTGTAGGCTCGTACACATCTGTCGTGTGTGTCGGCTCGTACACATCTGTCGTGTGAGTAGGCTCGTACACATCTGTCGTGTGTGTCGGCTCGTACACATCTGTCGTGTGAGTAGGCTCGTACACATCTGTCGTGTGTGTAGGCTCGTACACATCTGTCCTGTGTGTAGGCTCGTACACATCTGTCGTGTGTGTAGCCTCGTACACATCTGTCGTGTGTGTCGGCACGTACACATCTGTCATGTGTGTCGGCTCGTACACATCTGTCGTGTGAGTAGGCTCGTGAGTGAGTGTGAGTTTGCGGACAATTGGACATATATGAATGAGCACGAGAATGGAAGTTTTTTGTATGTGTGCATGTCTGAGCATGTCTACCATACAGGAGGTAGACCACAGCTTAGAAGGTAGTTTAGGCCATGCGGGTGGGGTGGGGGTGGGGGGAATTTGACTCTGTGTCTTCTGTCGATCAAAGAGAGCACAGGTAAAGCAGAACCAGTTTTACCCAAGGCGATAGAAATACACCCAGAAGTTGAAGCTCGATTGAACGCTCAAAGTAGACAGCAGATGATCACCTAGCGTTAGCTTCTCCATTCACCCCCATTCATTTAGTCTGACTTTTGACATCAAATAACTTTATACTATACATTCTGAGCCTTCATGTCAGCAACAATATATTCTACAGAGAAACTAAATTTTGTAACAGACGTCTCTACTTCGTAAGTAGCGTTATGGTCTAATAATAAGCATTTTTAGCTGAGGACACCAGGCCAGGCTAAAAGTAACGTGAAATGCCGGTGACTTTCTGTCGCACTGGACGTAAATGACCATACTTTTTAGACCAGAAGCCCAGAGGCGAATCATAGACAGTAGACGATTGAGCCACATCGCTAACGAAGTGAAGTACCTATGAAGTAATAATTCACAAAACATAATAACATTGAACGGAATCAGGCTATACTGACAGACGCAATCGCTTGCTCGCTGGGAATTATGTGTAGGGTACATCTACCAGACAAGTTACCGCTTCTCAGGACGTTGGTTTACGTCAGCGGGGTGACTTCGAGCCTGCGCAGTAGGCGTGGTGCTCAACTGAGAACTCGTTCAATTAAGCTTCATCGCTCTCCCGTTGAGAACAGCGTCATCCCGCCGTCCACTTCTTTTACGGCCTATGGTTTTACCCACTGATCCTTTATACCATCTGAGGATTACACCTGTTGCTCAGAAACAGACATAAATTGCAGATCCCCACTCCAACAGAGGGGTCACTGTTGTGCAATGAGGCAGGGTTTTTGTGCTTACTCACATTAGCTGCTTTCACATTGGTTTGGAGGGTCTGCAGCTAAAAATAAGTACAAAAGGTATTTTCTGGGTACTCTGCTACAACTTGACTAGTGAAAAAGTGCAGGGGGACAGAATTATATCGATATTTTTTTAAGTGGAGATGGTTGTGTCCGCTATGCCTCTGGCACGGCCTGGAGAGATTCCACAGCGTCAGGCCTAAAACTGACCCGAGACCCCGCCACCGCAGAACAACTTCTGCAAACCTGCAATTATCATCACTGAGCGTCTGTCTTGTTGAGAAGTGATCTCACAGTCTGATCTCAGACCTGTATTCCCCTGCCCAGCTGAGTCGCAGTCGTTGTCGGGGATGTCTTTCGGAATGGATTTACAAACCAATGGGATGGCTGCAATAGGAATTCATTGTAAACGACATTGTACAATCAGAGTGTGGTCCACTAGACAAGCATATTTTAATACGCAGACTAGACCGGTCCAAAGCTGTCCCAAAACTGCTTATCTAGAAACCTCGGGTGTACCTACCCCAGCTCTTTCGTTGGGGTCAAGTGTGCATGTTAGCTGTGACCATGACCACAGCTGCCACACGCGGGACTCTGATAGTTCCACGGGCCCATGTTTGGAGGGGAGGGATTAGATAGCTGCCAGAGAGCGCCCACGAAAATTCTAGCATGTTTAAAGATGGGGGCGCAGAGCCTTATCTTTTCAGTGACCCCAGGATTACGAGCTTCACCCCGAGCTGTAGCTCTGTTGCTGTGCAGTTTTTTTTCTCGTGCTCTCATTAGAGGAGCGCGTGTCACTCAGGAGAGCACGTGACAGAGTAGGCAGGCCTCTCACTATCGAATGAGAGCGAGACAAACGGGTGAGGACTCCATGATCTACGGTTCCGTTCTGTTGTGTGTCCTTGCTCACACGGAACGAAAGCGTCTTCGCAGTCCTGCGATCTGCTTGGTAAAAGGCCTTCTGTTTGCCCATCCCTCACGAGGGTACCCTGCCTATTAAAACACACAGATCAGAGATGTATGTCTCAATGTTAATTTTTGCTATTTTTTTCAATGGCGCCTCTTGTGGTCAGGAGGCCAACAGCAGTCTGCCGGCACAGGCTAGCAGGGAAAAGAACAGTTTTATTGGTGGGCCTTAAAGTAAGGAGAGTCCCAAATCCAAAACTGGGTGAGAATAACGCACTGAAGTCATGGGGCAACAGTGTGAGCACATTCTCACTGAACTGACAAGACAATTCAGATTTAAAATATTAAAACTTGTTGTAAACTGATGACCATCTGAAGATGGGATCACGCCAACCACACCCCCCACCATTTACCCCCCAAGCCATACACATACCACCACCATTTTCAATCTCAAGATAGATATTTGCTCAAGCCATATATCCACCAACTTTCATCCATCTCCAGTGTATCATTCAAAAGTTATAGAACAAACAGTCGTACAGATAGACGGACAAATAGACAGACACTCACCATGGAACTCGGAATGACATTATACTGATTTTGGGATGTTTCCGGTGTAAAATAACTCAATATTGACACACACACACACACACAGACACACACACACCAAACAATACCAGTCTTCACTTCGCTGCTGGTAAAAATGCAAACCAATCCCAGAGCCTGTGGATGGAAAGCGGTGATTTTAGCTGCATTGAGCATGGCATTTCACTGGCCTTTAGCCAGAGGCGCTACTTGAAGGCACTTAGAGTCTGTGCGGCCATGGATCTGAGTGAGTGTAGATCTATGAGCTGTCAATCACTCCATCGGCTTCCTGTGGGTGTAATGGCCGCAAATTCAGTCCGCTGCTCAATAGAGCTTTTATCCTCCAATTTACCATCTTTTTCAGAAAAATCAGAGAGGAGTGCTGGAGGTCATGTAGCCAGTGTTTGAGTGGCTATATGAACCCTGGTTCTGGAGAGGCAGAGGGTGTGCTGAGTTTAGTTTTCTCCACCCTATTTAATCCTAAGACACCAGTTGAGATCAGTTAAGAGTGTAATTAACTGTTTTAATTCATCATTTAAGTGCTGAGTAATATAAAAAAAAAAAGCAGACGCTGCGGCTCTCCAGGACCAGGGTCGGCCACCACTGATCCAAACCTATAGTCGAATGGTCAAGAATTGCTTTGATTTCCTCTGCTTCTGAGAAGTCATCAGCCAATCAGCAAGCAGTGTGTATTTTTAATGCTCTGATTCAAGACATAGCTTGTCTGTGTTTGAGAGATATTGGGAGGTAAAGTCTTGCAGTATTCTGGTTGTTGTGTTAAATGCAAGAAGGAAATGTTTTATGATTTACAATGTTAACCATTTCACCTTTTGGTAGAGCATGTTTTGAGTCACTGAAGCCTATCTAATTGAAAGATGTGTTGAACTTAATTGAATGGAACTTTTTCAGCAAAACATACCTCAGCTGAATGTTAGAGATGCTTAATCGAGTTAAGTTCAACAAATCTTTTTTTCTGGTTCTTTCTCTGTTAATGTAAGTTATCCATTTTATATGGCTCTGAGGGAAATGATTCATATATTGGTGTGTGCGTGTGTGTGTGTGTGTGTGTGTGTCTGTGTATAGGAAATCTCTGAAACATATTATCAAGTATTTTCCAAGCAAGCGGATGGAGTGCTAGTGTTATCGCATATTGAACCAGGCCAATTTTTCAAGATTGCGCGGTGTTTACCAAGAAGCTGGCCGGCGTGTGAGTCATCTAATTTCAAATCTATCCAATTTATAAAGATCGCGTGGTGTTTGCCGCGATAGCAGCTCGTACTCACTCGTGTGCACTATCTCATTTTACATCCGTCCAATTTAATGGGCGGCAGAGACAGACAGAGTGCGTTTTATTGGTGCGGTAATTGGAGGCAGATGCTGAGTGTATCTGGTTTTCTTTACCCTCGCATATTAAAACACGTCACGGCGCGCGATGAGCGTGAAGGAGCTGCGGTGATTAAGACGAACGAAAGCTTTCTCACAGCTGCCGTTTCAATGCTACCGTGGTGGTATGGACCCAGATAGCAAAATTCTTCTGGTCCAT